>VZQC01005585.1:2160196-2204371 GCA_009823505.1 Rhizomys pruinosus
GGTGGCAAGTTCATTCCAAGTCTTCCAAGGGTTCTCCACACTGCTTTCCATAGTGGCTGTACCAGTTTACATTCCCACCAGCAGTGGATGAGTGTTCCCCTTTCCCCACAACCTCTCCAGCACTTGGTATTATTTGTTTTCTTGATTCTAGCCAGTCTTATTGGAGTAAGATGATATCTTAAAGTGGTTTTAATTTGCATTTCCTTAATTATTAGCGATGTTGAACACATTTTAAGATGTTTCTCAGCCATCTCTAATTCCTCATTTGTGAAGTCTCTGTTCAGCTCTTTGCTCCATCTATTGAGTGGGTCATTTGTTTTCTTTCTTCTTTGTTTTCTGAGTAGTTTATATATTCTGGAAATCAATGCTTTGTCAGATGTATCTGTGGTCAAGGGTTCCTCCCACTCTGTAGGTTTTCTCTTCACTTCCTTGATTGTTTCTTTTGATGTACAGAAACTTTTGTGTTTAATGAGGTCCCATTTGTCAACTTTTGACCTTAATTCCTGCACAGCTGCTAATCACATTTTTATGTGCTTATCTACCACTAAACATTAACAAAATGATAGATTTGAAGCTAGTCCTTTCTAAACCTTTAGCTTACTCTCCTCTTTCATGATTTGTGTGCCCTTTGGCTGTACTCCATCCTTCTTCATCACCCAATACTCTTTCGTGGTCTCCTTTCTAAATAGTATACTATATCCACACTTAGATGTCATGGGCTAGGATCTGCATATGAGCGACAACGTGTGACTCTTGCTCTTTTTCTCCCATTCTCTCTCTTCTTCTTCCCCTTCTCCCCACTCTCCTGTTTACTTATTGTTGTGGCTTGGGCTTTGCATTCATGAAGATTATGGGGTAGGTGGGATCCTGCCTTCTTCAGAAAGAATGGTCCAAGTCTCATCATTGTGAAGTTACTAGTCTTTTCTTGGAAGTTACTAGTCTTATAAGGAAAAGCTTCAGATATGAAGATAGTAATCCTTTAGGCAAATTCGAATCAAACAGTCTCAGGGTCTGCCCAGTAAGGAATCTAGACTTCACCTCCTGGAGGGGGTATGGGGATGTCCAAGAGAGTGAGGTCACTTCTAATCTACCATCATCCCTTGCCACCAAAGCATGGTTTTACTACTGATAAGAGTCCTGCTGTGATTGACTAGAGCATTTTGTGAAGCCTGATACAAAAGTGCCTGACTCCACTTGTGTTTATGTTGCAGCAAACATAACACACACCAATGCTGCTGAGTTCCTACATCTTTCTCATGTTTTCTCAAGAGCTACTTGCATCCTCGTGGTACACCAGAGCTTGAGTTTCAGAAGACCTCTTTCCTGCCTGACCATTTCAAGTAGTGACATCATTACTTTTTGGCTTGTGGTGTGTTTGTGAGGACAATTATTTAATAATTGAACCAGGTACATATCAAGTTACAGAGGTATAATTGTCTCTGTGTTCACATGCATTATGTAAGGGATTAGTGGACTGTCTGCAGGAAGGAGAACTAAAGAATATCAATGATAACAAAAAGCTAATGTTTGCCAAATGTTTTATAATTTACAAAGACATTTCCTGTATTTTATCCTCTGTTGTCCTTCTGATCTCAAGGGTTATAGTATTATAAAACCTGCTTTGGAAAAGAAAACGGTATTCATAACAACACAGTACAGTGACGACCTGCCTCGTCTCCTTCATTTTCATATTTATTTTGAATATGAAGATAAATAAATATTTATGAATATGAAGATAAATAAATATTTATGAATATGAATAAATAAATATCTTTCATTTATATATTTGTGTGGGTAGTGGAAATAAGTTGATTAAAAAATGTGCATGTTCTTATGGTGCACATTGTATATGAAAGGAGTCTATTGCTAATTAAATAATAAATCAATATAAATTTGGAAGTGTGATCCATTCCCTTAAGGTGAGTACATAGCTTTATGACATAGACATTTGGTCTAGTCCTTAGGAAGTGACCACTGAATTGACAAAAAAAACACTGATTAAGGTAACGAGTGATAGAGAAGCAAGTGGAAAGGGGCCTGCTTTCCCAGGAACCCTGAGAAAGGATGGGTTGATTCTAAGAACCGGAAGTAGACCAGTGTGCCTCTAGTAATAGGGTAGGCTCTATTATTTATATTAGTCCTGTGAACAAAAGTTCCCAGAAAAAAAAATATTCTGCATCTTCCATTGATTTTCCTTCAAGGCTGATAAACTGATTAACACGTCAATGACTATGGACAGTTTGGTTGGAATGTTGTAGATTCAGAGCCTGTTTTCACTTTATCTTAGACCCTGTTTCCGCCCTCTAAACAGCCATCCCTTTCCTACCTTTGTATCTAACCTAGCATCCTGAAGCAGGATGAACAGATTAACAACAACAACAAAAAATCTTTTGAAATGTGTTAAGGTAGCAAACCAACAGATTTTACCAATCAAAAAGCAAAGAATGGCCTCAGATAGCATCTGAGACCTATAGTAGGAAACCCCTGCTTTGCCATGACCTGCCTCCTGAATACATCCACCAATGGATTTGAAAGATGTCTTGATTTATGACTTTTCTTTGTTCTGTTACTATAAAACTGTAATGCAACTGTTACCATGCTGGAACATGGTATTTAAGGAAACCTAAATCTTTGTTCCCAGGCCATGATTACTCATATCTGGCTTCAGAATAAACCATCTCTTAGTAAGGTCGTAAATCCACCTTAGTCAGGGACTTGCCAGGAAGCCAACTGAGGTAGAAGTTCCCAGAAAGTTGCTGCAATATCCTGCAATCAGGCTCCTACTTATACCTGTCACAAGCCTCAGTTTATCTCAAGATGCTTCTACTGATACCAGCCACAGATCTACCTCCACCCTAATCCCTATCTCCTCACCCCCACCTCCTTGTAAACTCACTTCCTTGTGTTCCTGATATAAAACTGACATTCCAGGGACATTACAAGGCTGGTAATCCTAATCCTGGCACAGGCAGGCCAGCCGCCATGCCTGAAATAAACCCAGTTCCTTTCCATTGGAGTCCTGACATTTTCTCTTCTCTGCACTGAACCTAAGACCTTTGAGATGTGAGTTATCTTTTTTCGTTGACAGTCCCATTTTACAAATGGAGAAAACCAAGACGAGAAACCTGTTAAGATAGCCAGATAATAGTAAAGGCAGATCTTGATTCCTTAACTTCTTCTCTCTCAGCAGCTTGATGCTTGCAATAGGTCAGTATTTACATTCTGCTCAAGGTGGATAAAAGTATAGCACGGCCAGTATAGGGAAAATATATCAAGACAATAACATGAATCACTGTCTGAGAAAACAGACTTACAGAAAGACATGAATTAGGAAGGGAAGGGAAGGGACCTGAGTTCCGACAGAAAGCAGTGGCAAAAATGTAGTGGGGAATTCTGGGATTAGGATTCTGCATTTGAAACAAGCATGGGTTTATCAGTTAATCTGTCTCCTCAGAGCAGAAGATGATTGTGGTGCTGGGCAGTGTAATGTGTCACACATACTCCCTAGTATTTGGCACTAGGATCAATGTTCTCCTGAACAAGCAATTTTACCTTTATCTTCTCTGGAAGGGAAGGCTGAATTGACTCAGGGCCTTCTCAAAATCCTGCTGACTCATTAGGTCATAAAGTGACATGAGCGTGTGGTGGAAGTACAGGATTAGGCAAATTGACACCACAACCTAATGCTCTTTGCTTCAGAGAGAAGAATGTTTTGCGCCCAAAGCTTCCTTTGAAAAACTACTATAGACTAAGGAAAGACTGTACTCGTGTATAAAGAAAAGAAAATGCTAATATTTCAAGAAGAAATGCAAAGCTTGGAGCATTAATACATTTGGAAACCAATGTTAAGTTGTCATTATATAAACCAAGACTGGGACCCACACTTTCCTGAGAACTTGTTCCTTCAGAACTTTCCTGGAACTGTGCTTTTGAACAAAGACCTTGCTCTCTCTTTACTGAAACTGCACATTCAGCATCACCTGGGAAAAGAGGAACTTGTTTTGTCAGAGGATTTTGCTCTTTCTGACCCTTACTGACCTAATACATGACACACAACCACAAACAGATGTTACCAATCTAATCCAACTTGCTTTGCAACACAAATAGGGTAATCCATTCCTTTCAATGAAGTGATGTTTTCAGCCCTTGGTACTCTCACAACATACCAAACCCATACTTTAATTTGGGTCAAGGGCAAAGAAGGGTCATCAAAAATTAAGGCTATATCTTTAGGTTACAAAAGAATCCCGAGGCCTAGTAAGCTGCTTTCCACTGTAAACAAGCTGAGATAATTTTAAATGATATCAAAATGTAAGATTACCTTCAGTTACAAGGTCAAGTAAAAGTCATTCCCACACTCTTCTGACTTGAGCTGGCTGTTTGACCTGTCAGGTCTGCAAAGAGGCTGCCTTCCCTTATAGATATGCAGGGACTTGAGAAAAGAAAAAGACCTAGAAGAGAATAAAGAGTGCCAAATGGCGCTGGGTAAAAAGTCCTTCTCCAGACTCTAGTCTCATCCGACAGAATCTGAGTTTCAGGAGACAGAGAGAGCCCAAGAATATGAAACCTTAATATATTTCCTGGGGGCGTGTAGAGGATCCAGGCAGTGAATGCGTTAAGAATTAAGAGAGAGATGTGCAACACGACTGCAGCCCTCTCAAACCCCAAGGGAGAGTCACCCAGCTCATTCAATCCATGGAACTGAAAAGAAATTATAAATCAAGGTTTTAGTCCCCTAAGTTTGTAATCATTTTGCAGGAATAGAGAACCAAAACATACTCTAAAAGTTAAAATAACTTGTTTCTGATTGGCAGGCAGTTCTTTTAAATCCCTCCTGACCCAGGTGCCTTCCAGTCTGTGGATTCGTCATCTTCTTCTTGTGGAACTGTCATGTCATGAAGGATGATGAATCTGAAGTCTGGAAGTGCGTCTGTCACTTCAGCCTGCATTTTATTGAACAGTCTTATTTGTATTGTTTAATATATTTTTTTATTAACTTTATTTATTTCTGTATGTGTATGAATGTACTGTCTGCATGCAAGTTTGTGCACCCGTGTCGTGCAATGCCGCGGAGGTCAGAAGAGGGTGTCGGATTCCCCTGGAACTGGAGTTCTCCTGGAATTGGAGTTTCAGACGGTTCTCGGCCGCCATGTGGGTGCTGGGGATCGAACCCGGGTCCTCTGTAAGAGCGGTTGGCGCGCTCTTAACCGCTAGGCCATCTCTCCAGCCCTCATTTGTATTGTTTAAAGCTGGATGTAGCAGACATCTGGGAAGTGTAGTACAGCAGTATGTTCACTGGACAGCAGTCTCTGTCTCATGAACTAAGAACTGTTCTCATTAGGTGTGATGTAGAAACAATATAAGACAAATATCAGTCTACCAGTCAGTTCCGTTCAAACAGCCCTTTTTATTCTCTTCCTTTTCTTTGTAGCACTGCTCATCGAAATTGCTGTCTGGGTATCTGGGGCTTGGAATAGGGAACATTGTGACTTGAGAACAAGTGTGTCTCAGATCTGCACACAGGAGTGCTAGAGAAACTTCCAGATTCCTTGATTCTTCTTCCCTGCATAGAGTCTGGCCCTGTTTGACATTCATGAGTGTTGTCCTATGTCTCAGCTGAAATAGATGGTTTTCTCTGTCTCTGCTTTTGGTGGTCTTTTGCTATAATTCAAGGTCCCTGGTGGTTCAAGGACTCTCTTATAGGACTTCTGAGTCTCCTCGGTGGGAACGCAATAGAATTTTTTGCCTTGTCCCTGGTGTATTGCTTATAGGCTTGGAAGATTACGGGGCCTTTTGGCTTGGATCCATTAGCTTGAACATAAGGGATGGTGGCAATGCTACAGTTTGGAAAGAACAGAAAAGAAATAAAAGATGAGCCATTATGCTCCAGGGCTCATCCTTATTAGAGCTGCGTTCATGTGAATTCACAGATGACACTATCTCCTCTCCTATGGACCCTGTCATACTGCGTGGCACTGCAGGAGGCAATATTTGTATAATCATAACTCATCCTTATTGACATTGGGTTTCATGCTTTTCAAGATCAAAGCACAGAAGACAAATGAATTTAGAGGAGAATATAAGTATTATTAAACTGAATAACTTAACATTGCAATATGACGGTCATTAAAACAGGGAGGCAGACACAGCACGTTAAATGCCCCATTTCCATACTAGACAAATCCAGAGGTATCCGTGTACATAATAATTCAGACTGAAAATACTAAGTACTAGAAGAACAAAAATAATAGTGGTTTTTCATTTTTCAGTTTCCTTCTCCATTTGTGGAAAGTATCTCTCTCTCTCTCTCTCTCTCTCTCTCTCTCTCCCTCCCTCCCTCCCTCTGTGTGTGTGTGTTTTACATTTATTAAGGTTTGCTGCCTGTTAAAAAATAAACACAAAACCAGCAAGAATAACATTACAGTTTGGGGTAATTGGATTTGGAAGGGAAGGCAAAGGGAAAAAAAAAACCCTTATATTTATAATTCAGAAATGCTCTGCATGATAAAGCTTAAATCTATTACATGTTGATACCGCCTTAATTAGAAAATAACAGTATTGAATTTCAAAACAAAGTAAAGAGAGAACAGTCATCAATAAAGAAATGCTAAGGAAAATATAATATACTCATTGGATTCAATATAGATCATAGATAGAAAAGATTTGGTAAATATACAGTAATCCCCTTATTTGGGGGGTTATATTTGAGGACTCCCTTATTCCCAGTGCATGATTGAAGCTGCGGCATGGAGGACAGAGCTTTGTTTGTGTCATTTTTTTTCTTACATTTTTTTTCTTATCTAAGAGAAAGTTTTCTTTATAAATTGGACAGTAAGAGATAAGTTCCTCTGAATCGCCTATACTCACAAATAAATAATAAAGTAGACTGGTGATAACAGCGTGCTATCGTAAAAGTTATGTGAATGTGGTCTTGCTTCATTTCTCAAATTTTATTATTATATTGCAGATCTTAGCAATTTCACCAGGTGATTTTTTTCCTTTTCTAATTAAGCAGCAAACTGTCACTTTTCACACAAAGGCAAAATCTCTTTGTGACTCTTTGGTCACAGTATTGCCAGCATCACTATTGTAACTTTGGGGCCATTATTGAGTCAACCTCAGAATTACTTGAACATAAGCACTATGGTATTGTGACAGGCATCTGGTAATCCAAGTGGCTACAGATGACTACTAAGTTACAAGTGAGTGGGCGGAATCTACAGCACAGGTAGATTTGCTAGACAAAAGGGCTTCATGTTCAGGTTCAGGTTGAGACAGGACCAGCTGGTACAAGATCTTACCATACAACTTACAGTGGCACTATTTAAGACTTATGAAGGGTTTATTTCTGGAATTTTCCCTTTAGTGTTTTCAGATTGCAGTTGATCATGTTTAGCTGAAACCACAGGTAAGGGGAACTACTGTACACATTTCTGTATTTTTTTTTTTTTTGGTCTTTTTCGAGACAGGGTCTCCCTGTAGCCCCAGCTGTCCTGGAACTCACTCTGTAGACCAGGGTGGCCTTGAACTCACAAAGATCCGCCTGCCTCTGCCTCCCAAGTGCTAGGATTAAATATCTTAGTGATATATCTCAATTTAGAATGTAGATAAGGGAAGACTTTTATTTTGTTCTCTTTTTTTACTTTAAAAATTTTTTTTATATTTTTATTTTATGTGTATGAGTGTCTGCACCATGTCATGTGATGCTCATGGAGGACAGAAGATGGCTTCAGATTCCTTGGAACTGGAGTTATGAATGGTTGTTAGTCAACATGTGGGTGCTAGGATTTGAACCTCGATCTTCTACAAGAACAGCCAGAACTCTCAACTGCTGAGCCACCTCTCCAGCCCCATCTTTTCTTTACTTTTAAAAAAAGTAATGTATCTGGGTGTGGTGGCACAGGCCTTTAATCCCAACACTTGGAAGGCAGAGGCAGGAGGATCTCTGTGAGCTCAAGACCAGCCTGGTCTACATAGCAAGCTCCAGGCCAGCTGGGACTAAAGGGAGACCCTGTTACAAAAAGACCCCCCCCTTAAAAACCAATGTAAATGTCTTAAATATTATGAATAGTAATTAGATATCATAATTTAGGCATGAGTTTCTTATGACACCTCCTCTCACTAACCATACCTTGGTAATCATGTCAACCCTTGGTACCTCAATCTCTCCATCTTTACATATTGCCCATTGCACAGTTGTCTGTACAGATGAGATGTGCAAACTGGTGCTAGCAGCTTGCAAGGATTGTGAATTATATCCCTTCCTTTCTCTTTTGCCAAAATGACAGCCTGGGTGACTCAGAAAGGGGCTTCGGTAGAGGGTAGAGGAATGATTCAGCCCATGTAAAAGCGGCCCTCACGTGTGCGAGTGTGAAGCCAGTGCCAGCCCGGAGACAGTAGCTCTTCCCTGCAATTTTCTTCCCGTTCTCATCCCCATCCTTTGTCTCTTAGGCTCCTTAGTATTTACTTTAACCCAACATTATCTCTATAAAATGTCCAGAAGTTATTGCAGTGTTTTGGGCTAGAAACAGCTTCCTTTTTTATGTTCCTTTTAATCTTCACACTAGCAAATGGTGACTGACCCATTACCCCTTGAAGAAAGAAACTTCTATTTGAATTTTCCCCTGCACACCATACAACACAGTCATTAATAATAGTCGCTAAATAGCTCCAAAAACAGTATTAGTGGTCTTTTCCATAAGATTATGGACCAACAGATAATTAAGACAAAGATTTTTAAAGAATATAATGTTGCTGGGTGTGGTGGTGCATACTTTTAATCCCAGCACTTCTGGAGGCAGAGGCAGGCAGATCTCTGTGAGTTCAAGGCCAGCCTGGTCTACAGAGCGAGCTCCAGGCTAGCTGAGACTAAAGGGAGAACCTGTCTCAAAAATACAAAAAAAAAAAAAAAGAATATAATGCATGTGAAGTATTTGAGGTACATTGACTTACTGACACAACTGTGTATTTGTTTCAAAGTTCATAATGTTTGGTGACATATAGAAGGAAGAATATGTACTGTGTACTTAATTCAAGTACATTGAAGTTTTTTGCTTAAGTCCTGGCTTCTTTAAGACTCAGTAGTCTTAGGACTCTAGCATTTGGTAGCGATTCTGAATGTTCCTGTTAGTCTTTCCTCAGTATAAACTGCATTGAGACAGTATTCGAATTCAGCAGTATCAACCTGTGCTGGATAGCTTTAGTGTCAACTTGACACACCTGGGTTGAGGGAGTCTCAACTGGGGAATTGGCTCCATTGGATTGGCCTGTGGCCACGTCTGTGGAGTATTGTCTTGATTGTCAGGCAATGTGGGAGGGCCCAGCCCACAATGAGTGGTGCCACCCTGGGCAGGTTGTTGTGTACCTATAAGAAGGCAGGCTGGGCATGAGCCAGGAGAGCAAGCCAGTGAACAGCCTTCCACCATGGCCTATGCTTCTGCTCCTGCCTCCAGGTTCCTGCCCTGAGTTCCTGCTTTGGGCTCCCTAAGTGATGAACTGTGACCCAGGAGATGTAAGCTGAATAAACCCTTTTCTCCCCAAGTGGTGTTATTCAGAGCATTTTGTCACAGCAATGGAAGACAAACTAGGACACAACCAAAATCCATGGGGTATACTGCTTACCCCAGCTGCCCAAGGAAGATATCTGCACAGAGTGCAAAGTCAGGCAAATTTATATTACCATGAGAATTATTCTCATTCCCAGGCTCCTATACATATCCACACAAGTGAGCTATTCTGGGCCAAATAGGGGATGTTCTGTGCCATGGCAGAGATGTGGAGATATATACTCTAGAAAGTGAGATGTGAGCTCCTTCCCAGGCCAGCTTCAAATGCCCAGTGTTTTGAATTTTCCCAGTCCCAAGCTGAGCAAAAGGAAGCTTCTCAGGGAGATATCACCGCCACTACCCTCAGCCTGCGTTCCTACTTTTTGGAGATGCAGACAAGAAATAAGCAAGACTGGGGAGTTTTAAGGACCAGCCATGGTACTTTAGAATTGGAAAGACCTTGATCACTGAGCTTTAAATCAATGCTCCTTTAGCGCACTCCATTGTAATAGTATTGTCTTTAATGTGTCTTTCTACAGCTGACTCTGAAATTGCTTGGCTTCATTGCCATGGTAATAATTATAATCATTTTCTTTCATTACTCCTTATTTGAGCCTAATTGCCATGGAATACAATACAAATTACACTCTTTCAGTGTGCCATATTAACTAGGATTTTATTCCATTCCAACACTAAGTTTGATTAATTTTTTCATGCTGTTGTTTATGTGATTAGATTATGTACAGATTTTGCCCATTGGGCAAAAAAAATTTTAATAAGCTAAATCAAAGTAGGAGAATCTTTGGAGGGGCTGACCCTACCCTGGAAGTCTGACACTTGTTTCTCTCTGTGCAGCCCTTTGGTTTTTCATCTGTCTACTAGTCATCTTTTTCTGCCCCCCTGTGCACATGGAAGGGGATGGCCTTCTATGACAGGATCCTGAGTTTATGTAATTTCCAGTAACCATAGGGACTTGTGGCTCATTTTGGTCTGTTTCCATAATTCTTTCCCAAATAATTTGGCTAAATTGGTTTACTTGACTGCTTCCGGTCCTGTCCCCCGTGGTTAATTAATGGATGAAGTTGTTTAGGAAGAACAAGAAGAATTTAAAGAGTTCTGGGTGAGGATATCAGAGGAACACCCCACTTCTTTGAGGTTTTCTGTAGAGCGAGGGCAATGATGCACAGACCTTTTTGCATAGGTTGACACAGAATGACTTTACAGAGACCTATCCTAGAATAAAATATTTATAATTAGAATTGTGTCCTTAACTCTTTTTGGAGGTTTTTTGATCAAATATAATCAGTAAAAATACAAAATCATCATGACTATCTATGCAGAAGAAGAATATCTGGAAAATATGTTAAAGATTATTTATTAATTTATTTAGTTCTATTTGGGCCAACTTTGAAGTTTGGCATGTAATATTTCACTAATCCAGCAGGGGGCAGGCCTCCCAAACATAATTGCTCTGTGCTGGATTCTAGCGCGGGTGGCTGACTGGCTTGTAGAAGCTAATGGCTTTCTGAAATCTGCAGGTCTTCCCAACTAATCAAGGCAATTCCTTATCCACAGACCAACCTAATCTAGACAGTCTCTCATTTAGACTCCTTTCCCAGGTGATTCCAGATTATGTCAAGTTGAGTGTTGTGTACAAATTTTTGTGTGTGGATTTGCAGAAGACCAGTTGTTCACACCATTATTCATTTTGATTTCATGGCAATGGCTGCACAAGTGATCAACTTTGGGTCGCTCCAGAGCTTCACGTAAAATTCTAATAGTGGTCGGGCATGGTGGTGCACGCCTCTAATCCCAGTACTCTGGAGGCAGAAGCAGGTGGATCTCTGTGAGTTCAAGGCCAGCCTAGTCTACAGAGTGAGTTCCAGGCCAGCTGAGCTGGGGCTACAGGGAGACCCTGTCTCAAAAACATCAAAAAAAAAAAAATCTAACAGTGATGAAAAAGACTTTTTATAGATTTTAGGTCCAATAGCTAAGAGATCTCCAAAATTGAAATATGCATCTTTTTAAGTGAAATTTTACAAATTTTTTAGTAGTATAACTTAGAAATTCAGATGAATTGAAACATTTAAAAACTAAAGTCGGGGGCTGAACAGATGGTATAGCCATTAAAGACTCCAGCTCACAACCAAAAAGACCAACATATATCAGGTTCTGGTCTGAAGAGATGGCTCAATGGCTAAGAACACACATTGCTCTTGTGGAGGACCTAAGTTCAGTTCCTGGGACCCATGTTGAGTGGCTCACAACTGCCTATGGCTGCTGCTGCTGAAACCTTCTTTAGGTCTGCACAGGCCCTGTGCTCACATGAACTCCCTCCCCATATATACATAATTCAAAATAAAATATTTTTTTAAAAAAATCAGAAAAAAGTAAAGAAACATTTTAAAGACCTTCAGGAATTCTTGATCCTGTAACTAACATGGGGAATTCTTGTCCCCTATGCTCCCTCTGTCCCCAGCTCTAGTCTTTGTATTGGCTTCTTTGCCCCAATATGAAAATCTAGTCTCAGGAACAATAACTGTTATTTAAGTTTTAAAAGAAAATCTTAAGGAATTTTTCCATGTGAAAACACACTCAAGAGTGTGATACTACTAAAGATGTAACTCGATTTGTCAACTCTCCTAGCATGATACATATTAGAAGTAAAGAGTTATTACTTTATTTATTTATTTATTTATTTATTTAGTTAGTTAGTTAGTTAGTTAGTTAGTTTTTTGAGACAGGGTCTCCCTGTAATTCCCCAGCTGGCCTGGAACTCACTCTGTAGACCAGGCTAGCCTTGAACTCACAGAGATCTGCATGCCTCTGCCTCCCAAGTGCTGGGATTAAAAGAGTGTGCCACCATGCCCGGCTGAGAGTTATTTGTGTATTTATTTATTTATTTATTTATTTATTTATTTATTTATTGAGACAGGGTTCCCTGTAGCTCCAGCGTCTGCCTGTTGTTCATACCTGACTCTGGCCCTAGGTGAGAATGGCTTTTATTAACTTATGACTCTCTTGTGACCCTAACACATAGTGTGGGGCAAGACAATAGCGAGTGATGTATACAATGGGCGTGAGGCAGAGGTCTAGGATTGGCTGAGAGAGATGACATCATTTTGTCCATATAATGAATGGACTATAAACAATAAATCAAATCTCCATGACCATCTGACAAGATTTCTGGGTCTGTTATTTCGCACGTGTGTGTGTGTGTGTGTGTGTGTGTGTGTGTGTGTGTGTGTAAATTAAGCCCATCAGGATTGTGTTTGAGTGTTGAGTGCTAGCAGGTAGTGGTTGGAATAGGGTCCTCCTGTTGGACTACCAACCTGGGAAGATGGTATCAAGTTGCCAGCTGGGTCTTGGCTGGACAGAGGTTTGCAGGAAGCCACCAGTGTGTGAAATCTATCTCCTGGTGTGGTCAGTCCCCTGCAGATGGAATTAATGCAGCCATAATGGGGTGGATCCCCAAGGCCAAGGGTCTGTGTCAGGCAAACAGCCCAGCCAGACCAGGCTGTGGGGTGGAAGTCCTCCTAGCCAGCTGGTGTGCCCTGTTTTGCACCAGCTCCCACACAAAGTTGCTGCTGACTCCTCGCCCCTATTCCCATTTAATCCAGCAGACTGTGGCTATGTCCATTTACATCTGTTTTTCAGGGTAACTGTTCTTGGGCCTTCAGGATGTGGGTTCTCTGAGCTAATGTAATGACAGACCAAGGTTACAATTTCTTGAGAGAACTTATCCTTCAGAGCCCAGAATTGACAGAAAAGCTCCTTATTTCCTTCTTGAGCCAATGGTGCTCTTTCCTCTGATCTGCTCTTTCCCTGGAAGGAGAATTCTTCCAGGAATCTGACTTTCCCCAGTTGTAATCCCAAGCATCTTTCAGGTTCAAACCTCATAGCCTTCTGCCATGGCCCGGACATTAAAACCCACGGGTCTATATTACCTGGAAGCTCCCTCCTGAGTGACTACAGAGTCCACTCTGATTTTTCACTACTGCTTCACTTTTGATCTTTCCAGACCAGCACTTGGCCATCTCATAAAAGGCACATTGAGAGTTGAAAGATTTAGGGGCTACCTAGGTTATCATACATGCGGTGGCAGAAGTTAGTTTCAAAAAGTGAAATTATTAAGTTTAAAACATATGAACACACTTAGGACATTGGAAGTTTTTGAAAGGCAAGTTAAGTTCTCCATTAAAGGAAAGTGCTTTGGATAAGAGGAAGTAGATGTCCTGTAGAATGGGGAGACAGGGCACAGCAGGCCCTGGTGGCACTCTGATCCCATCAAGGACGTTCTTACATTAGTTAATTTTGAGACTGAAAGAATTTAAAGGAATGTGTGAGCTATGTCACAATATATTGGTATAATATTAAATAGTGTGGCCACTAGAAGGAGAATGCTCAGCAGGACCCTGCGGTGGTTTGGATGAGAGTGTTCCTCATAGGGTCCAAGTATTTGGACATTTTGTCCTCAGTTGGAGCTTTCTGGGAAGGTTTTAGAAGGTGTGGCCTTGCTGGAGAAAGCACATCACTGGGGAGGGTTTAGAAAGCTCTTGAGCCCTGCACTGGTTCCCCTCACTCTCTGCTTCCTGTGCCTGCTTCAAGATGTGAGTGCTTAACTTTCTGTCTCTATTCTCCACCATATCACTCCCTCCCCAGCCCCACTCCTCGCCACCGTGATGGACTCTGATGACTGACTCTGAGTCCTCTAGAACCCTAAACTTAAACTCTTCCTTTTATGAGTTCCCTTGGTCGCAGTGTTTATCACAGCAACAGAAGAGTAATGCAGCCCTTTTCTGAAATACTCTCCCCTAAGGAGTTGACTGGCTCCTGTAAAGAGGACTGGACTCGGTGAGCAATTCCCCCGGATTCTCTCTGAGTCATTGTCTTTGGCGTACAAGAATGAACCAGAGTTGTGGGGACCCACAGAATGTGCAGCTTATAACAGAGCAGCAGTCAAATTCTCCACTGTCTGGTCATGATGCTCAGGACAGGCTTCCAAGATCTGTGATGTTTCACTGTTTAAGGAGTTTCTACTTCATATATATTTTCTTTGTCACAAGAACCCTGTGAAATTGAGATTAATATCCTCATAGCAGTTTCCCTAAGAAGACAAGAGAAAGTGAAGTAATCAAGATTTGTCTTCCTGTCTTCAGGCCAGATTCTGTGGTGATGATCTTGCATGACTGAGATGCCCTTTGAGGCCTCTGACATGCTCCTGGCAGTGGCAGTAAGTAAGCTACTTTCTCTGATTTCTCTTTTGGAGACTGTGTGTTTCGACTTCAGAGCCCCTGATTTTCCTTGCTTGAAATGAAAGCAAAAATAAAGTCTAATAAAATAATTACTCTCCCTCCATAGGGAAAGAGGAAATAAAGGAGAAAACACAGGTGCAAAGACAGTTCTATTCTGATGACACTTTATTTTGTGGCTTTTACTTTGAAATAAAGAAATACTAGAACCACCTTATACCAGCTAATAGAAGTTAATTGTAAAATTTTCAGGTTTTATAAGCTAGTTATGAAATGCTAGGTATGTACTGAGATGAATTATGCACATTATGTCTGCATAGTAGATATGTTATATAATGATGTGCTACTGTGCATTTAGCAACATAATGTTATTAGTTTGAAATCAGTCATGGTAAAATTTACATCACAGAAATTGGCAAGATTGGAGTTGTTAATTCAAACAGGCAGCTATTAAATCATTAACATAACAATATTGTTTTGACTAATGCTAATAGTTTACAATATTTAAAAGTTAGTATTTTACATACTTTAAAAGTAAAAAAGAATAATCACTAAGAATAAAAAAAAAATCACCAATGCATATTATTTAAATGCAAGGGCAATGTGAGAAAAACTTATTTCAGGAGACCTAAAATAATATTTTACTTTGGATTCCATTTTGGGATGTATCCTAAAGGGAAAAGTAATACAAAGAGTTCTTAACTTGTATTATGTAGTCTTACTGCTAATGGTAATAAGTAGTATTACTTTGAAGCTATTATATGTGCATATATGTGTATGTGCAAATAATTTTCTTGTTAGGTAGGAACTGGGTTTTTTTCAGTGTAATTGAAAAGCCAGGACTCATAAAACCAAAAATGTTCAACAAAGCTAAGTAATCAGGAGTTGTCATTACTGTTATGAATCCTAGTTCAATGTTTTCTTGCTGGAAACCCTTCTAAGCTTTCTCTGGAAAGGGTTTAGGAGCAGTAACAACCCAAGAGAAATAAGCTGGAATGACTCAAAAAGTGCCATTTCCTACTAAAACTCATGAAGGGTACCTAAATAGTTCATTCCCTCCCCAGGAAGTTTACAGGGTGACCATGTGATATTGTCTTTCCAGAAAGTGCAGCTATCTTTAATAAGGTCACTGAGATCATGTCAAAAAGTCATAGAAACCAGCCTCAAGGGCATGCAGTAGAAAACAGATGGGAAATATTGAACAACCAGTGTCTGAGCATGAAGCTCTAAGTCCACAGTGATCAGCTAACTGCAATGGGGCAGAGAGACTTAGCACCTTCAGAGGGTGCTGGTAAAATACCTAATTATTTTTTTTATTTTATTTATTTTTGTATGTGTATGAATGTACTGTCTGCATGTAGGTTTGTGCACCCATGTCGTGCAATGCTGCAGAGGTCAGAAGAGGTGTCGGATTCCCCTGGAACTGGAGTTCTCCTGGAATTGGAGTTACAGATGGTTCTTAGCCGCCATGTGGGTGCTGGGGATCGAACCTGGGTCCTCTGCAAGAGCAGTCGGTGCTCTTAACCGTTAGGCTATCTCTCCAGCCCCAATACCTAATTATTTTTAAAACTAACAAACAATAAGAAGGGGCTCAGTGAGTAAGAACACTTTCTTGCCAACCATGAGGAATCTCGAGGATTCATGTAAAAAGCTGGGTGTGGCTACACATGCACCTGTAACCCTAGTGCTGTAGGAGAGGGAGACAGATGACTGCTGGGGCTTGCTGGCTGCCAGCCTAGGTAGGTTTAGTGAGAGGCCCTGACTTACAGAAATACAGCAGAGAGTGCCAGAGCAGGATCCATGACAGCTTCTGGCCTCTGTGCATAGGCATGGGCATGTGTACCTTCCCACATGGGTGTAAATGTACTACATATACATATAACACACACACATACACACACACACACACACACACACACACACACACAGGGGAAGTACTGCAACGTTTTGAATATTATGGGACCTTTGTTAGCCCAGGTCTGCTTGGTCCAAGGCCCCAAATTCCAAGATACTCGAGAGTCACCAAAAGTCCACATAACATAGCAACTCTGAGACCATTGTCTCACGTCAAAGAAAACTAAAGACACAGTTTGAGGTGACTGAAACCTCCCTCCCCACTACCCACCCCACATCCATCTCTGACCCTGTGTTATTTATGGTCAAGGACACAAAGCTGGGAGGGGGTAAGAAGGTGGAGGGTGAACTTTGGAGGGATGAGTCGCAGGTGAACATGACCAAAAAACATTGTATAAAATTCTCAAGGAATTAATAAAAATGCAGTATTAAAATCATTCACTTATTATTATGTGCATGATGCGTGTGTGTGAATACAAGCACTCACATACCATGTTCTGTGCTTGTGATGCCAGAGAACAACTTTCAGGAGTTGTTTTTCTCTTTCCACCATGGGATCCAGGAATCAAGTTCAGGAGGTAAGGCTTGCTTTGGCTTGGCAAGCACATTCATTAAGTCATATCTCTGGCCCCTATATGGTACTTCCTAAGCACCTTAGTGCTTATAAAAAGCATTCGCTGGGGCTGGAGAGATGGCCTAGCAGTTCAGAGCACTGATTGCTCTTGCAGAGTACCCGGGTTCGATCCCCAGCACCCACATGGTGGCTAAGAACCGTCTGTAACTCCAATTCCAGGAGAACTCCAGTTCCACAGGAAGCCGCCGAGACCCTCTTCTGACCTCCATGGCATTGCACGACACGGCTGCACAGACCTACATGCAGACAGTACATTCAACACATACAAAAATAAATAAAATTAAAAAAAGAAAAAAGTATTCACTAAGTAAAAACTTGCATGTTAGAACCTCTGAAAAATCAAAATGTTCCAAAGCATTTTCTGCTTGTTTTCATTGAGAGAGCTTTGTTTGTGGTGACTCTTGCAGCTAACCCCCAAAGTTTGTTTTGAAAGTACTTATTTTTTCAGTGCTTCTTTGCTCAATAGTCACTATGTTAAAAGAGGCCTATTTTAGACTAAGACTTTCACAAGCTTCTGTTTATGTTTTCATCTTGCATTTAATGAGAGAAGTTAGCGTGAGGTGAATCTTACTTCCAGCATCAACACATCCTAATTTCTGAGTACATTTTGCCTAGTGCTCATGAATGCTCTATTCACTGTATGAAAAGAAGCAAATTAGATCCTTTGGAAAAGCAAGGTTTCAGGAAGTCTGTATGTGTGTTTCCTTTTTTCACTCCCGTGTGTTATTTTGTTATTTATCTTACATCAAGCCTCACAAGATTCTATTATATAAGCACACTTTCCTTCTTGCTTTAAGATTCAACATTTGTTATGTGAAAAGAGACCCATTTTGGCTTTGATTAAGGAAGAATCTCAGAAGCCCAAGATTGTGTTTTCTTTTTGTTCAATAAAAGAAGGTAGTTAGTGTACATGTATCTTATTTCTAACATCAACACATTCTTATGTACACATTGATTATAAAAATATCTTGTGGGTAAAAAAAAAAACTTGTTTCAAAAAGTATTCTTGCTAGTTTGTGATGAATCTTAGATGAAGCTTCATCACATTCTGTCACCTGTGAGCTGTGTGTTTCTTTAAAGATGATGTCAAAACTAGTGATCAGAGGAGGAAAATGGTCCAGGCTGTCAAAAGCTAGGAGTATAACCTCTCAAAATCAGAGGGCAAGAACAAGGAGGCTAGGGTCCTATTGTCAGTATTGGGGCCATGAATCTAGATTACAGTGGATTGGGCTAGTGAGTCCAGAAAACAGATCTTGAGACAGGTGAGGGAGACTCACTTCCTTATGGGTGTTGTGTGAATGAACTTTTCCTGAGGATATGAACAGATAGTATTCACACTAGATGGGGCACCAATGACTACCTATAGGAACACGATGAGAGGTTATATACAGGAGCATGGGTAAGGGGTTACTAAGAGGAGAATGTGTAACTTATAAGTAATTACACCACTGGAGAAAGTTTCTCTCCTAGAAATTGTTATCTCTAGGCCGGGCATGGTGGCACACGCCTTTAATCCCAGCACTGGGGAGGCAGAGGCAGGCAGATCTTTGTGAGTTCAAGGTCAACCTGGTCTACAGAGTGAGTTCTAGGACAGCTGGGGCTACAGGGAGACCCTGTCTCGAAAAGACAGAAAAAAAAATATTGTTATCTCCTTATCCAGGTTCTCCAGGAGGAATGGGCCTCGGGTTCCCCTTCCCCTAGCAACATTAAACTGCCTATGTATACTTCAGGAGGGGTGGTAAACTTATGAACCCACCCTCCCCTATGATGGACCAGTAAATGGGTAGAATCTTGTGTGAATCTCCTGTGGGGAAATATCTCCTTAGAGAAATAGCCCAGAGGACAGTGTTCCATGACACTGGGGCACTGCTCCAGGACTAGACATTTTAAAGTACTAATAAACTCTGTTCCAATCATTAATGAGAAACTCTTTAAGTTCTTGTTTTAAGCACTGTTTCTGATGTGGATCTGCAGATGTTCATTTCCTGTAAATAGGCAACCACGTTCAGGGTTGAGACGATTTAATTGGCCAGTGTTATGCTTTACTTATAGCTCTGGCCGCTTTGAGCAAAACGACTTCCAGTCAAAAAGCCAGGCAGACTACTCTAATTCCAGCACCAGCCATTTTGAACATTCCACAGATACTTTGAGAAAAACTACATGATCTCTGGGACTGACTCCTGAATGTGCAGCCTCAGTCAAGCCCGGTTCAAACTGTGTAGGTGACTTGTCCTTATCATAAGCCTCAAGGGAACCCTGCAACCACTTCTACCCAAGATAGAAGGAGCCCACTTCAACTGGTATCCCAGCCCAAGGACCACTGTGACTGTCACTAAAACGCCATGCCTGCAGCAAACAGCCCCCCCATTTGTATGAGAGGCTTGTTGTGATCGGAACAAACGCTGTTCTGTGCATTTGGTGAGCCTGCTGGGAGACATCCTCCTGGGCTGCAACTCTTGGTATCTGTATCATTAGGGTCAATAATGGCTTTTCTCAAGTGGTTTTATTTTACTTTTGGTAGAGTGCGCTGAGCTGGTGGCATAAAGAATCAGTAGAAGCAGGAGAGTCGTACTCGGGGTGGAGAGCAAAGCAAGCGTGACAGAGAAGCCAGCAGAGCAGACACAGAATCCACGGACTGTGAAGAGGCAAAGCCAAGATCTCAGCAAGCCAGGCTGTGAAAAGAGCAGAATGGCTGACCTCACCGCTGAACAACAGGCAGAGCTCCTGGACTGCTGACCAGCAAGGAAGAGCAGCTGAAACCCAGAAGTCATCCCTCTCTGAATGGAGAGGCTGACAGTGACCATAGCAACAAGAGCCAGCTGAGCTTGAGAACAGGCAGGGCAGGAACACCAGGCACTGTGCAAATAGAGCAAGGGCCGAGAGCTGAGGCTGAAGGAGAGAAGGCCCCAAACAGCCAGGAAGGAGAAGCAACAGGCTCCGGTTCCTGGAAAGCATTCAGAGCACTGTCAAATCTTTAGGGCAGAGTCAAATGGGTGCCGGCTGGGGTGCTGTGTTTACACTTTGTAAGACAAGTGAACGGACCTAAATTCCCTGTTTGCTCTCCAGAGCATCTCATTTTTCTCCCTTGTGAGCAACCACTAAGAAAGTGACCTTGTCAGATTTAGCTGCTTTTCTCAGTGACAACACCTGAGCTTTTCTGTATCTAAGTAATTGTTCTTTATTTTTGACCGTAAAGAAGATAGAGCCTATTCAGGTGATTTACTCTTACTGATGTGACATTTTAATAAACTGTAATATCTTATGACCTTAAATCTGATAATCTGGTTAATCTGATCCTGTCAGTGCAGGATCTACCATTCATAAAACTTCTGGAGTAATCATTATCCTTACATGTTTTAGTCAACCCAGCCAACTTCTAATGTTTATAAAAGTTAAGGAGGTCTTGGCTCCCTTGTGGGTTGGGGTTGAAACTTTAACTTTATTATTCCCTTAATTATTCCCTTTGACTCTTTTTAAAAATAATTTATAATTTATAGGCAAGAGGATGAATTCTTTTAAAAGGTTATGAGGGGATAGAGAGATAGCTCAGGGGTTAAGAGCACTGACTGCTCTTGCAGAGGACCTACATTCAAATCCCAGCACCCACACCGTGCAATTTGGGGTCTGTTTAAGCTGTTGATCTCTTCTTGGTTAAGCATTGGTGACTTACATGAGTTCAGATATTCCTCCATTCTTTTAGGTTTTCAAATTTAGTAGAGTGTAGGTTTTTAAGTATTCCCATATAATTGTCTGGATCTTTTTGTTATCTGTTGTGATGTTTCCCTTTCCATCTCTAATTTCATACATTTGGAGTTGCTCTTTCTTTCTTTCTTTTGGTCAACTGAGCTAGAAGTCTATCTATCTTGTCCTTTCAAAGAACCACCTCTTGGATTCATTGATTCTTTGTATTGTTTTCTTTGTTTCTATTTCATTGATTTCCACTCTGATTTTTGTTATTTCTTCTTTTCTGAGTTTAGGATTCATTTGTTGTTGTCTCTCAAGTGTTTTTAGTTGCAGTGTTAGGTCGTTTATTTTTGCTCATTCTGTTTTTTTTTTTTTTTTTTTTTTTTTTTTTGGGACAGGTTCTCCCTGTATTCTCAGCTGTTCTGGAACTCCGTCTGTAGACCAGCCTGGCCTTGAACTCACAAAGATCCACCGGCCTCTCCCTCTTGCCTGCCCACGGCTAGGATTTAAAGGCGTGCGCCACGAAGGCGACGCCAGGCTGTCATTCTGTTTTCTTAATGTAGGCACTTAGGGCTGTAAATTTCCATTTTAGGATGGAAATTTAAAGTGTCCCATAGGTTTTGTTTTTCGTTTAGTGCCAGGAATACTTTTATTTCTTTCTTTATTTCTCCTTTGACCCATTATTTAGTAGTGTGTTGTTTAGTTTCCATGCGTTCTTATAGATAGCAGGGCTCTTTCTGGTGTTGGTATTAAGCTTCATTGAACTGTGTTCTGATAGAATGCATAGAATTATTTCAGTTTTTTTTGTATGTGTTGAGGTTTTCTCTGTGTCCCAGTATATGGTCGATTTGGGAGAATGTTCTATGGGGTGCTGAGTAGAAAGTATATTCTTTGGTGTTTGGGTGGAATATTCGGTTGATGTCTGTTAGGTCTATTAGGTGTATCATATTGTTCAGTTCAGATGTCTCTCTGTTTATTATTGGTAGAGTTGACCTGTCCAGTGGGCTCAGTGGAGTCTCCCACTATTAGTGTTCTGGGATTAATCTGTGCCCTGAAGTCCTGCAGAATTGCACTTATGAAGTTTGGTGGACCAGAGTTTGACGCGTATATATTTATGATTGTGAAATCTTCATGGTTAATTGTTCCTTTGATAAGGATGTAGTGACTCTCTTCATCTCTTCTGATTAGTTTAAATTGAAGCCTATTTTGTCTGCTTTAGAATAGCAACTCCTGCTTGCTTTTTGGTACCATTTGTTTGGAATATTTTTTTCCATCTTTTCACCTTAAGCTGGTGGCCTACCCTTGAAGGTGATATGGATTTCTTGTAGAAAACAAAAAGATGGATTTAACTTCTTAATCTATTTTCCCAGTCTATGTCTCTTGTTTGAGGACTTCAGACCATTAATTTTTTTCTGAGACAGGGTCTCCCTATAGCACACCAGGCTGGCCTTGAACTCACAGAGATCCAGAAGTGCTGGAGTGACCCAAAGTTGATCACTTGTGCAGACATTGCCATGAAATCAAAATTAATAATGGTGTGAACAACTGGTCTTCTGCAAGTCCACACATAAAAATTTGTACACAGCACTCAACTTGACATAATCTGCAATCACCTGGGAAGGGAATCTAAATGAGAGACTGTCTAGATTAGGTTGGTCTGTGGACCATTAATATTTAAGGTTTATCGAGAGATGCATATTGCTTACCTCCAATTTACTTTCTGTTTGCATTTTTGGTCTAGGTTTGTATTTCCACAGTTATACCTTTATTAATTACTTTCTCTTGGTACTTTGGAACAGTTGCCCCTTTCCGCTGTCCTTTGAATTGCTTCAAGTATTTTCTGAAAGGTTGGTTTTCTGGATATGTATTCTTTTTTATTTCAGTTTTTAGTCACATTTATTTACATATATTCCTGCATATAATGGAAAAGTGAGTCCATGTACCAGTTTTGAATATTTCCCTCTTGCCTCTTTCTAGCTGATATCTTTAATGGCTTTAGTTGCTGGCTATTTGTTTGTTTTGAGATAGCATCTTGCTAAGTAGTTCAGGCTGGCCAGATACTCTTTTGTAAATTTATTTTTTAATTTATTATATTTTAAGGGATTCACAATATAAGAGCACAGTTGTTTTCAGATCACATTGATGTTGCTCAGTTTGCCATGCAATTAGGTAATTGGTGCAAGCATCCACAGATGAGTGTTTTTCTGGGACTGCGTTACTTCACTCAGCATGATATCTTCTAGCTCCAGCCATTGACATGTATTCTTTCATCTCATTTATGTCATGAAAGATTTTTCTTTCTCCTTCACATTTTTGCTGGGTAAAGTAACCTGGGTTGGCATCTACAGTCATTTAGAACAGGGAATACTTTGGCCCAAGCTCTTCTGGCTTTCATCATTTGCACTGAAAAGTCAGCTGTAATTCTGATGGGTTTCCCTTTATATGTAACTTGTTTTCCTTTTGTGGCTTTCAGTATTCTATCTTTGTTTTGAGCATCTAGAATTTTACTGTGATATGGGGACTTTCTTTTCTTGTCTTGTCTATTTGGTGTTCTATGTGCTTCTTGTATGTGTATGTCTTTTTTCAATTTGGGGAAATTTTCTTCTATAATTCTGTTGAAAATCTGGTCAATACCTGGGATTCTTCTCCTTCCTCTATCCCTATGATCCAGAGGTTTGGTCTTTTCATAGTGTCCCACATTTCTTGATTATTCCACTCTTGTGTTTATTTTTTAATTATTCATAGTCTTTGTTTGAGCATTCCAGTTCTTCCATTTTATTTTCCAGTCATGATATTCTATTTTCTGCTTCATCCATGCTATTACTGAGGCTTCCTCCCTTCCTTTCCTGTTGACTAGATGAGTGTTTGATTTCCTTTTTCATTTCACCCTGAGATTCCTTTAGTATTTCCACTTCAATCCGGAGTTTGTCATTCTCTCCTTCTAGTTCTTTGATTCATTTGTCTGTGTGCTCTTCATATTCCTTGAGTTCTTTGAGTATGTCTATGACAGTTCTTTTAAGATCCGTATTCTGGGTTACTTCTAGGGAGTTCTTATTGTAGGAGTCATCTATAGGACTGGTAGAATTTAGTGGGAATTTATTATTTGGTTTTCCTATGTTATTCCTTTTTTGTGTGTGTGCTTTTGACAGGTGGTTTTGTTTTGTTGTTTGTATTCTGTTACTAAACTCCAGTGTTTCTTCTTTGATTTGAAGGTTGACTTTGCTTGTTTTCTTCAAGTACCTTCATTGTCTTTTTTTTTGGGGGGGTCGTCTTTTTGAGAGATGGTTTCCCTGTAGCCCCAGCTGTCCTGGAGCTCACTATGTAGACCTGCCTGGGTTTGAACTCACAGAATTCCACCTGCCTCTGCCTCTCAAGTGCTGGGATTAACAGTATGGGCTACCATACCCAGCTCCTTGTCTTCTTATTAGTTATAAAAAGCTGGCTGATCTAGGCTTCAGGTTTTCACATTTGATTTTGTACTGGAGGGAACAGATGGTTCTTGCTCTTCTAATCTGGCACTTCTCCAGAGGTCCAGGACAGGTGACAATCAGGTCAGCTTGTCCCTTGTGATGAGAGTCTACTGGTTTTTCTGGGCTGGCTGAGCCTGCCTGCAGGGCCAGGTCACTCTGCCAGGTGATCTCAGTGCTCTGCTTGGTTCAGAGTGGGTGTGTGGGGCTCTGTCAAGCCTCTGGGAGTTGAGCCAGGCAGCTGGTGATCAGACTCCTCCTCCTGGCATGGGCAAGTCCTTCCAAAGTTGCAGGCCAGCCCCTGGTGGACTGCGGGGTCTACCTAGAGTGGGGACTGGCTGCTGTTGGACCACTTGCTCCTCATGGCTTGCACAGGGCCTTCCAGAGTTGGGGGCTGGCTGCTGGTGATCCGCCTGCTCCACGTGGGTGCAGCACTGCCTTCCAGGGGTAGGGGCCAGCCTCTGGTGTTCACAGGCCTGCCTGGGGTGAGGGTTGTCTGCTGGTGCATGCCTGGGGGTGGGGGCCAGCTGCTGTTGGTCTGTGGGGCCTCCCTGGGTTGGGGGATAGCTGCTGGTAGACCACGTGCTCCACTTGGCATGCATGGGGCCTTGGGGGTGGGGGGTCAGATGAACCATTTCTAAACAGTGGCTTAATTTGTCATCAGTTTTTTTCCCAAGATTCTATATCAAGTGTCCCATTGCTGGGATACAGGGAAAATACTTCCAAATAACATTTATAAGTTCACAAACTTACTTTCATGACATGTTAGCTCTAATTCCCTTAAGTAAATTCATTAATTGTCAAGTGTGAGCACAAGGTTTAAGAGATAAAGAGATCCTCATAGCGAAGAGCAGAAAGGTGAAGATGAAAGCAGACCTCAGCGCACAGTTCTGTGCAGCTCAGGCTTGTTACAGGGGCAGATCACAACAAGGGTAAATAGAGAAGTGTTAATGTGAGCCAGGGCAAGCTATCAAGAAAGCCTTGTGCTCTTGTCTTGCCACTTGCCCTGGTGTCTGATTGGGCCCAGTAAGGCCCTCTTTCCTTGGGACCTCTCTGCACCAATCTGTAGTCATCCCCCCAGTAGGTGTCACCAAGGAAAGGCTTGAGCTCATTTCATATAGTTTACCATGTATGATTATGAGATCCTATAGTTCCCTTTTCACTCTGGATGTCTCCCAGCTGGAGCCTGTCTAGGAGCTCAGAATGGACAGCCTCTTCCTGGCACAGGGACCAAAATGCTGCATTTGCTACATGAAACCACATTAAGACTGTGACTTAAAAACAGCCTGACTCTTAGCATTCATTCACCAATTTTAAAGCCAAGACTAGATCTGAACTGCTGAAAACATGTTCCTTCAATATTTCTCCTGGAACTGTGCTCTCCAACAAGAGCTAGCCCCTTGTTTGATTGAAATAGTACATCTGGCATGAAATGGGGAAGTAAAAGTTGGTCAATTATCTTATCAGAAGAATATTTCCCTTTTCGATCCATAGACCTAGACACATACACACACACACACACACACACACACACACACACACACACACACACGTCATTAATTTCTTTCATTGTTTTCAATGAGATAATCACTGCTTGCAGCACTTCTGATATCCATGAGGTACACACAATTATATATACATTATTCTAGGTTATGGGCAAGGAATGGTCATGAGGAATTAAAATGTTTAGGTTACAAAAGGAGCTCAAGGCTCAAAAGAATAACTTTTTCAAGGTTAGGAAAAAGTCATTTGTTCAGAGTATGTCCATATTGTAAAAGTCATTAGTACACAAAGGACCTCCAGATCCAGCTAATTGGTGATGATCTGAGATAGGTACAGTCAAGGAAGAAAGGGAAGCAAATGTTCAAAGCAGGGGCAAGGATTCAAACTCATCAATTCCAAGACTGGCAAAGGCAGGAGACTGGGCTGAAGGGGCTCAGAGGAGGTCCAAATAGAAGGATGGATCCAGACCCAAGGTGCTTTAGACTCCTTGACTCCAGGGACCTAGATTGCATACAGACTATAGGTAGCAGAACTTACAGAGCATACAGAAGGAAGGAATTGGTTGAATAAGACAGGCCTAGGGTTAAGGTACAGATCCACAAGAATCCTGAGGGGACCCTCACCAGATATTGGCCCCACAGATGCCAAGTTCAGCCTAAGGAAAATGTGATGAGGATTTCTGACCACTACCATGAGGAACCTTGAGTTCTATGATAGCTTTGTGGATTTTCAAGTCTCGGCAGATATGGAAGGTAAAGGGGACAGAGTAGCTTCCAACAGTAGTGGTGGCTGGGTATAACCAGCTGTCAAATTACTACAGTGACTACTTGTAGACAAATGTTTCTCATCTTTCTGCTCCTGGTATTATTAACCACCTCTTATTACCAGGCTGGCAACGACTGAGAGAGATCAGTCAGAAGATTGCATGATGATGAAAAACAAGCACAGGAATGAGAAGCTACATGGGGAGTAGAAAAGGTGGGAAGGAGCCTGCTATGCAGCAGAGTAGAAACATGTGGAAAGGAGCAAGACTGATAAATGGGTAAAGAGAGAGAAGTGTGGAAAGTCAAATCATCTTTGAGGAAATGAAGGCAGAAATTTCCAGAAAACACTGAGTTCAGATGATGTGATAATTGTATGGTTCTCTGACACCACTTTCACATCCCATCTATTAATAAGACAGTTACAGAGATGCTGAGCCCTGGAAGCACACAAACACTGAGGGAGCATTTAGATGGGCACTCACATATTCTGGAGAGCAGGTGTGGAGAAAGAGAGAAGGGAAGAAAAGAGGGTAATAGGGCAGAAATAAGTGCCAGAAAATGGGGTGCTCTAAGATTACTTGGTTCACAAATGACACATTTGAGTATTTTAAATTTGAGGGGGCTCAGTGCTAGAGGGTTGTCTCACATCTGCAAGCATTAGATTAAATCCCAAACCCCACAGTAAAGTAATTTCTGTAATGTTGCCTTATAAAGACACCTGTTATTAAAATTATCAGAAGAGATGAAGGAAGGGAAGAGGGGAATTAACCAGAGAGTCCACCCCACATTCTATCACTTAAGTCCTCGTGCTTGACCTTCGCTCCAGGTTTCATCCACTTTAAGTGGAGGAGGGTCTTTGACATAAGCAACTGGGCTGTGGCTGCTCCTCAATAAGTACCTGATCTGGGTGACGTCACTTCAGGAGCAGGGCTTCCAGTCTGAGAGGTGAATGAATCTCCCAGGGCTCTGAGACTTGATCAGGATGGAGAACTGAATGTCCAAGAGGATGACAGCTGGGCCTTCAGTGTAATTTTCCCAGATTAGTGGTTGCTTCGAGGTAGAGTTCCAGAGTTCTATAGGGCAGAAAGCATTCTGAAGGCCTACACCTGGCACCCTCCTCCAGGACAGGTCCTTAGCTTGCACATCAGGTCTCCACTACCACCACGACACTTGTCCCAGGTTTCAAACCTCTATCTGCCCCTCAGCCCCATAACATAGGCTTCCTGTTTCTAGAATAGGCAGCCTTGTTGTCCTGCTGGGTCAGCTGGTGCATCAGAACTTAGCTCCCAGGGCATGTGCTTCTAGATGCAGCCCTTCCCTGAAGCTCTCCAGCATGCCTCCTAGCAGTTCAGGAGGATGCACTGGCCCCTTCACATCAAGCCCAGCCTTTCTGGGGTAGGTGGTCCATTCTCTCTCTCTTCTATACTTCCTCCCAGAGCAGCTGTGTGTGCAGAGGCTGGGGATATGCAGTGGCGAGGGCCACTTGGCCTTTACTTCTCAGGCAGTGACTCCATGCTCCCAGCCCCATGTGCTTTTCCCAGAAGATGATATCTCTAGGACTAGGCCAGTTGCACAGATGTGGACCCCATCTTCTGATAGTCAGCTGCTCCCACAGAAGCAGTGGCTCTGTCATGCCTGGCTCTTAAGCAGCCACTCAATGGAAGGGGCAGCAGAGGATACAGGTGGGCTGAGGTGATGGAGCAAGCGCTTTCAGGACAGGCCGCTGCAGCAGGGCGTGGCAACACACTCAGAGGAGTGAGGGGGCTGTGCTGTGCTCTGCACTCTGCCCCAGGTGGGAGTTCTGTCATCCCAGAAGTTCTCTTTTTCTTTTGTACTGAGCCCTGCCTGCTTCCATACCTTCCCTACAGTCTCAATTAGGCCCCCTATAAGACTTTACCTACGAGCTGAAGGGTGCAAATCAGCCTAAAGGTTTCAGCTCTGGCCTTGTCTCCCTCCTGTGATCCAGGTACCGGTTCTGCAGGAAGCTTCCTTTGCACACTCACCTGCTGCTCTGGCCGCCCCACTGAGGCACAGGCCGCTGTCATCAGGTAATCAGCCTGGAGCCTGCACACACCCTCTACTTTAATTTCTCTTTACCATCAAGCCCTTTCCACGTTTCTTGCCTCTGTGGAGACTCATTTCTCTACTTGGTCATTTAATTCCCAGTCCTCAACTTTGGACTCAAGGAAGTTACTTTTCTTCACTCTGTTAAATGCTAATAATATTTATTTAGTGGGTAAAATTCAGCAAACATCACTGAGCTCTTCTGTATGACAGTCACTGATTTGATCTGAATGATTACATATCAGTGTACATAGATCTTTTTTATCTTTTCACATTCTGTACCATATCATTTTTTTTTGAAATTGCTTTTTTGACTTAAATGTAAATTGATATTATTGTTTTGGTCTATTTAGAAATGTTAGCTTTGCCGGGCACGGTGGCACACCCCTTTAATCTTAGCACTCGGGAAGCAGAGGCAGGCGGATCTTTGTGAGTTCGAGGCCAGCCTGGTCTACAGAGTGAGTTCCAGCACAGCTGGGGCTATAGGGAGACCCTGTCTTGAAAAAAAAGAAAAGAAAAGAAAGTTTAGTTCCAACCAAGTTCTCATAGCTTATAATAGGATCTATACTATTGAAGAATAGCATTAGATTTAATAAATATCAGGAAAATAAGCCAGGAGCCTCAAATAAGGCAATAATTACTAGGTGAACACATATATCTGAGATTTCAGGCAAGACAAAAATGAAAACAACAACAACACACACACGCACACACACACACACACACACACACACACCTTCTAACAAACAGAGAAACACATCCCTGGCTGGATTTTTCACATTCAGTTGGTATGTATGGCCAAAGAAATGGCAAATCTCAGGGGATGGGTCTAGAGATGCTTGGTTTGCCAGTCTGTGGTGACAGGAAGAGAAGACTTGTGGCTCAGCCCCCAGAGGCATCTGCTTCCTGTGAGTCCCCTTGGTTAAGACCATGAGCTAACGTTCTGTTTCAAGGAGTTGGCCTGGTTCAACTATTGGCCAGTATAGGGGTTGGAATGCAAACCACAAGACAAGTGATGGCCCTTGCTGGTGATTCCCCTGCTCACGGCCCTCTTCCGGCTCATGCAACCCCAACCTCTTTTTCATTTTCTGTGCTTGTCAGCCTTCTCTCAGAGCCATACCTCAGATTTGAAGACACAGAGCTTCGGGGTCCCTCCAGTCCTGGCCCCAGTTCTAAGTGATGGTAGGAAGGAAAGAACCACAAACAGGAGGCACAGATCTGCTGATTTCTCATCATCTTTGTCCAGCCTTCTAAGAGATAAAGGGAAAAAGAGAAAAAAAAAAAAACATTCAAGACTCTGACTTCAGCCTGAGTAGTGAAGGGCACATGTATACCGTGGTGACTGCTGTTGAGTTAAATAACTCTTGATTTTGTTGTTGGACTTTAAGGCAGGGGCTGACACACAGATTACAGAGGATAAAAGGCCTTCTCACTTTCTGACTGGAAAGAAGGGTAGCCGGCTGAAAGGTGGGTGGGCTTTGTGGTCTTTAGCCAGGTGAAGCAGGGCCACCTCTTTCCAGCTCTGTCCTCTGCTCCAAGAAGATCAAGTAAGTTGTAACTAAAGATCCCGTTAGGTCCTTTGGCCCCTTTCCTAGACCCTGATACAGGCAACCATAACCCTAGAAGCATGATAACAAATATAATGTTCCTAATGGTTCAGATTGTAACACACTCATATTGAACTGCATGGTATAGTGAGAAGAGGGGCCAAGGCTTCAGCCTGCTTTTTTGAGCCCAGCCATGAACCTCTCTGGGGATGGGGGGGGGTCAGGAAAGTGAGAGAAAGGCTTAAGAATAGGACAAGGGACCTTTCCAGAGCTACATGCTGAGTAATAGGATCTAGCAGAATGAGCAGCTCCCATGGACTCTGGTGTCTGGGTAGAAGTGCTTGTAACCCCCTGTCCATCCAACAGACACACAAGGACCCCATCCCCACCTGGGGGCACTGAATCTGTATGTGGATCTCACTTTTGCAAAGGAAATGCTAAGAACTTGGGTTCTAAGTAGCTGCCTCTGTTTTCATCCTATTCATCACAGAACCCAGACTTGAAGTTGGGCTAGAAACTAGCTTTGGCAAACTCTTGTCCTAATCATCATAATTTCTTCCATTCAGCCCGCCTCCCCAGGCACATTTTCACTTATCAGCCTGCTGATTGATATTTGTTCTGTTGGAGGCCCCATGAATGACAACAGAAGCCTGGGAATTGGCAGAAGTCACAAGAACTTCACAATGTTGATTGTGTTGGACCTGGTAGAGAAACAGTACACAACAAGCTATCCCGCCTCTGGCACAGTGGGAAATGACATGAGGAGGTGATGCCCCGATAGGCTTATCCCAGGTAACCTAGAGCAAGCAGTCTGTTGTGGGAACCTTTCATGTCTGTCTCCCATCTCGAAGAACAGTAAGCTTCCTTCTAACACTGGAGCTTTTCTGTTGGTGAATAAAAACACAAAAAGTTGGCTGTGGATACAGCTCAAGGAAAAAGCTTGCTTAGCATTCCCGAGGACCCGCTTTGATCCCTAAAACCAGACAATGTAGGGTAAAGGCACAAAAAGCAGTTCAGCATGTGTTATTACCAACATAATGTATGACTCAGAGGGCATCCACAGTGTCAAGGAAAGGCCATCACTGAGAGTAACACAGAGCCGAACTCACACCCCCACCCCCTAGCTGCCACTGACCATTGAGCCGACCAGGATGTATTTCTATCTTTTCTGTACTCTCATTTCCTCATCCTAAAATGGGTCAATCAAAGCTTATAAAGTTATTCAGGGGTTGCTTCAAGAAGAATATTATACGCATCATCTATCAGTGAGCTTGGCACATATTCTAAATGTAATGGATGGTGACTTTTGCTAATTTGCCTGCTGAAAACAGCATTGTACTATATAAAAAGATTGCATTGATGCTGGAACTTCAGGCCTTAGATTGAAAGCTGTGGGAGTAGGATTTGGGGTGCCCTTCAAACACAAGTCCTAAATCACCATGGTTGAAAACCAATCCTAGCTGTGCAAATCCTAATCTATGTAAACCCTAGTTTGGTTGATACAAGCTCAGAATTTCAAGAAAGAGTGGCATTCACACATTTGTGATGCCAAAACCAAGCCCAAACTTGGAAGAACCTCTTCCTAAGCTATAGCTGCCTCCGAGTAGGCAGAAGGCAGGTCCTCAACAGGCCTCTGCCTAGAACATCGTGCCTGGATGAGTTCCATCTATCTAACTCAGGTTAGAGCTTATTAAACATTATTAGGTTGAAAGAGACTCTGACATATATCCTGACCCTCAGGCAACATATGATTGAGGCATCTTCTCAAACATTTGGCAAGAAGCTTCATGCTTGCCATGGCACCCCAAAATAATCTGATGTGTTAGCAAATGAAGATTTTATTCTTCATGGGTGGGGCTGGCATATGTGGAAGAAATAGGCACATGGGTGTTCTGGTTCATGGGCCATTCATTACTCCTGGAGATGCACAGACCATTTGTATCTATCACTGCATCTCTTCCCACAACATCTCAGAGAGTAGTTTGCACTGAATCACAACTGAAGGGATTTTTTAAGCTCAGATAGGGAGGAAACAAGACAAAAATATAATGCTGCTTAAAAGAGTGAGTTTCTGGTAGAACTATACACTCCAAAGAAGACAATGTTAGGCACATTTCTGACAACCTCTCACTCTCACATCTTATCCTAGAGGCTGACTAGATACCAACCTTGGGAAGGGAGACTCATAACCCCCAGATGTAAGTCTTCACAGACATTGGTATAATATTGAGTAAGTCTCCTAATATCCTGATCCTCTAAAAGGTGACGATCATCTAAAAGGTGATGATAACACTAACTCTGTCTTACTCATAAGGGTGTATGGGTGTTCATCAAGGAGTAATGTTATGCAAAAGTGCTTTGAAAGTCTAAATGCAGGATTAATATGCTCCATTTTTAGGATGTGGTAGAAACTCATAACCAGATTCTTTGAAACCCCAGGGAAGATTTGCCATTTCAGTATCTATGTGGATGACTTAAAAAGTTGTTGTAACTTTTATTGGCCCCAGTTCCACAGAAACATAAAACTTAGGGAGGTGTAAGAAATCTGTGATGGTCAGTGCTAACTGTTAACATGTCAGAACCAAGATCATCTGAGAGATAAGCCTCTAAGACATAAGGTCTATGAAAGCTGCCTAGATTATGTTAACTGGTGCCAGAAGAACTTCCATAGGTGGATCTTGAACTATAAGCCTTTCTTAAAATTGCTTTTTGTCTGAGTATTTAGTAACAGCAACAGAAAAAGAAACTAAGACAAGGTCCAATTAAATATAATCTTTAAAAAGCTACCCAGGGGTTTCCTCTGTATATCCAAGATGGTGAATAGGTAATATCTTTCACTCTTCCTCCCTCTCCCAAGATGCTTTGACTGAAGAAGAGGTATAACAAGAGTAGGGAAACATGGAGCACCTCCTCTGTGTCTCCCTGCAGGTGACTAGGCCTGGGCTTTCCTGGACAAGGGCTTTTTCTGATGTAACTCATTCAATATCTTGGCCTTGCTAGCAGCCATTATATCTTTCACCTCCTTTGGCATCCAGAGCTCCTGGAGCCTAAGATGGGGATATGCAGGAAGAGATGAATATCAAAGATGACTTCCCTGTAGGACCACCATAATGTAACTATGTTAAGGCTTCTCTGACTGTTAACATGTCAGAAGATCCTGTTCAGTCTCTAGAGGTTTAACACACAGGTATCACCCTTTCCTCTTATAGAGTCCTCTATGTAGAATCTCATAAGTGTCCAAGAAAAGGAAGGATTCATGGTCACAGTGTCAAGAAAGGTTCTGTAAGCAGTCACCCACTAAAGACCAACCCAGTTCAAAATATATAACAGCTTCCTCACCTACAAGACCTTGCCAGACTCTTAACCTCATTGCAAGACCATTTTAAATGGACCCCACCATCCCTCTCCTATAACCTATTGTCCCTCCTCCCAAGTACAAAATGGCCCCAGACCTGTAGGTCCTTTGGCAATACTACTTAAGCTAGATTCCCTGCGTCGATACTTCCTAACTTCTCTCAAATTCTGTTTACCCTCAGGGACAGCCAGAATGCTGGGGACATCATATGGGGAGACATGCCTAGAAAGTGGGAACATCCATCCTGATTTCCAGGACTCAACCAGCCTCGTCTGAAAAATTTTGTGCCCCAGGATATCCCTCTTAGGCAAACTGCAACAGTTGGGTGCTTTAGTGCCCAGTGAGAAGTTCCACCAGCAACTCCGACAATTAGTATTTAGTACTTGGCCAAAAATCATAGTTGGGATCTACTTCAAATATTCTAAGGTCAGTGCTGTTATTTTGATTATAGACTGAATCTGAGATCCTCTAAGATTGAGTGCTCTATTTAGAGGGTGGTATAATATAATGATGAAGACCATTAGCTCTGGAGCCAAAATGCTTAGTTTCAAATCTCAAACCTACTATATTTCCTGTGATCTCATGCAAGAAGCTTAATTTCACTGAGACTCCCTTTTCTCATCTGAAAAATGAGTTCAATGACTGTATCTACCCTATGGGTTGTAAACATCAATGGAGTAATTATTATATATATAAAATATATCATTTACATGTATATGTGTGTGTGTGTGTGTGTGTGTGTGTGTGTAAGCCTTAAGGCACCCTCTTACAGTTGTTGAGCTTCATCTATGTGTCCCCTAACCTATAGCTGAGGTTTGAATTCTGGGTTATTCCTATATGAGAGAAATTGCCACTGTCTATAAATTAGATGTGAAGTTCTCTGCCTTCATAAGATGAAATGTGGTGAGCATCGGGAAACAGGAACACCTAAGATGATGGTTACTGTTGCAGGATTTCAGCGATTCCCTGGATGGAAGTCTGTAGCCAGCTGTGTGTACAAAATGTGCTCCCTCCACAAATACTCTCTCCCACTTTGCTTTCTGAATTAAGGGTCTCTGGATAGAAAAAGACCACAGATGCCCAGGGAGAAATTTGAAGCTGATGGTTAAGAGACTGAGAACAGCTCCTGTCATCTGACATCCTGGCTATCTCTTTAGGGTCAGAGCATGCCAAGGGCAGTGTGTCCACGGAGCAATTCAAAAACAAACACAAGGATAAGTGACAAAAATAGCTCTTGCACCCCAATTCTTCCCATTTATCTGCAGCAGTGGGTCAGGGAGGTTGGGCAGCTGCTTTCCGGAACAGTTTTTAGAAGTGGGAAGTTACATAAAAGGCTGTAGGGAGATGTGGCTATAGCTCTCTCCTAATGGCCAACTATCTGAAAGATTGGCTGTCCCCTGTCTCTGTAGAAGTCTAGAACCTGGAATGTACTCTTGACTTGCTCCTGTAAGTAGTTCATATTCATGAAAGATCCCCAGCCCCTTCCCCAAAGAACTATTTCTGTCTAGAGAAGGCTGTGTCCCTTCTTGCTCTGAGCTTGGGTCTTTTGGATCTGCTACTGTAGAGCTCTACACAGGGGTGAGGGAATTTCCTAGAAAAGGGGATAGTGTGGCTCAGAGTGGCACTTTGTCCCTTGCTTTTGGGCTCCCCCTTGGTCAGGAGATCCAATTAATAGGCCAGGCTTTAGAAAACGTGGGTGCATGTCAGTAGAGGTAAGGGACACACACCCAGCCAGGACCAATGGAAGAGTGGCCATGGGAGAAAGAGCTAGGAATGCTGCAGAAAGGGACAGCTGAAAGATGCCTATGGCATGCGGGGCACCATAAGGACACAGGGTCCAGAAGCCAGGGCTAAGTATCCTTCTTTTACTCAGATCTGCTGATTGCTGCTCACCTGGACCCTGCTTTCATCACCCAGGAAAGGCCTGAGGCTGGGCACCTGCATCCTCAAAGGAAAGGATACACGCTCTCCAGCCCTGAGCTAGAGCTAGAGGGGCAGCCACCCCCTCATCCCTGCCTCCTAATATTAGGCAATCACTAGACACAACTCCTCTAGCAATGAGTAAACTTTTCAGTCTTGTCATTTCTGCAGTTAGCTCTAATTCTACTTACCCTCTCTTCTGTCGAAGAGTCCCTTCTCTCATTCGGATCAGCCTGTGTGATCCTAAACACCTTTTTCTTTTAAAAGATAAATCACCCCAAGCTCATGAGCAGTTTCTTATAAAAAAAAATGCACTTAGTAGATGTCATCATTGCCTGTGCCTTAGAAGATGCTGCCGGACTGTGAGGAGGTAGTACCAGAAACACACTCATAATCAGGGGGATATTCAGAAAGACAGTGAGCATGAAAGAGCCTGGAAGAGGGAAGGAGAGGCTCTTCTACCAAATATCTCCCTGATTCTCAGTCCAGTTCTTGTATTTCCTTCTCAAAGTCTGGCGGCATCTTCCAGAGGACAGGCATTGATGCTTCTCCTGGGGCTGGAGAGATGGCCCAGTGGTTAAGAGCACCGACTGCTCTTGCAGAGGACCTGGGTTCGATTCCCAGCACTCACATGGCTGCTACGAACTGTCCTTAAGCTGGACATGGTGGCACACACCTTTAATCCCAGCATTGAGGAGGCAGAGGCAGGTAGATCTCTGTGAGTTCAAGGCCAGCCTGGTCTACAGAGTGAGTTCCAGGCCAGCTGGGGCTATAAGGAGTCCCTGTCTCAAAAAATGCTTTCCCATATGATTTTCCAGAAATAGTAGGAATTACAGCGTGGTAGTGATGAGCACATGGGCTTTTCCTCAGAAATTAGGAACTGACACCACTTCAAGGGCATCTTTGTTCTCCTGGTCAAGTGGTCATGTTCACAGGAAAACAAAGTCAAATAGCTTTTTCTTTTTCATGCTTGCACAGTTACGGGAAGAATCAATGGAATAATTTTCTGGTCAAAAATATTTGGCAATGTGTATCCTGACAGAGGGAGCAATGGAAGACAACGCTCCAGACTAATGCGTTCTTCCCAGTCATGACTCTAACTTTCTGAAACAGGCATTTTATTTAATATTCCCATGCTGTGATTTCCCCTTCTGAGATGGAATAATGACCATAGGGTACTTCTACTGCAGAGCAATGTCTGGCACATTGTGGCTACTGGGGAAACTGCTTTTCTTACCGTCTCTACCCGCAGGACCAACAGTGAGCCTGTGAATTACTGCTCATTATCTTTCTGAATTTGAGTCTTGTCTACTATGATTTCCTAACAAAGTGCCCAATCAAATCCAATGGTTTCTGATCACTCACTACAAGAGGTAGATTAGTGTCACCCCCAAATGTATGCACATTCGGAAGCCAAGAATATGACCTTACTACAGGAGCAGGCAGCCTAAAGTGAGCTATTTGGCAGCTCATGGCTGTTCCCCCTGCATGTGAAAAGTCATTGTTTAAAAGCTGGATTACTTCATGTAAAACCAATTGCAAGCAGTTGTGCCCAAACCCACACAGCTCATGGGTCCCACCATCCAGCAGGGGGGGGCTTGTATGTTCAATCAAGTTGATGAAATGAGTGTCCAGTCTATATTGTTGTAGTTTCACCACTAACCCCAATCAAAGCCCTTACATTATACCACGCCCCCTCTTCCGCAGATTGTTCCCTAGGCTTAGAAAAGGGGCACAGGTGGATGAGAAGCAAAACACTCTACTTTCTCTGGAGCTGATGTCTTGGTCTCTAGTCAGTTCTGGCTGCACAGTATTTCCAGGCAGATGAGGTGTAGCTGGTGCTGACGGAGGAGTCTTGGATGCTTGTACTCACAAATTATCACTTATTGTTAAAAAATGTAAACAAAAAAAAACCAAAAAAAAAAAGCAGAGAAAGATGCAAAAAAACTTACGGAAGAATGCATGATCTGGGATGGGTAGGGGTGGGGTGGGGGGAAGGGAAGGGGATATATGCCTGAACTGAATTGGAAAATGATGTATGAAATACACAAAGTATCAATAAAAAATAAAAAATAAAAAATAAAAAAATAAAAGCTGGATTACAGAAACCCATTCTTAGGGTTGGGCAGCTTGGTAACTAACCATTGATCCAAGTCACACATGACACCCTTATACTGCTCTCAGAACCTCTCTCTCTCTTTCTCTCTCTCTCTCTCTCTCTCTCTCTCTCTCTCTCTCTCTCTCTCTCCTGTTCAATTAACTTCTTTTACTTTTGAACTCATCTGTTGTCTGCAGTTTGCATTTCTTGGAATCGTGAGACCAAAAATCCAGCGCTGGCCTGTGGTATTGGGAGTTCTGGTTATCATTAACTGTCTGGTTCCTTTGTACCAGTACCAACCCCTCCTGTCTGTTGACCAGACTAGTTGAACTCAAGAACACCTGAGTCTCAAAGGGAGGAGAAGCAAACATATATTGGGATGCATCTCAGTTCCTGAGAGGACAAACTGTTGCCCTTTGTGGTCCAAGAGAATTAATTAGTCCCCAAATTGCTGGTCTTTGCAAAGAATGGTACCATACTGGGCTCCATCACTGAATCCGTTGTAGCATGTTTGATTTCAGTCAGATTCGTAGGTGGGAATCAGCCCCACTGGCCCCTCTACAGTTTTTATCATGGCTTTTTTGTTGAGTCCTTTCTTGTAAGGGATCAACTTCCCTGGCAAAGGCAGGAATCGTATAATTAGGACATTCAAGCAGCTTTATGGAGAGGTTTAGACAGCTATGTGAATCATTTTAGAAGTTGTCACTGTAACCCCACACAAACCATCAGATAACTGAAACCCTGGTGGACTTTTTGACCACACCCCATAGAGGTAGAAATGGGGACTGTGCCTGTGCCTACGCACTGAGCCTTGGCCACCTAGCTAAGATGCTCATGGATTCTTCCATGCTGTGCAAGGAGTAAAATCTATCTATTGTTTAAGATGTTATGTTTTATGGATAATTTGCTTCATAGGAATAGGTAATATAGTCTAACAGTTTCTCTCTTTCCTACTTCTGTTTTTAATCTCCTGAAAATTATCTAGATAGTCAAATATTCTTGATTTGTCATTTCAACTTAACATTTTATGAGGTCTTAAAATAATAACTTAGCTTCTGGAATTTATAATTTAGGTAAAGCAATGTCTTGTGATAATTTTATAACATCAAAATCTAAAAGGCTATTCATTATTAAAATATCTTTCTTTTTCTTTTTTTAAGCCAATGTTTTATTGAAGCTCTGTGAAAATATCTTTTTCTTATGTATTATTTTGTGCTTTGTATTTTTATATATTTAAAATGATATTTTGTACCTAAATCAATGTAGGACATTTAGAAAGTTTAGATATCAAGAACTTTTTATTTTAGAGTAGATAATTTATATGATAATTTATAAACCAAAATCCAGTGTGAAGGAAACTATTATTCTCCATCAGTGATAATCAAGAGAATGTACTAATGTAACTCTTGATGGGGTCTATTTTGGTGGTTTACTGGCTGCACAAGCTCAGCTATGCCTGGGAGTGTACAGAAGGCAGTAGGGGCAGGTGAGGTTTTCTAGAACTGACTGTGCTGGGCCAGTGTGAAGGCTTCATGGCCCCAGCTAGGCCTGGGAGAGTGGGGTGTCTGAAAGGAAACACTAGGCTGGCATTCTCACAGGTCAAGGGGGGGTGTAGGAAACTGCAGGACCTGTGCAGTCTTGGTGCTGGGAGGGTGGACAGGGAAGGCTAGGATTGGAGAACTCACAGGTGTGAAGAACTCACAGATGTGGCAGGTGCACAAATCTCTGTAACCAGAGTGGGCACCACAGTGCTCAAATGGGGAGCTCACAGGTCTGGGAGAACTCACAGGTCTACGGCATGTACAACCTGGGTAGGCCTAAGAGCTGAAATGGGGGGTACATGGGGCTAGGGTTAGGGAACTCAGAGGTCTGGGGGAACTCATCAGGCTGGTGGAACTCACATGTCTGGGGTGCACATAGACCTGCATGCCCTGGGCAGGCCTGAGAGTTGGGATAACAGCTAGGAATTTTCAAGGTCTCTGGTTGACAGTCATTCGGAAAATGCTCTTTTAAAGCTGTTTTAACTTCAACCTTACTCTGAAAAGCATTTGATATTTCCAAATTTTGTGAGATTTCAAAGTCTCCTGTCCCCATCATGTAGCTTCTGCAGCAACTTGGTTACAAGCGATTTGCTACCAAGGAAGCAAAAATCATGGGATTGATTTCATATCCCAGCCTGAGAAGGATCCAGTAAGAGGGGTTCTTCTGATATCCATCCATCTGATTTAAGAGAATTAACATTGAGTTTGCAAACATTAATCAGATGTGCAGAAACACAATAATGCTACTTTTCTATAGCTAACCTCTGCTTATCTGTGAAACTCCTTTTATATAACTAGCAAAAAAAACAAAAAGATCATGTACCTTTAAGGTTCCTAAAAATACTCTTCAAAAATTTTCATATTCAAGCTTTAAACTTATTCAATTCACAGTTAATCTACTTTCATGGATGGCATAACCCTTAAGGATTTCTCTGTTCTTTCTCCTATCTATAGGGTGTGAGATAAGCTCATCTAATATCACTCTGTGTGTGTGTGTGTGTGTGTGTGTGTGCATGCCTTTGTATGTGTCTGTGTGTGTGCCTGTGTGTGTGTGTGTATGTGTATGTGTGTGCCTATGAGTTTGTAAGGAGAAGCCCGATTTTCATTTCTTCCTCCAGCTCCGTCTGAGCTGTCTCCTGCTGGGTGGACCCTAGTCATTGATTATTATCCTTTGTCATTCCTGTTTTTGCTACTGCTGCTGTAACTGATCCTTCTTGATCTTCACACCTTCAAACTGCTTTTAGCTTTGGCCTCAGTCACAGGGTCTGAATATCAGTTCTTTATTTTATCCTTGAGTCCTCTAATCTGTCATGCCCCTCAGCACACTAGCACTTGATTGACTTCTAAAGCCACTTTTTAATCTCCTCTTCTGGGTCCTCTGTGGAACCCTTGCACTGCTCAAAGTTAAGGGCAGAAATGGAAGCCCTCATGTCACACCAACTCTGGCGTCATCTGTGTGAGCATAACAATGGATGAGGAGATAAGAACCTTGCGAGGTTAAGCTCCCTGGTGGTCAGTGACAGAGTACCCGGTCTCAGCTTCTAAGATCACAATGCATTACAAAGATGTTATGCTTCATGAGTGTTGGACTTTGTACATTGTCTTTTGACACTCCTCCCGAGCTCAGCACAACCTCAGTCCCAGACAAGGGACAGTTAAACATGTTTAAAAACAATTCAGACAAACAGAAGCCTCATGAACCTAAGTAAAATCATACAGAGATACAACATTTAAAGGCTCCTTTGTCCTAAAAGTCCCCACAAGTATATTGTAGACATTACACTAAGTGAGATCATAGGTTAGTTACTAATAATAAAAGTGTCCTTCCAAACTTAATAATAATAAGACTCAGTCCTTTAAGCAGAAAGCTACATCTAATAAAGCCAGTAAGATAAAGTTTAGTTACAGTTATACATATTAAAGTGTAACACTTAGTTAAAGGCACTTGGCGGGGATTTCTCCTTTAAGAAAAACACTGTGTAATTTATGGAGAGCTGAAAGGCCCCCTTTCTCAGGCTTGTAACTTAAATCACAACCTAGAGATAACAAAAAGCCTTGAGAAAGCTCTAGCCCCTGGAAGGATGAAAAACACTAATTGGAACTTCAAAAGAGACAAAGACTGCTAATGGCTTGTGATTCTAAGACTACTGTTTTATTGCTTATCAAGACAGTGTGAGCAGTAAAAACTTTCATTGATGTACAAATTTATCTAAAAGCTGGCCTTGCAGCCCAGGTGCAAAGGCAATAGGCCCTGTGCTCCCGAGGATATGCAAATCCCCTGCCTGTCACCTCGACCCTTCCCCCCTCTTCTGCCTGTTACGCCAGCCACTTTGCTTGCCGTTTTGCCTGCCTGTATAAAACCTAACTTGATTTCAGTAAAGGTACACTAGATCCAAAAACTCTCTCTGGTGTCAAGTCCAATTATTTCGCCTAATCTGTACCCTCCTGTGCAAGACTTTGATTCTCCCACAGGTGAAAGATATCCCGGCTGGGTGGCTTGTGGCACCCTCATATCAAACATATTTGTAGAGGGAGGGAGAATTGGTTTTCTCCAGAGACTAACTAGCTCCCTGAGAGGTTATCTAATCCCAAATGGACAGCTTAAACCCAGACAGACATGCGCACCATGAAATGGACTCAGTGCATTATGTATGTATGTATTCATATTTATGCATATATGCAATAATAATAATAATAATCAAAGAAGAGGCAAAAAAAACTGAGGGAGAGAGTAAGAGGCATGGGAAGAGTTAGTGGGGACTAGGAGGGATGGAAATATTGCAAAGACAAAACTCATTTATGAATGAGTTAAAAAATTAAAATATCTGTAGACTGAAAATTGAGCAGGCAAACTATAAGATAGATTCTATACTTTTAGCCATGTTTATAATGACTTAGTTCATTTGAATCTATAATTACTAGAATTAGAATAATTGGATCATATATAGTTCTATACTGAAAACTGTAGGCTTAGGGAAAACAAGGTACTATGTGTGTTCCACTTTCCATTCTCACCAGCTATGGGGTATTTCCACAATGGCCTTCAGAAAATAGGCCTGAAGAGCTCAGTATTATAGCTATTTAAGCTTCTAGCTAAACCACATTCCACATTCCCACTCCCCCATCCCCACTAAAAAATAATCAATTTGTGGTCACCCCTCACACTTAGAGGTTCATAACTGGAGGCATGGAATACAATGCAGCCCCTGGTCAGGAAGAGATGCACAAAGCATGGGTCCTGGCTAAGCACAACACTGACAGAACTTTCAGGATCCCAGGGATCCAGCCTAGGAACCAGGATGGCAGAAGTGGAGATTGAGCTCTGGGTTGGCAAGTCCCTCATCCGTGGACTTCTAGCCTGGTCCTACAGGAACTGGTTGGAGAAAGTGCAGGGTGAGGTCCAGAACAGAGCCCTACAGGGAAGCACTCATCTTCCCTACTGCAGAAGATCATGACAACTGAGGAAGCAGGGAAGATGTCTCGTGGCTGTGCTCTTCGTTTAACACACCATTTCTACTCCATGACAGCTGCCAAGGTTGAAGACGGACGCTCAAAGTTCTCGGCAGCAAATGGAATATATTTCCGAAGAGTGTTAACTTGCAAGCCGTCCAATGGTTCTGGACAACAAAGAGCACCTTAACTTGCTTATTCATCCCTTCCTCCCTTTGCAGACCCCTCCTTGGAGCCCAGGAAGCTTCAGCAGAGCAGAAGCAAATGCCCCTTATCTTATGTATATCCTGCTTTATTTTCTACTCCTCTTCTTCTCTTGTGAGGAGGGACTCAGGCACAGGGAAGATGAAAGGAGCAGATCTCAGATCACATGCACAGAGACCACACAGTGCACTGGATCTCTGGGCTAACCTAGCCTGGGCCTCCCGTGTTCTCAAGCATCCCCAGAGCAGCGTGTGGCTGTCCCTGAGCCGTGCTCCTCCACACTGCTGTGCATCTGGGCTGGCAGTGGGATGTGGCAGCACAGAAGGCGCACCTGTCTCCTGGCTGGGGACCTGTGTGTGGCTGCAGGTGGAGACCAAAGCCACTCCCAGTCGTAGGCATGGTGAGCAGAGGATCCCAAGGATCCCCCATGAGTACCCGCCTGGGTCTAAGATGCACCAGTATCACGTGGGACCTTGCAAGGACTGGCTGGCTAGGGCCCCTGCCAATATCCTATGCCTCTGGCAGGCTCCTGAGACCTCAGTGGGGTAGTGAGGAGTTGGCAGGAATAGAGAAGATGGGGGTGTGCCTCAGGCCTCTTCTGGAAAATTCTTCACAACTCTTCGCAAACCCAGTGGAGTAAGGCCGGACATGACACAAATGAAACAGGAAAAGATAATTACAGTGCATCCCAGACATCACAGAGTTCACTCAGTGTCACTTGGAAATAATAGGCTTATGGCATGAATAAGTAAATATTGTTATGCAAATTATACCTAGATTAAAGGCAATTTAGTTGAAGGACTCAAGGACTGGGGATATTTTGTATAGCCAAGTAAAGGAAACTGAAATAGTAATAGTAAATAGAAAAATAGTGAGCAGTTTGAAAATGGCGTCTTCCCCTTTGGACACTCCTGCAGTAGCAGCTGGGAAAAGTGAGTTTCGCAGGCGGAGCCGGAGAACCAAGATGAATCAGAACTCCTCACTGTTCCTGATGGTTGGAAGGAACCAGCTTTCTCTAAGGACGACAATCCCAGAGGACTGTTGGAGGAGAGCAGCTTTGCCATCTTGTTCCCCAAATATAGAGAGGTCTACTTGAAAGAGTGTTGGCCTGGAAAGGCTGACCCCTCTGAACATTCAAAGGAAGAAAAGCCTCAGATTGCCATAAACATCGAACCCCTCTGTGGATCCTACATGTAACAACTAGTTATAATGAGTCCTAATGAAACTTACCTTCTAGGTGCCACAAAGGTTCTGATATGAGAGACTTCCTTGCCTTCCCACCCATAGAACAAG
>VZQC01005585.1:2211495-2344505 GCA_009823505.1 Rhizomys pruinosus
CTCAGGATTGATTGGCTATTCGGGGTCTTTTGTTTTTTCCAATGAATTAAGAACTTTTGTTTCCAGCCTGTGAACAAACTCTTGAGGATTTCATCGATTGGGATTGCAATAATCTATACAAGAGTTTTGTAAAATGGACATTTTTACAATGTAATTTTCCCAATCCATGAGCATGGGAGGTTTTTTCCATTTTCTGAGCGTCTTCTTCCAAGTTTCTTTCTCTAAGGGTTTTACAATTTTTTGTTTGTAGAGGTCTTGGTGTCTTTGGTTAGGCTTGTTCCTAGGTATCTTATTGTTTTGAGGCTATTTGTGAGTGGAAGGTCTCTTTAATTCTTTCTCCAGTTTGCTTGTTCTTTGGTGTAAAGAAAGGCCATGATTTTCTAAGTATTTTGTTCTGCACTTTGCTGAAGCTGTTAATCGTTTCAGGGAGTTTTCTGGTGGAGTTTTTGCATCCCTCAGGTAAAACAATATATTATCAGCAAATAGGGATAGTTGACTTCCTCTTTTCCAATGTACTCCGTTTAATATCCTTTTCTTGCCTTTTGCTCTAGCAAGTGTTTCAAGCATCTATATTGAAGAGGAGTGGTGACAGGGGCACCTTGCCGAGTTCCTACCTTAAAAGGGAATGTTTCCGTTCCATTCCCATTTAGGATGATATTGGCTGTGGGGTTTTCCTGTTATATGGCTTTGTTTACATTGAGGATTGGATCCCTCCCAACCAATTCCTTCCTAGGACTTTAAGCATTTGAAGGGATGCTGGATTTTGTCAAAGGCTTTTTTTTTCAGCATCAATTGAGTGATGGTGTGGTTTTTGTCTTGATTCCGTTTATGTGTTTGATGATGTTTATTGATTTTCGTATGTTGAACTCTGCATCTCTAGTATGACTCCCATTGGTCATGATGGGATGATCTTCTTGATGTGTGGATCTGTATGAACGATTTGCCATTATTCTGTTTTAGAATTTTGGCATCTGTGTTCATGAGGGAGATGGGTCTATTATTCTCCTTTTTATTCTTCTTGCTTGGTTTCGGTAATAGAGTGATGTGGCTTCATAGAAGGAATTTGGGGAGAATTCCCTCTGATTTCTATAGCTTCTAAATCTCCAATTTCAGAAATAATTGTTGTAGGGTCCTTTTAAATGTTTTATAGATTCTGCTGTGAAACCGTCTGCGCCTGGGCTTTTTTTAGTTGGGAAGCTTTTTACTACATCCTCTATTTCTTCATATGTTCAAGTGGGGTCTGTTTAAGCTGCTTGTCTCCTCTTGGCCAAGCTTGGTGATTCCCAGGATTTTCAGAATATCATCATTTCTTTCTATCAAACTTGGTAGAATATAAGGTTCTTGTAATATTCCCACATAATTTTCTTGATCTTTTCATTCTCCGTTGTGATATTTCCCTTTTATCACAGATTGTATTTGATTGGGAGTTGTTCCTTCTTTCTTTTTGTTACTGGGCTTAGAGGCTGTCTATCTTGTTTTTTCTTTCAAGATGAACCACTTTTGGCTTCATTGATTTTTTGTTGTTTCTTTGTTTCTATTCATGATTTCGGCTCTTGATTTTTTATTTCTTCCTGTCTGTTTGCGTTTAGGGTTCATCTGTTGTTTGCCTCTCAAGTGCTGTGTAGCTGTACGTGTTATAGATCATTCATTTGTGCTTTTTCCGTTTTTCTAATGTAGGCCCCAGGGCTAATAAATTTCCTCTTAGGACTGCTTTTCAAGGTATCCCATAGTTTTGTTGTGTTGTATTGCATTGCATTGCAGGTTCCAGGGATGTTTTTTATTTCTTTCTTTATCTCTCCCTTGCCATTCATTATTCAAGAGTGTGTGTTGTCCCATGTGTTCTTGTAGGCAGGAGGGCTTGTCTGGTGTGGTGAGGCCTTTTGCACTGTGGCTGACAGATGCATGAAAGGTATTCATCTTTTGTATTTGTAGAGGTTTCTCCTTGTCCAGGGTGTGGCCAATTTTGGAGAATGTTCCGTGGGGTGCTGAGTAGAAAGTATTCGGTATTAGGATGGAGTGTTCGGTAGAGGTCTATGAGTCCATTTTTGGTGTATCATATCGTTCAGTTCAGAGGTCTCTCTTTTTAATCTTTGTCACTGTGCTTCCAAGGACTTAGTGGTGTATTGAAGTTTCCCACTATGAGTGTGCTGGGGGTTGTCTGTGACTTGTGGCCTGGAGATTTGTCTTTATAAGTTTGGTGCACCAGAATTGGGGCATATTTTTAATTGTGAATCTTCTTTTGGTGGATTGTTTTTGTGAAATATAATGGGCCTCCTTGTCTCTTGATTTTCTGTTTACTGAAGTCTATTTTTCCGATATTAAAATAGCAACACCTGCTTTTTTGGTACCATTTGCTTGGCATATTTTCCATCCCTTCATGTTTAGTTGGTGCCTGTCCTTGAAGGTAAGATTTTTTCTTGCAGACAGCATATCATGGATTTTGGCCTAATCCATTCTCCCAGTTTGTCTTTTGATTGGGGGATTAGTCCATTAATATTAGGTTTGACTGATAGGTTATGTGTTGCTTCCTTTTGCCTTATATCCATCTGCGGTTGTTTGAGTTTAGGTTCTACTTCTGCAGTTTATTGATTTTATCTGATTTCTCTGTCTAGGTGCCTGGGGTTGGTGCTCCTTTCTTCTGTTCTTTGAATTGCTTCAAGTATTCTCTGCAAGGATGGTTTGGTGGACATTAATTATTTCAATGTATTTTATGTCGGAGATCTTTCTCTTCCTCCACTTGATGACATTTTTGGCGGGTATAGTACCCTGGTCTGGATCTTCCTAAAACACTGGGATTGCTTTGCTCCAGGTTCTTCTTGCTTCATAGTTTGCTGTGAGGTATCCGTGTTTTTCTGATAGGTTTCCCCTATAGGTCACTTGTTATTTTTTCTTTTGTCGCTTTAAAGATTTTGTCCTTGTTTGGGCGTCACGGGTGTCCAGTCATTTTACTATGATATTGTGTTGGGAATTTCTTTTCTGATCTGATCTTGTCTATTTGGAGTCTATGTGCTTCTTGTATTGGTATTGGTTGTCTTTTTTTGTTTGGGGATTTTCATCTATTATTCTGTTGAAGATCTATTCATACCTTTCTCTTGGGTTCTTCTTCCTTCCTCTATTCCTAGATGCAGAGGTTTGATCTTTTCATGTTGTCCCACAGCTCTGGTTGTTCCTTTTGTGTATTTTAAATTTCATTAATTTCCTTGAGGTTTGTAGTTGTTCTGTGTTGTCCTCCAGGTCTGATATTTCTTTTGTCTGCTTCCTCCGTTCTGCTTCTGAGGTTTTTCAATTCCTTTCCTCTTGAATGGATGATGTTTGATTTCTTTATTTCCTCTTCTGATTTCTTTAGTGTTTCCTATTTCTTTTTGGAGCTTCTCGACTCTCGTTTTCCTGTAGCTTTTTGTTTTGCTGGTTGGTTTCTTTTTTCTTTTTCAGCATGGGATCGTTTAAGTTTCTACTTCCTTCCCGAGCTTGTCATTCTCTCCTCTCTCGGTCCTCTTCGCTTTCTTAGCTTTAATTTGTTTCTTTTATGATCTTGTTAGTTCTTAGTATGCTCCCATTTGTTCTGATGTTCTGTGTCCTGGCGTGGCTCCGGCGGGGGGATCCCACTTCAGGAGTCATCCATAGGGTTTGTAAAGCTTGATGTGGGATTATCCATCGCCTTTCCAGTGTAGTCTCTTCTTCGTGATCCTGGCATATGGGCTTCTCCTTGCCTGTATTCCAATGTGAGTCCTAAATGCCTCTTCACTGTGTTGAAGGCGTGCTTTGCTTGCCTCCTTCAGATCCTTCTTCGTAATCTCAGTTGGCGGGGGGTGGGGGGGGCACCTGCCGCTGGGCTCAGGAGATCTCCAGGATGCACTTACTAAAAGAGTGACAGCCCTCTGAAGTGTGTCTACAGCATTTGATGCATGCTAAGTCCTCAATGGAGAGTAAAACTATTGTTGCTATTACTACTGTTTCATTCTTAATAAAATAATCACCCCTGAAATCTACAAGCATACCTACAAAGCTCTTCACAGAAGTGAGCATATGAGACTACCAGGAATCGGAGGCTGCACTCAAACAACAGACACCTGGATTTTAGAGGTCTATTCAACCTGTGCGTATGGGCACTGAGGATAAAGTGTGGTAAAGGCAGAGCTTATTTTTTGACTGTGAGAGTAAGAAACTGGGAGGTGGTCAAGGTTGGTCACTCACAGAGTTGTTAACTCTGCCTCATAATTACGACAGGAAATGAGGTGGGGAGGAAAACTCAGTTCCAAACACCCCACACTGTCAGCAGGAGGTGGTAACAGTCCCACTCTGGGCTTCCCAGGACCCCCAGTCTTCTTTGCTTCTTTGGCCCAGTTCTTGCTAGCTCACCTCTAACACTCCTCTAACCACTGTTCCCTGCAAAGAAGGAAATGAGAAAAACAAAAACAAATTAACAACAACAAAAAACAACAACAAAAAATATTTCCTGGCCTCACTTCCAAAACAAGCCTCAGGTGTTTAACAAGTGCAATCCATTATAGAGAATATGAGGCAAGTAACACACTTTGTGTCTCCCCACACAGTGCAATGCAATCCTTTTATCAAGGATGGTAACAAACACATGGATATTGATACCACTAAAGCAGATTGACATATACTTAAGATACCCTCTGGCAAGTAGCAAATATCACTAGTAGCTCACTAGAGGGTAGCTCTTTTAGGTTACTTAGTAAGATCATATTGCAATTGATAGTCAGCTATCCTACCCCTACACCTATAATCTGGCTTCCCCTTTTCGTTTCTTGGTGTTGAGGATGCCTCACCCATGCCTAGCATGTCCAACACCACCAGAGCCACACCCCTAGCCACTTGGCTTTCACTTTTTAATTAGCCTGACATGGCATGGCTCTCCTATAGCTCTCTTTTTTTGGTGATTTAATTTTTTCCTTTCTCTTTCTTTCTTTCTCTCTTTCTTCCTTTCAATTTTTTCCTTTCTTTCTTTCTCTCTCTTTCTTTCTCTCTTTCTCTCCCTCCACTCCTTTCTCTCTCTTTCCTTCCTTCCTTCCTTTTCTTTTCTTTTCTTTCTTTCCTTCCTTCGTTCCTTCCTTCCTTCGTTCCTTCCTTCCTTCCTTCCTTCCTTCCTTCCTTCCTTCCTTTCTTTCTTTCTTTCTTTCTTTCTTTCTTTCTTTCTTTCTTTCTTTCTTTCTTTCTTTCTTTCCCTGAAACAGAGTCCTCCTTGTATGCCCAGCTGTCTGCGAACTCACTATCTAGACCAGGCTGGCCTTGAACATCCACCTGCTCTCTGCCTCCCAAGTACTGGGATTAAAGGCATGCACCACAACACCAGACTACTTTCCCTCGGCCACCTCCTAGAAAACACTTCAAATGTAATCATAAACTTCAAACTTCAATGAAAGAAAAATAAAAAAGCAACAGCTCACTAAATGGTCCTGAAGCGTTCTCCAAGGACTTGGCATCAAGAAGATATTTTGCTTCCTGAACTAGGGCTGGCCCTGGTTACTTGAACTGGTTGTCAATCAGGGTCCCCTTCATTTTGGCTTTCTTGGCTTCCAATCCAGCCAGCTCTTGCAGTCGTCTCTTGCTCACACCTTTGCGCTCCAGCTGCCTTTCAATCACTTTGGCATTCTGCGCGTAGGAGTCAGCAATTTCCCTGGCCTTGATCTCTTCTTCTTCATCATCAATGGTAGCAAGCCCGGTCCCGGGGCCTCAGGGGCAACTTCTCTGACAGTCCAGCAGCAGCACCATCTGGCCGCACAAGCAATAGTAAACATGGAGCGGCTTCTCATGGTCGTAGTATTCCTCGTGGTCACGAGTGTTGGAACACACCACGGACCTGGACACCACTTTCCGTATAGCTGCAGCTGAGCAACTGAAGCTTGATTTATTTTTAACCTGTCTTTTTGAACATGAACTTGATTTGGCTTTATTGCAGTGATTTTCAAAAGTTAATCAAAAATTTTTTTCTACTAACAATTAACTGGATATTTTTAAGTCATTTTATATGAACATTATGTAAGCTTTTAGTAAAAGAAACTATCATTATAATTGAGAAAATAATTTTATATGTCAGACCTACAAGATAATACAGTTAAAGATTAAAACATTAACATTTGGAAATGTAATGATTTTTGAGAAATAATTTATTATAGTAAATAATGTAATTTATTAAAGTATTTTCCTGAAAATAATTCCTCCCTGAGAAAAATGATTCTGTTTATGAAGAGTCGGTTAAAAGTGTGGCAGCCATTTCTCATCATTCCAGCATGTCATCAGATCCCGAGTGGCGCATTTCAGCTGACCAGAAGTCACAGTTCTTTTTTTTTTTTTTTTTTTTTTTTTTTTTTTTTTTTTTTTTTTTTTTTTTTTTTTTTTTATTTTTTTTTTTCTTCAGAAGTCACAGTTCTAACTTGTGCTCTGAGTTCTAGATTTTGAGATTCAGAGCGTTAGTTTCCAACATTCACTGCACCAGGAAGAAATAATTTCCCAAATTGCTTTTGACCTTCTTGAGGCTTTCTTTTATCACATATACAGCTTTTCTGTTAGTAACTGAATTGCTGTTGAATGCCTGTACTGAAACTCATCCAGGACCTGGCTTGGGCCACTTGTGTGCATCGTCTGGTGTGGGGCTGGGTGCGGTCTATGCTGAACTTGCATGAACCCTCTACCCTAACTTCTCTTGGCAATTATATCTATGAATTCACAGGTATATTTTCTAGTTATTTTTGTTGTTGTTTTGAGGAAGGAGGTGTTCAGACTATGAACCATTCAACTAAAAAAAAATGTCATCTATATACTACCTAAAACCGTCTCTTAGCACTGCTAGGTCCAGGGATTTCGAAAAGTAGTATAGACAAAACTGTCTAGACCTCAGAGGAACTATATTCCCATCTAGTACTATGATTTGTCAGTTAGAATCTATTAAATAAAAAAGCTTTTATCTTAAAAAAATAGAAAAATAGTAAATTGTAACTCGAATTAGAGTACTGGGTGGTATACAATTAACTAATTTTATTTGGAATTATACCAAGATTTGGGTTCCTAAAGCCAGTGAAAAAAGACTCTCCTTTAAAAGCTAAGAAGACCATGTTTTCATTTATGCTTGCATGAGCTAGCAGCTCTTGAGTACTTTCTTAACAAATAAGAAGCAGTACAGTTTTGTTATTAGATTCACAATCTAATGTTTTGCCCAATTTTAAAACAGTATAGATTTCTTTTTTAAAATTTATTTATATATATATATATATTTTTTTTATCAAATCTAGACCCATGTCCCCCCCACCCCACCAGAGCTCATACATTCTGCCAAACATGCTTTTCATCTCTTTCTCAGTCTTTCTCAATATTCTCCATGTGGAAGTTGACTGTTTTGAGCAGAAGTTCACTGTTTCAGTCAGTTCTTTGATGCAGTCCTTTCTGTTGTTGTTGTTGTTGTTGTTTCCAATATGCATCACTCCCAACTGCTTTGGACAAAAAGCTCAAGGGGCCATGCACAAGTACATACTTACAACTAGGTAAAATGGCACTAGCATTCACAGATGAGGGTACCATTCGTCGTCTGTTTTTCTGGGACTGTGTTACTTCACTCAGGCTGATGTCCTCTAGCTCCAGCCATTTTCCTGCAAAGCTCATGATGTCGTCTTTCTTTACTGCTGCATAGAAACTCATTGTGTAGATGAACCACGTTTTCTCTATCCACTCATCAGTTGCGGGGCATTTGGTTGGTTCCAGCTCCTGCTATTGTGAACGAAAGCTTTGAAATAAACATGGTCCATGCATGTATCTCTGCAGTGGGGTGAGTCTTGAGGGTAACATGCATAGGAGTGTGTATGGCTGGGTAGGTGGCACAGTCATTCCAAGTCTTCCAAGGGTTCTCCACATGCTTTCCACATAGTGGCTTATGAGTTTAGCATTCCTACCAGCAGTGGATGAGTGTTCCCCTTTCCCCACAACCTCTCCAGCACTTGGTATCATTTGTTTTCTTGATCCTAGCCAGTCTTATTGGAGTAAGATGATATCTTAAAGTGGTTTTGATTTGGCATTTCCTAATGATTAGTGATGTTTAACACTTCTTAGGTGTTTCTCAGCCATCTCTAATTCCTCATTTGTGAAGTCTCTGTTTCAGCTCTTTGCTCCATCTATTGAGTGGGTCATTTGTTTTCTTTCTCTTTGTTTTTGAGTAGTTTATAATATCTGGAAATCAATGCTTTGTCAGTGTTTCTGCGGTGANTTGAGTTGATGAGGTCCCATTTGTCAATTGTCGGACCTTAATTCTTGTGCAGCTGCTGGTCTGATTTAGGAAAGTCTTTTCCTACGCACTATGTCTTGTAGTCTGCTGCCAAACTTTTTCTTCTATCACCTTCAGAGTTTGGGGTTTCAGTTTTTGAGGGGTCTTTAATTCTCATCTGGACGTTGACTTCTTTTACAGGGAAGGGTTTAGGGGTTTTTAATTTCATTCTTATATACAAGTTGTGATCCCAGTTTTGCCAACACCACTTGCTGAAGATGCTGTCTTTCTCCATGTGTTTCTTGGCCCCTTGTCCAAAGTGAGATGCCTTGATGCCCTGAAATTGTATGTGCTCAGATTTGGATCTTCAGTTTTGTTCCATTGCGTCAACAGGTCTGTTTTTGTGCCAGTTATCCAGCTGTTTTATGACTATAAGCCCTGTAGTATAGTTTAAAATCTGGTATAGAGATCCTCCTGTGTCGCTCTTTCACTCAGGATTGATTTGCTATTCGGGGTCTCTTTTGTTTTTCCAAAACATTGAATTTAAGAACTTGTTTCCAAGCCTGTGAAGAAACTCTTGGGACTTGGATTGGGATTGCATTAAATCTATACAAGAGTTTTGGTAAAAATGGACATTTTTACAATGTTAATTTCCCAATCCATGAGCACTGGAGTTTTTTCCATCTTCTGAGTTTCTCTTCAATTTCTTTCTTAAGGGTTTAACATTTTTGTAGTAGAGATCTTCTTGGTATTCTTTGGTTTAGGTTTTGTTCCTAGGTATCTTATTGTTTTTTGAGCTATTGTGACGTGGGGAAGGTCTCTTTGAATTCTTTCTCCAGTTTGTTGTTCTTGGTGTAAAGAAAAGGCCATTGATTTCTAAGGTTAATTTTGTATCTGCCACTTTGCTGGAAGCTGTTAACGTTATAGGAGTTTTCTGGTGGAGTTTTTGCAAATCCCTTAGTAAACAATCATATCATCCAGCAAATAGGATGTTTTGACTTCCTCTTTTCCAATTAGTACTCTTTAAATCCCTTTTCTTGCCTTTTTTTATTGCCTAGCAAGTGTGTCAAGCACATATTGAAGAGGAATGGTGATGTGGGGGCAGCCTTGCCGGTTCCTACCTTTAAAGGATAATGTTTCCGTCATTTCCCCATTAGGATGATATGGGCTGTGGTTTCCTGTAGATTGGTTTGATTACATTGAGGAATGCATTCCCTCCATCCAATTCCTTCTAGGACTTTAAGCATGAAGGATGCTGGATTTTGTCAAAGGCTTTTTCCGCATCAATGGAGCTGATGTGTGGTTTGTGGTTTTTTTTTGTCTTCCCTTTTGATTCCGTTATGTGTTTGATGCTGTTTATTGATTTTAGTATGGTGAACCATGCCCTGCGAATCTCTGGTATGAATTCCAACTTGGTCATGAGGATGATATTCTTGATGTGGGTCTTTATACGATTGCCAGTATTCTGTTTCGAATTTTGGCATCTGTGTTATGAGGGAGATGGTTCTTACAATTCTCCTTTTTAGTTCTGTCTTTGCCTGGTTTTTGTAATAGAGTGATGTTGGCTTCATCGAAGGAATTTGGGAGAATTCCCTCTGATTGTATTATCCTTCTAAACAATTTCAGAAAAAATGGTTTATGTCTTTTTGAAATGTTTTATAGAATTTTGCTGTGAAACCGTCTGGGCCTGGCTTTTTTCGTTGGGCGGCTTCTTACTACATTCCTCTATTTCTTCATATGTTATTGGACTATTTAAGCTTTGCTGTCTCCTCTTGGCCAAGGATTTGGTGATTCCCAGGATTTCAGATATTCAATCCATTTCTTCTAGATTTTTCAAACTTAGTAGATATAGGTTCTTGTAATTTCCCATATAATTTTCTTGATCTTTTCCATGTCCGTTGTGATATTTCCTTTTCATCACAGTTGTATTGATTTGGAGTTGCTCCTTCTTTCTTTTGTAACTGGGCTAGAGGTGTCTATCTTGTTTATTCTTTCAAAGAAACAAATTTTGGTTCATTGATTTTTTGTTTGTTATTGTTTTTTGTTTCTATTTCATTGTATTTCAGCTCTGATTTTGTTATTTCTTATGTCTGTTGCGTTAGGTTCATCTGTTGTTGCCTCTCAAGGTGCTTTTAGCTGTAGTGTTAGATTCATTCACTTGTGCTCTTCTGTAAGGCACCCAGGGCTATAAAATTCCCTCTTAGGAATGACTTTAAGTTTTATCCATAAGTTTTGTTGTGTTGTCTTGTCATCGTCATTCAGTTACAGGCAATGTTTTTAATTTTATTTTCTTTTATCTCTTACTTGACCCATTCATATTCAAGAGTGTGTTGTTTAGTCTCCATGTGTTATTGTAGGCAGGAGGGCTTGTCCTGGTGTTGATGTTGAGATTCATTGCACTGTGGTCTGAAATGCATGAAATTATTTCAATATTTTTGTTATTTGGAGAGGTCTTCCTTATCTGTGTCCAGGATGTGGTCAATTTTGGAGGAATGTTCAGTGGGGTGCTGTCAGTAGAAAGGGTATTCTATGGTATTTAGGATGGAATGTTCGGTAGAGGTCTATGAGGTACCTTTGGTGTCTCATATAGTTCAGTTCAGAGGGTCTCTCTGTTGTATTTTTTGTCCTGTTGACCTATCCAAAGGACCTCAGTGGGGTATTGAAATCTCCAACTATGAGTGTGCTGGGGTTTATCTGTGACTTGTGGTCTGGAGACTTGTCTTTATAAATTTTGGTGCACCCGAATTTGGGGCATATATATCATAATTGTGAAATCTTCTGGTGGATTGTTCCTTCTGATTAAAATTGTAATGGCCTTCTTTGTCTTTCTGATTTCTTTTATTTGAAAGTTATCTATCCGATAATAAAATAGCAACACATGCTTTCCTTTTGGTACCCATTTGCTTGGAATATTTTTTTTCCATCCCTTCACTTTAAGTGGTGCCTGTTCTTGAAGGTAAGATGTGTTTCTTGCAGACAGGATATCGATGGATTCTTGTTTCTTAATCCATTATCCCAGTCTGTGTCTTTTGATTGGGGAATTTAGCCATTACTATTTAAGGTTATGACTGATAGGTTTGTTTTGCTTCATTTGCCTTATGATCCATCTTCGGTTTTGGTTTAGGTTTCTACTTCTCAGTATGCTTTTATTGCTTTCTCTTCCTAGGTGTCCTGTGGTGGTTGCTCTTTCTTTGTTCTTTGAATTGCTTCAAGTATTCTCTGAAGATTGGTTTTCCGGGACATGTATTCTTTCAATGTGTTTATGTCATTAAAGATTTTCCTCTCTCCTTCCACTATGATTGCCATTTTTTGCTGGGTATCGTAACCTGGGCTGGCATCCCTTGTACTTTAAACACTGGAACTGCTTTCGCTCCAGGATGTTCTTTGCCTTTCCGTTTGCTGTTGAGAAGTCCGTAGGTTATTCTGATAGGTTTCCCCTATAGGTCATTGCTATTTTCTCTTTTCGCTTTAAGAATTTTGTCTTTTGTTTTTGGGTGTCAGCATTTTAACTATGATGTGGCGTGGAGAATTTTCTTTCTGATCTTGTCTGTTTGCGAGTTCTATGTGCTTCTGTATTGGTATTGGTTTGTCCTTTCTTAGTTGGGGAAGTTTTCCATCTATTATTCTGTTAGATCTGATCAATACTTTCTCTTGGGATTCTTCTCTTCCTCTCATTCTATGATGCAGCGTTTGCATCTTTTCATAGTGTCACATATCTCCTGGTTGTTCCAGTTTTGTTTGTATTTTAAATTTCTCATAACTCTTCCTGAGGTTTTTAGTGTTCTGTGTTGTCCTCCAGGCCTGATATTCTTTGTTCTGTTTCCTCCGTTCTGCTTCTGAGGTCTTTTTTTCATTCCTTTCCTCTTGAATGGATGGAGTGTTGATTTACTTTTTCATTTCCTCTTCTGGATTTCTTTAGTTGTTTCTATTTTCTTTTTGGAGCTTCTCAATCTCTTTTTGTAGCTCTTTTGTTTGCTGGTCTTGTTTTTTTTCTTTTTCAGCATGGGATATTTTCAGTGTTTCTACTCCTTCCGGCGGAGCTTGTCATTCTTCTCTCTCTCTGGTCTCATTCTCTTTCTTGTTCTTTAATTTGTTCTTTATGATCTTTGTAGTTCTTTAAGTATGCTCCCCCACTTGTGTTTCTGATGTCTGTTTCCTGGGGCATCCGCGGAGGGATCCCACTGCAGGCGTCTTCCATAGGGTTGGTAAAACTTGGTGCGGGATTATCCTGCACCTTTCCAGTGTAGTTCCTTCTTCGTGATCCTGGCCTATGGGCTTCTCCTTGCCTGTATTCCAATTGTGCGTCCTAAAGGCCGCTTCACTGTGTTGAAGCCTTACTTTGCTTTCCTCTTCAGATGCTTCTTTGTAATCTCCGTTGGCGGGGGGGGGGGGGGGGGGGGGAACGCACCTGCCGCTGGGACAGGAGATCTCCAGGATGCACTTACTAAAAGAGTGACAGCCCTCTGAAGTGTGTCTACAGCATTTGATGCATGCTAAGTCCTCAATGGAGAGTAAAACTATTGTTGCTATTACTACTGTTTCCTTTAATAAAATAATCACCCTGTGCCATGGAAATCTACAAGCCTACCTACAAAGCTCTTCACAGAAGTGAGCATATGAGACTACCAGGAATCGGAGGCTGCACTCAAACAACAGAAACCTGGATTTTAGAGGTCTATTCAACCTGTGCGTATGGGCACTGAGGATAAAGTGTGGTAAAGGCAGAGCTTATTTTTTGACTGTGAGAGTAAGAAACTGGGAGGTGGTCAAGGTTGGTAACTCACAGGGTTAACCCTGCTCACAATTAGGACAGGAAATGAGGTGGGGAGGAAAACTCAGTTCCAAACACCCCACACTGTCAGCAGGAGGTGGTAACAGTCCCACTCTGGGCTTCCCAGGACCCCCAGTCTTCTTTGCTTCTTTGGCCCAGTTCTTGCTAGCTCACCTCTAACACTCCTCTAACCACTGTTCCTGCAAAGAAGGAAATAGAAAAAAAAAAACAAATTAAACACCAACAAAAAACAAACAACAAAAAATATTTCCTGGCCTCACTTCCAAAACAAGCCTCAGGTGTTTAACAAGTGCAATCCATTATAGAGAATATGAGGCAAGTAACACACTTTGTGTCTCCCCACACAGTGCAATGCAATCCTTTTATCAAGGATGGTAACAAACACATGGATATTGATACCACTAAAGCAGATTGACATAGTACTTAAGATACTCTCTGGCAAGTAGCAAATATCACTAGTAGCTCACTAGAGGGTAGCTCTTTTAGGTTACTTAGTAAGATCATATTGCAATTGATAGTCAGCTATCCTACCCCTACACCTATAATCTGGCTTCCCCTTTTCGTTTCTTGGTGTTGAGGATGCCTCACCCATGCCTAGCATGTCCAACACCACCAGAGCCACACCCCTAGCCAAAGGGGCTGGACGGTAGGGTGAAGGAGCAGGATCATGGCAGGGAGAGCATAGAGAAGCTCTGGGTTTGGGGAGGGAAGGGGGGAAGGTGAGTATTGATTGAGGGAGCGAGGGCTGGCCTGGCACAATTTTTGAATTGCTTTCTGGATATATAGTGCTTTGCGATAGTTGCGATCCGAAACTAATGGACGAGAGCTTTTCTTCCTTCCCTTCCTGTTTCGTTGCGTGTGAGGGATGGAAGTTAAGGCGTGCTTTATTCCTTTCTATTCCTTCACTTCCTCCTTCTTCCTTCCTTCCTTCCTTCCTTTCTTTCTTTCTTTTTTATTCTTTCTTTTTTTATTCTTTTCTTTCTTTCTTTCTTTCTTTCCTGAAACAGTAATCTCCTTGTTGCCAGCTGTCTGCCGCCTCACTCAGGACCAGGCTGTCCTTGAACTCTCAGAGATTCCACCTGCCTCTCTGCCTCCCAACTACTGGATTTAAAGGATGCACCACAACACCAGACTACTTTCCCTGCCACCTCCTAGAAAACATCATTCATAATACACTTCAATGAAGGGGAGATAAAGCAACAGCTCACTACATTGGTCCTGAAGCGTATCTCCAAGGACTTGGCTCAAGAAGATTTTTGCTTCCTGAACTAGGGCGGCCCTGGTTATTGAACTTGGTTGTTCAATCAGGGGCCCCTTCAGTTTCGCTTTCTTGACCTCCAGTTCCATCAGCACTTGCAGGCATCTCTTGCTCACACCTTTGCGCTCCAGCTGCCTTTCAATCACTTTGGCATTCTGAGCGTAGGAGTCAGACAAATTTCACCTGGCCTATTGATTCTTTTCTTCATCTCCATGGATAGCAAGCCCGGTCCCGGGGCTCAGGGGCAACTTCTCTGACAGTCCAGCAGCAGCACCATCTGGCCGCACAAGCAATAGTAAACATGGAGCGGCTTCTCATGGTCGTAGTATTCCTCGTGGTCACGAGTGTTGGAACACACCACGGACCTGGACACCACTTTCCGTATAGCTGCAGCTGAGCAACTGAAGTCTTGATTTTTTTTAACCTGTCTTTTGGAACAGAACTTGTGTTGGCTTATTGCAGTTGATTTTCAAATAGTACAAATTTTTTTCTACTACACAATCAACTGGATACTTTTTAAGTCATTTTATATAAATCATGATTATATTTTTAAAAAGAAAATAATCATTATAATTGAGGAAAATACTTTATATGTAGACCTACAAGATAATACAGTTAAAGATTAAAACATTAACATTTGGAAATGTAATGATTTTTGAGAAATAATTTATTATAGTAAATACATCGTAATTTTAAAGTATTTTCCTGAAAATAATTCCTCCCTGAAAAAATGATTCTGTTTATGAAGAGTCGGTTAAAAGTGTGGCAGCCATTTCTCATCATTCCAGCATGTCATCAGATCCCGAGTGGCGCATTTCAGTGACCAGAAGTCAAAGTTCTTTTTTTTTTTTTTTTTTTTTTTTCTTCAGAAGTCACAGTTCTAACTTGTGCTCTGAGTTCTAGATTTTGAGATTCAGAGCGTTAGTTTCCAACATTCACTGCACCAGGAGAAGAAAATTAATTTCCAAAATTGCTCTTTTTACCTTCTTGAGGCTTTCTTTTATCACATATACAGCTTTTCTGTTAGTAACTGAATTGCTGTTGAATGCCTGTACTGAAACTCATCCAGGACCTGGCTTGGGCCACTTGTGTGCATCGTCTGGTGTGGGGCTGGGTGCGGTCTATGCTGAACTTGCATGAACCCTCTACCCTAACTTCTCTTGGCAATTATATCTATGAATTCACAGGTATCATTTTCTAGTTTATTTTTGTTGTTGTTTGTGAGAAGGAGGTTGTTCAGACTATGGAACCATTCAACTAAAAAAAAATGTCATCTATATACTACCTAAAACCGTCTCTTAGCACTGCTAGGTCCAGGGATTTCGAAAAGTAGTATAGACAAAACTGTCTAGACCTCAGAGGAACTATATTCCCATCTAGTACTATGATTTGTCAGTTAGAATCTTATTAAATAAAAAAAGCTTTTCTCTTAAAAAAATAGAGAACACTAGTATAATTGTACCTGAATTTAGAGTTACTGGGTTGTAACAATTCAACTTAATTTTATTTGGAAATTTATACCAAGCTTTGGGTTCCTAAAGCCAGTGAAAAAAGACTCTCCTCTAAAGCTAAGAAGACCAGTTTTCATTATGCTTGCATGAGCAGCAGCTCTTGAGTACTTCTTAATAAATAAAAGAGTACAGTTTTGTTATTAGCTACAATCTAATGTTTTGCCCAATTTTAAAACAGTATAGATTTCTTTTTTAAAATTTCTTTATATATATATATTATATTTTTATCAAATCTAGACCCAGTCCCCCCACCCCACCGACGCTCTACATCCTGCCAAACATGCTTTTCCATCTCTTCTCAGTCTTTCTCAATATTCTCCATGTGGAAGTTGGACTGTTTTGAGCAGAGTTCATGTTTCAGTCAGTTCTTTGTGCAGTCCTTTCTGTTGTTGTTGTTGTTGTTGTTGTTTCCAATATGCATCACTCCCATACTGCTTTGGACAAAAAGCTCAAGGGGCCATGCACAAGAAATACTACTTACAACTAGGTAATGGCACTAGCATTCTCAGATGAGGGTACCATTCGTCGTCTGTTTTTCTGGGACTGTGTTACTTCACTCAGATGATGTCCTCTAGCTCCAGCCATTTTCCTGCAAAGCTCATGATGTCGTCTTTCTTTACTGCTGCATAGAAACTCCATTGTGTAGATGAACCAGTTTTCTCTATCCACTCATCAGTTTGCGGGCATTTGGTTGGTTCCAGCTTCTCCTATTGTGACAGAAAGCTGTGAAAATAAACATGGTCATTGCATGTTCTCTGCAGTGGGGTGAGTCTTGAGGGTGAATGTCATAGGAGTGGATGGCTGGGTCAGGTGGCAAGTCATTCCAAGTCTTCCAAGGGTTCTCCACAACTGCTTTCCAAGTGGCTTATGAGTTTTACATTCCCACCAGCAGTGGATGAGTGTTCCCCTTTCCCCACAACCTCTCCGGCACTTGGTATCATTTGTTTTCTTGATCCTAGCCAGTCTTATTGGAGTAAATGATATCTTAAAGTGGTTTTTGATTTGGCATTTCCTAATGATTAGTGATGTTTAACACTTCTTAATGTTTCTCAGCCATCTCTAATTCCTCATTTGTGAAGTCCTCTGTTCAGCTCTTTGCTCCATCTATTGAGTGGGTCATTTGTTTTCTTTCTTCTTTGTTTTTGAGTAGTTTATAAATTCTGGAAATCAATGCTTTGTCAGTGTTTCTGCGGTGAAGGTTTTTCTCTCACTCTGTGGGATTTCCTTCATGTCGCTTTGATGTTTTCTTTTGATGTTTACAGAAGCTTTTGAGGTTTAATGAGGTCCCCTTTGTCAATTTCGGCCTTAATTCTTTGCACAGCCAGCGCTGTTTGATTTAGACGTCTCTTTCTATGCTGTGTCTTGTCGGTCTCTGCTGCCAAAGTCTTTTTCTTCTATTGCCTTCAGAGTTTGGGGTGCTTTCAACGTTGATGGTCTTTAGATCCATTCTGAGTTGACTTTTTACAGGGCAAGACAGAGGGTAGGGGTTAGGTTTTAATTTCATTCTTCTACTACAGTGATGATCCAGTTTTTGCCCACACCACTTGCTGAATAGCGGTGCTTTCTTATTCTGTCTTCGTGTGTTCTTGGTCCCCTTGTCAAATATGAAGTATAGATTTCTATGGTGAATTTAGGTTGCAGAGATCATAAGATTAACAGCATAATAGACACATCTATTAAAGTAGTAGCTTGTAGAAAATAGGGGTGAGTAGTCGCTTGTAGAAAATAGGGGTGAGGGGCTGGAGAGATGGCCTAGCGGTTAAGAGCGCTGACCGCTCTTACAGAGGACCCGGGTTCAATCCCCAGCACCCACATGGTGGCCGAGAACCGTCTGAAATTCCAATTCCAGGAGAACTCCAGTTCCAGGGGAATCCGAGACCCGCTTCTGACCTCCGCGGCATTGCACGACACGGGTGCACAGACTTGCATGCAGACAGTACATTCATACACATACGGAAATAAATAAAATTAATAAAAAAAATTAAAAAAAAAATAGGGGTGAATAATATTCATCTGGTATGTAAATTTTCCATGTCAAGTAGTGTTTAGTCTGTAGAGTATAAAGGGCAGTACTGAGTATGTTAAGACCTGTTAAAATAGGCCATAAAATGATCAAGATGACACAGTAGCTAATCTATAAGTTAATGGTAGATGGGAGAGCTAGATTTTTAAGGATGGCTAAGAGTTATCATGTTGTTATTAATGGTAAAACAGATTGAAATCCCCAGGCTAGAGATATGATTCAGGGGTGGATTCATTCAGAATTCAATTAAGCAGGATAATATTGAAGAAGTCAGGCCAATGCTATCATGAAGGCTTTCATTCCTATTAGCTGCTTCATGATGCTTGAGTTGAAATTGCTAAGATAAGGGGCTGGAGAGATGGCTCAGCAGTTAAGAGTGCTAGCTATTCTTGCAGAGGTCCTGGGTTCAATTCCCAGAATCTACATAGCAGCTAAAAACAATCTGTAACTCCAGGGGATTCAGCACCCTCTTCTCACCTCCATGGTCATTACACAACATGGGTGCATTTACATATGTGCAGGCAATACACACATATTAATAACATAAGAATAATAAATAAAATATTAAAAATAAAATTGCTAAGATGATATGTGCTTTATGACTACTACCTGATAAACATGCAGTCAATGGCTTTGTCTGATGCAGGCAAATACACTTTGATAACTATGCCTCATAACAAGAGATGTCGTAAATGATGAGCTGTCATTTCTGTTAATGTATTTAATAAAAGACTAACTTGTAACCTGCATTATTCCAGAATTCCCTAACTTCAATAGGATAGCTACTAGAGCTAATGTATCTGCAATAGGAGATTTTACCTGTGCAGTCAAAGATGAAGACCTTATAATGGTAATTGTCTTATGCATGCAAATCATAGTAAGTTTATCATTAATTAACAGTGGGTATTGGTGTTGTGATTAGAAAATTAAGACTTCCTGAAGTGTTTTCAGTACAAATGGATGCTACAAGTACAGGGAAATATTCATTAATAGAATAAAATAGAAAATATATATATTCCTGTGTTTAGTTATTCAGTCTGGTTACCTTATCAAATAGTAACAGTTAAGGAAGAAATTAGTGCAGCTTTAATAAAGACATAAAAATGCTTGAGTTGCTGTAAAGGTTATAATTATGGAGACTTGAGGTAATCTAGTATTGAGATGCAAAGTTTCTTATGAATTAGAGGTTCTTTAGATAGGTGGTGTTGACTTGCTAGAAGTGGAAGTGGAAGAAGCATGTGATTAGTATTAGAGGAAGAGCTGATAATGGGTCAGAGAAGAACATGAATGGAAAGTTTGGGCTGTTGTCATTATATTTATTAAGGATGAAATGGGTTGCAAGGCTAATAATTAAGCTATGGAGGTAGGATCTATTCAAATTGTTGAGGTTTTTGAATATCATGTGAAAGCAATCACTATGAAAGTAGGTAATATGACTTTTGGCATTGTTATTAAGGTTTTGAACATAATGTGCTCTATACATTTGTAATATTGGTAATCCTATAGACAGTCCACTAAAACTAGAATAATTGGACCATAAATTGTAGTGCATAATGGAAATTTAAGATAACCATGACTCTTATGATAAAAATATAGATAATATTTTGCCTTCTAAGTCTAGGATGGTAAACGTAGGGAGAGATTATTGGATTAAAACATTAAAAGGAATATATTAAAAGCTATATGTATTGGGCAAAATTGAAGACATTTTGGCAATTATGAAAGTTCATAATTGAATGAGTAAAACATCCATAAAGTCATATGGAAAAACGAAAGATCCCAGATAACCAAAGCAACCCTGAACAAAAAGAGCAATGCAGGGGAATTACTATACCAGACTTCAAACTACATTACAAGGCTATAGTCATAAAAACAGTCTGGTACTGGCACAAAAACAAACCTATCAATCAATGGAACAAAATCAAACATCCAAACCTGAGCACATGCAATTTCAGCCACCTCATATTTGACAAATGGGCCAAGGAGACTCAATGAGGCAAAGACAGCATCTTCGGGAAATGGTTCTGGAAAAACTGGTTCACCACTTGAATAAAACACCACTAAAATAAAACCATTAGAATAAAATTAAATCCTTACATATCACCCCATACAAAAATCACCTCCAAATGGATCAAAGGCCTCAATGTGGAACCTGAAACTCTGAAAATGATAGAAGAAAACATTGGTAGTAACCTATAAGATATAGGCATAGGAAAATACTTTCTAAATCAGACAGCAGCTGCACAGGAAATAAGGTGAACAATTGACAAATGGGACCTCATTAAACTCGAAATCTTCTGTACAGTGAGAGAAACAATCAAAGAAGTGAAGAGAAAACCCACAGAGCCGGAGGAAGCCTTCACCAGTGATACATCTGACAGAGCATTAACATCCAGAATACATAAACTACTCAAAAAGCCAAAGGAGCAAGAAAAGAAATGACCCACTCAAAAGATGGAGTAAAGAGCTGAACAAAGACTTCACAAATGAAGAAGTAAAGATGGCTGAGAAACATCTTAAAAAGTGTTCAAAGCTGGATGTGGTGGCACATGTCTTTAATCCCAGCACTGGGAAGGTAGAGGAACATTCTCCAAAATCGACCACATACTGGGGCACAGAAAAATCCTCAACAAATACAAAAAAATTGAACAGGTTCTAGAACTAAGCTTCCATTTATTTTCAGACTTAGGAATTTTGGGTATATGGGTGGAGGGTATATATGCATATTTTAGATCAATATAAGATCAAAAGAATAAGGAAAAAACTAGTTTGTCATGACATTATGTCTAACCACAGTGTTTATTTTATGGGAGAGCTTCTTAATATTTCTTATACAAGGCTGCTTGAGCTTTTGTCCAAGCCTTTTCTAAAATATTACACAGTAGTTAAAAGTATCAGGCTGGGGCTGGAGAGATGGCTCAGTGGTAAAGAGCACCAACTGCTCTTGCAGAGGACCAGGGTTCGGTTCCCAGCGCCCACATGGTGGCTAAGAACCATCTTTAATTCCAGTTCCAGGGGAATCCGACACCCTCTTCTGACCTCCACAGCATTGCACAACACAGGTGCGCCAACCTACATGCAGACAGTACACTCATACGCACTAAAAATAATAAATTTAAAATTTTTTTAAAGTATCAGGCTGGTGTAACTTAGCCTTTCTAGATGCTTAACGACCATACTTAATGCCCATACCAGTTTGGCCAAGGGTCTTAACGGATAACTTTGTTCCTTGCCCTCAGAGGTCAACCAAGTGTTAGCATGGGGATTATGCATGGGGTCATCTATTGAAATGTCCTGCAAATGTGAGCCACCAGACTTCCTGTGCAGGGAGGTCTTGGAGATCCACTAATGGGACTTCAGCCAGTGTCCAGTCTATAAAGAGGAAAGTCTGCTCATGCTTCAAAAAAGAAGCCTGCTCTAGCAAGACCTGACTTTGTCCTTAAGTGGATGAAACTGGTAAATGAAAAGCCAAAAGGAGAGTGACCCTTGAGGACTGGTTCCTCAACTGACCTTGAGAAAACAAAACCTTGGTTAATCTGGGCTAACCGTGTGGCCTTAAACATCCAAAAGGAAAGTATAACCAGAACTAAGTAAATAGTAAGTCCTAAGAAATTGTACTTCAGGTATAAAACTTGAGATCTTAGTAAAAAGATAAAAGCTAAAATAAAGGGGCTGGAATGATGGCCTAACGGTTAAGAGTGCCGACCGCTCTTACAGAGGACCCGGGTTCGATCCCCAGCACCCACATGGCGGCTGAGAACAGTCTGAAACTCCAATTCCAGGAGAACTCCAGTTCCAGGGGAATCTGACACCCTCTTCTGACCTCCGCTGTATTGCACGACACGGGAACACAAACTTGCATGCAGACAGTACATTGATACACATACAGAAATAAATACATGCTGGGCGTGGTGGCGAATGCCTTTAATCCTAGCACTTGGGAGGCAGAGGCGCGGGGATCTCTGTGAGTTTGAGGCCAGCCAGAGCTACAGGGAGACCCTGTCTCAAAAAAAAAAAAACCAAAAAAAAAAAAAAGAAGCTAAAATAAAAAAGAGCACAGTTGTTTTGCTTGTCTTACTGGGAAGTGCAGCTACCCTATGGCTGCCACTGCTTTTACCATCCTTCAAAGACATGAGACACAGCTTTCCAACCTTCCAATATGGACTGAAGATTCAGGTCTCTCCAAGAATCCTCCAAACCTTCAGTGCCAGATGGGGACTGCTGAGACATTCAATTTGTGGACTGAGCTACTACTGGGGTTTCAGCCTCTTTTCAGAGTATAAACTGCCATTGTGGAACTACCCAGGCTGTGTCACACAGACCACAGGAAGATCAAGACAAGAAGTGGTACTTATTGGACCTCATTTGGTGACCCTGGGAAGGGAAAACCCCAGTGTGGAGTACAAGGGCAGAACTGATGGTGATTTGGGCTTGCCAAGGAGGAGACTTCAAACATGACGTCTTTCAGCCTAATAAAGAAAAAAAAAATCATAAGCTGAAGATGCTAAAACCTTTGATATATGTGGCATGCATATATGCATATTTTGGAGTGATGCAAATTGGAGAGCATAACAACGACAACAACAGCAGAACAATTGGGTCAAAAAACTGACTGAAGTGGTAAACCTCTGCTTGAAACAGTAGTAGGAAATTTTAAAAGGGACTGAGAAAAAGATGAAAGACATGTTTGGCAGAATGTGTGAGCTCTGGTGGGGAGGGGGGCAAGGAAGAGGGCATGGGTCTAGATTTGATTGTAAATTTTGTATGAAAATACAAATTTTCAATCAAATGCACAAATCTTCAATAAAAATTGGCAATAAATAAATAACGAATTCCTAAACATGTTTTGGACTTACTTAACCTATAGTTTATTTCCAGAGGTTGTAATTTGGGTATATGCATGGAGTGTATACATGCATACTTTGGAGTAATATAAAATTAAAGGGAATAAAAAAAGACTCGTTCAAAGAACTGACTGAAACAGTAAATTTCTGCCCTAAATATTAAGCTTCTGCATCAGAAAATTTACAAAAAGGACTGAGAAAAAGATGCAAGACATGTATGAAAGAATGCACAATATCTGGAAGGGTGGGAGGCATAGAAGGAGGAATGGGTCTACATTTTATTTAGAAATGTATGAAATGTACAAAAGATCAATAAAAATGTGCACTTCTTTCATAAAAATGGATTGCCATATCATTCAGTTTATTCTAATTCTTTTAAATTTACTTAAAAGGTAAAGTACAAAGATTAAAAATCAAGATTAGTAAAATAGTTATAATTTGTTTTTAAAAAAATTTTTTATTTTACTTGTACTGAATGTTTGCCTGCGTGTATGTATTTTCAGGACATGTGTGCAGTGCCTAAGGAAGCCAGAAGAAGACATTGGATTCCCTGGTGCTGTAGTTACAAAGGCTGTGAGTTGTGCCATGTGGGTCCTGAGAACCAAACCTAGGTACTCTCTGCAAAAACAGTAAGTTCTCTCAACAACTGAGCCATCTCTCCATCCTCCTGATTGTTCTTTATGGGGCACAGGAAAAGAGCAATAGAAGAGCAATTTGATTTCTAAAATTTCCCATTTTTCATTACATAATTTATCTCTTTTCTTTTAATTTATTTAGAATTTCATACATGCTTTGATCAAATTCACCACCAGTCTTTCTGCTCCACTCCTTCCAAATCCCCAGTAACACTTTCTCCTCCTGATTCCGTATATGCATAGGTGTGTGGATGGCCTATCAGGGACTACATCCCTGAAGAAAGCTGACCCTCCCCAGCAGCCATCAATTGGCAATATCTCCTCCACCAGAGGTGGGACTTCATGAGCCCCTCGCCGTCCATGCTGGAATCCCTGCCCATCCGTGCTGGGGAGGATTCTGACTGGTGTCATCTTATGTACATTACCTGCTCTCTTTTCTCTACTTTCCTAATGTAGAGGTGTAGATTATTAAATTTAGGCCTATAAATTTTCAAATATGTGTTGTCATTTTATGGGTGGGTTTTATTTGCTTGAATAAGTGTTTTGTACCTCAGAAAGTTTTAGTTTTAATGAAAGACAGTTTATCCATTTTCCCCTTCTTTCTTTCTTTCTTTCTTTCTTCTTTCTTCTTTCTAGTGTTTTGTCACAGAATACAAATTCAAAAGTACTATTCTATTTTTTTATATTTTTTATTTTTTTAATTTTATTTATTTTCTTTATGTTTATGAATGTACTGTCTGAATGTAGGTTTGTGCACCCAGGTTGTGCAATGCTGCAGAGGTCAGAAGAGGGTGTCAGATTCCCCTGGAACTGGAGTTTTAAGATGGTTTTCAGCCACCATGTGGTTCTTCTGCAAGAGCAGTTGGCGCTCTTAACTGCCATCTCTCCAGTCCCAGTACTATTCTATTTTTAAGTATCTTATATTTCACCTCTTCTATATAGTTTCTGATACATTTAACTTTTTCCCAGACTGCATTCTATCCCTCTAACTTGACCAAAGGAGAGAAGGATCATCAATAGTAAGTGGCAGTTGCAGCAAAGCAAAAGCAATGCCAAGAACCGATTTCATGCTCAGGAGAGAACGCTGTCTCTTCTTCTCATAGTTTGACTCTACACAGTCAAAACAACTTTTCCAGTAACAAACTATAGAAATGATCCCTGAAAGTATAGTCTTGAGTTAATTTTTATAAATAATGTGAAGTAGAGTTTTTATTTGATTCCTTGAAATACCATTTGTGGGGGAGACTATTCTTTCTTCCATTGAAAGGACACAATCCTTTCTAAAAGTCACTTATCCAAGATGCATTGACTTTATTCTGGATTCTGACACCAGCTCCTTTAGCTCATCTGCTATGCCGGCAGATCAACATATGGAACACTGGATCTCTGTAGCAACTGCTGAAAGTGAGAGGAGTGCATCCTTTCCTTGTTTCCAGAGTTATTTTCACTACTCAAGGTCCCTTTAACTCTGAAATTAACTTCAGTCATTCTATTTCCATAGGAAGGTGTCAGAACTTGATAGCTATTGATGAAATGGTAAAGTCATCTTCTGTAGCATTTCCACGGAAACCATGTGAAATCTTGGAATTGGTGACCACAAATTTGTGCCTTTGGCTAAATTCAGTAATGTTTTCCAGCTACATGGACAAGCCTTTGCCTCCCTGGTTAGATCAGTTCTGATGTATGTTTCCTTCATATGCTGTTAGTCAAATTTCCACCACTGGATCTAATACCCTGAGATAAATAAGTTGAGAGAAGGAAAGACTTGTTCAGGTTCAGAGGTTCACATTGTTTCTTCCAAGTTGCTCAGCATTGTGGCCTTTGGAACTATGGAAAGAAGTACAGCATGACAGGGAAGTAGAGGGAAGTTTTCATCTCACAATATCAAGGAAACAAAAGCAAAAAGAAGCCAGGATCCCAGGATCCCCTTTCAGGCACCACTCCAGCCACCTAACTTCCTGACACTAGGACCCATCTCAAGATTTCACCAGCTACCGTGCTACAGTTAGCTACTTCAAAGGAACAGACCCTTCAAACATGAGCCTTAGGGGACATGTAAGATCTGACCCATCACACATGCTACTATAAATATAATTGCTTTCTTCACTGTTTTGTGTTGGTCTTTGCTGATATACAAGAAAAATGGAATTGTTTACTTGACCCTATACCTTGAAACATTGCAGGATTAGTTCTGAGAGTGCTCAGTGAGGATCCTGTGGGAATCTTTGGGGGCCTACAATATCAAGTTGTCTGTAAGCAGAGATAATCTGACTGCTTCTCTTCAGTACTAGATGCCTTTAAATATAGTTCTTGTTTAATTTCTTTAGCTAGAATTTCAAAAACAATGAAAACACCAGTGGTAAAAGTAGATATTTTTGTAAAGATGGGGATTATAAGGAAGGCTTTGGGGATTTAATGCCATAAAATGTATGTTTATAAATGATTAGTATGGTGTATATTTCACAATTCCTCAAAATCACATGAAGTAAGTGATAAACCCAGCAGTAACAGATGGAGACACATGAAGGCAAGTGATTCTGGAACATGTGTGCAAAGGGAGGAGTGGAGGTCTGACTGTGCTTTGCAGTAGCCAAAATAGTAACGTTATTGGATTGTACACTGCATTGCAGACCATTCTTAATTTGATAATTCCACACAGATCATGTTACATGTAATGAGAAAGCCAGAGATCTGCTCTCATTTCCATCCTGTCCTGCTCCCTCCCTCCTTCTTTCTTGACTGAAAACCAGTCTGTGCTTATTAACCAAATGTTCATATCTACCCTTAGCCCATTTTCCAGACCAAGCAAGCTCCATGATTAATAATTCGGGAGCATTAAGCAAGGCATCTCTGTAGCCTCTGGTCCTGGATCAGGAACATGAGAGTGAGATTTTCAAAGCAGTGATGTGTTCCTTCTGAAGATCTTAGAGTAGGAACATCTAAGAGGCAAACCAAACAAAGAAGTTCAATGTATTGCTGAGGTCATTTGCTTTCCTTTGAAATACAAATATGATATTCTTAGTTTCTATCCTGTGTTTATGTTCAGTTTCAGATTCTATGGTCGCTAATCAGGATATATGAATGAATATTAGATATTTGTTGTATGATTATTATATAGTATATATATAGAGAGAGAGCGTAGAGGTTTAGAGGAGAGTGGATATGTGAGTTGTTTGAGCGAGATTGGGTAGGGAGAGGCCATGTATAATTTCCTTTGCAGAAGACTAGCAGGGAGAGTTTGCTATTAACTGATACCTGACTCAAGATGGCATCCATATATGATGCACCAACTACAGAAGTATGGCAGTGAACTTTTCCTCAGTGGTGTGATTTTTCAAAGAATTTTGTGCTAGTCCTGGTGGTATAACTTGTAATCATAATTGCTTTGGAAACCAAGCAAGAGAATAACAATGTCAAGGCTTCCTTGGCTTACAGATTGAATTCAAGACCAGCTTGAACAGCTTAGAACAACTTTCTCAGAGTAGAAGGAAAAGAGAGAGAGAAAGAGAGAAAAAGAGAGAGTGCTATAGCTGAGTGGCAGAACTCTTGTCTAACATGGACAAGGCCCTAAGTTCAATCTCCATACCACAAAAAACAAAATTTAGAAATGTAAAAATATTACCAGATATAGAGTTACTGCCATTCTCTGTAGCTTCTGTAACTAACTGTGTTCACTTTGGCTGGTGTGGGGTATGTGTACATGAAGTGGGCTACTGGTGCATGCGTTCACATAGTTTCATTCTGCATGTGTCTAGTTGTGGGTTTTTTTTTTTTTGGTGTGTGTTTGTTGTTTCAGTAGACATGTATCTTCCCAGTTGATGATATCAATTTTTTAACAAAAATATCATCATCATTGCTCCATGACTTTAGACACCTGTAAACTAATCAAATTATATGAGTGAGGAGACCACAGGTGAAGCTAGTAAAGCTCATTCCAGTTTTCTTCATGGACATTCAATACCGATACCGAAATACTGTGGCTAAGATTAGGAAATGTCATGTACCTAGAGCAAATTTGTGGTCCAAGGACCTGTAAAACCTGTCCTGCAAAACCTCCAAGAGTTATCTGATATCTCTGTGGGCATTCAGTTGTCTCTGTGAGCTATCTATAGCTCTGGAAGTTCTGGGATATTGCAGTGTTTTCTTGCCACACCTATCTCTGCAATGTTCCAGATCTGGATGGCCCCTTCCCTTGAGGTATTGAGCAAAATGCTGTACCTGTAGTTTACTGGTTGCACAAACAGGAGCTCTGCAGCCCCCCAGTAGGAGTCAAGGTGGCTTGCCCTTCCCTTCTACCTGCCCCCCACTTCCTTGCCCAGAGCACAGTAACCTTTGGTATATAAACACAGTGCTGGCATAAATAAATGAGAGAGTCTATCTCACAGACCTTCGCCCACTGATTCCATGTCTTTCTTTCTCTTATTCCCTTCGGGTAACTTTCTTGTGGTCCCTTCCCCTCTCCTTGCCAGAACTAAGCCTAGAGACTATTGGCCTGTGGGCAGGAGACAGCCTTGAAGCTTGCAGTCCTGTAGAACTGCCAGCCTGGTTCTAGGAGGGAAGAATACCATGTGGATTGCAGGCACGCATGATTAAAGGAACATCAGATGATAGAAACAACCCACAGTCCATCACTGAACCTTGTCCTAGTTTCTCTGTAGTTATCAAGAAACAAGGAGTTAAGTTTCAAGATAAGCATGTGTCTTCTTCCTAAGTCCAGCAAAGGCAGCACATGCATTTCAAGTTTGGGAGAAGCGTGGGCAAACCTTGTGGAACGTGCCTTATGGAAAGGGCCCTTGGTTGCTTCTGCTGGCTTGCAAGGAAGGAAGTCAGTTTCCATGTTGTTGTCAAAATGAAAACAAATTACATCAGATTATGATGTTAGTTTCCATCTGGAGATGATTTCTGTAGAGCTCACTGTAATTTAATATAATTTCATCTATCTGTAAGTGTGAATATTTTTCCTACAAAAAAATGATGCAAGTGTGAGATTTCAAATTACCTCTTGATGGCCCCAGAAACTTCACTTAAGATAAAATTGTTCTAGAAATATCAAATATCCAGGTCACTGTGGTTCTAAAAGAGATCCTTCTATGTACAATTCAAAATAGAACAGAGTTGTCAACATTTCAGCTCCAAAAATGGACAGCTGCCCAGTGAGTTCCATGGAGAGCAGGACAGAGTGATGGATAGTACTTCTAGTGTCAGGAGCAAGAGGTGAGGGCACCCAGGCCACATGGTGGGAGCATATCCTGAGGTTGCAAGTCAGGAAATCAGTTCGGCTTCCTTACCTGGGTTTGCCAAGTGAGCGTATGCCCCTTCTGAGTGGGCATGAGACTGGCAGAGGTAGTGTGACTGCCTTCAGCCTGGACAAAGGACTATCATGCCCATGTCTTCTCCATTTCCCTGTGAAACAGCCATGACGCTTACTGTAGCAGCTATGCCAACTGAAATTGGTGACAGGCAGAGCACAGGAGTCAGTTGCTCACTTCTTTAGCCCGGACCATTAGGACATATGTTTACAGGAGCAGATTTCAGCCTGGCTCTGAGATAGAGAATCCATGTGAGGCCAGAAACTAGTCTCTACTCATCTCTTGGCTATGGAAGTTGACACAGAATTGGTTCTTGTGTTTATTCTGCTGGACAAAAGTTGTGTGGCCTAGAAACAGATTTTTACACTGGAGAGAACAGTATGGCCTCCAGTTTGAGGTGAGTCAGTACACTGATGGGGCTTATCTCACAGCAGATGGTCCTGGCCACTCCTTTATATGGCTGTAAAGAGGTAATTTCCAGCGTGTCTCTGCATCATCAGTCCTACGACCATGTCTTCCCTTTCCTAAGTAGTAAGATTCTGACCCTGACTGGTCACTGCAAGAGCAGAGCCTCTGTCCACTTCATTCTTCCCCATGTGAGAACTGAGCCATAGGCAGCCTGAGTTCCCATGAGTGATTAATACCTCCAAGGCTAGAATTGCACTCAGGGGCTGAGAGGTTCTATTCCAAGTTGTCCAGCCTTTTGTGCTCAGCACTAAGCCAAGCACCTGTACAGGCTCTGGTCAGCAGGTTGAGACTGAGATCTTGAAGGCAGTGTTGTGTCTTCCCATTTTTCCTGCTATTCTAATAGTTTCTGTATAGAATTTGCTGGGTCATGCTAGGAGCCACGTGGGCCTGGATTTTTACCTCCCTGTTTCAGTGTCTCCAGTTCTTATAGAGAATGCTTGGCCCTTCATGTACATGTGCTCAGAGACTGCTTAAAGGGGGATGACTACAGCCAGGCGTGGTGGCGCACGCCTTTAATCCTAGCACTCGGGAGGCAGAGGCAGGTGGATCTTTGTGAGTTCAAGGCCAGCCTGGTCTACAGAGCAAGTTCCAGGACAGCTGGGCCTACAGGGATACAGGGAGACCCTGTCTCAAAATGACAAAAAAAAGTGGATGACTACATCCAGCTAGTAAACACTGCAGAGAAACACAAGATGAAGAGGTATGTTTTCTTAATTTAGGACTTTAGATCTTGCCATTCAATACCCAAATCACTACACAGATGTGCTGTCTGTGTTTAAATTATTTGAGTGAATGAAATGATTTACTCAGAAACTTGTCTTTCCAGGCCATATTTCAGGTGTCCAGCAATGACCCATTTAAAATGCAGACAGTGTTTCCGTCTTTTTGTGGGAAACTGCTTGAAGCCCGATCTGAGATCTGTTCACTGAGTGTGTATGCATCAGTGTGTGTGTGTGTGTGTGTGTGTGTGTGTGCCTCAAAGCTGGAAATTCAGATGGATACACTTGAAATGTAACCATGGGCCAGAGGATGGAAGAACTAGAAATGACTCCTTGAGCTCTCTCATTTGAAAGTGTCATGTGACTGGAACTTGTGTTTGAAGGGTGGGTTGCACTTGGTGCTTTAGAGGCTGAGAAGAACAAATAAAAGAAAAAGGAGGGAGCGAAGGAAAAGAGAGGCAGGAGCTGAAAGTCTGTTCATGCTTTTACTTAAGAACATAGCAGAGAGGTNGCTGCCTCTGCCTCCCAAGTGCGGGGACACCAGGCGACAAGCAACAGGCATGCACTATCATTAGCACCACTTAAGTGATGCTGGAGATTGAATCTAGGGCCTTGTACACGCTAGGCGAGTGTGCTACAGCTCAGCTATAGCTGAGCTCTGACCTTTTTTTTTTTTTAGTGTTTTTGAGACAGGGTCTCCCTGTAGCCCCAGCTGTCCTGGCACTCACTCTTTAGACCAGGCTGGCCTTGAACTCACAAAGATCTACCTGCTTCTGCCTCCCAAGTGCTAGGATTAAAGGCGTGCACCACCACACTTACTCTGGTACTTTAAGATGACCTTTTCCATAGAATGAGTCCTTTCTACCTTTGCCACAGTCAACAGCAAACCCTTGGGTTTTGACTGCTCATTACTTTGGGAAATAAACTCAAGTCATTTTACTTTCCAGATCTGGTGTTATCTACCATCTTAGTCCATTTGTATTGCTCTCAGAAAATATCTGAGGTGATACTTTAGGTTGTTTCCATTCCTAGCTATTGTGAAAAGAGCATCACAGTAGATTAGATAGATAGATAGATAGATAGATAGATAGATAGATAGATAGATAGATAGATAGATAGATGTTAGATACATACATATATACATGCATACATATAATATATACATATATGTAACATAACAATTAGATAGATAGGTAATAGATACCTACATATATACATGCATACATATATGTAACATAACAATTAGAGAATAGATCATGAAATTGAGAGGGAGTGTGGGGGGCATGTGAGGAGCTCGAGATGAGAGGGGGAATAGAAGTGATGTAAATATAGTGCTCATGTATGACACTCTTGAAAATAAAAATTTAAATTCTAAAAATACTCACCAACAATGTATAAATAACAGTGTATTAGTCACTTTTCTGTTGCTGTGATAAAACACCATGACCAAGGAACTTATAAAAGGAAGAGTTTATTTGAGCTTATGACTGACAGTTACAGGGAATCAGAGTCCATTGTGGAGGGAAGCATGGTGGCCAGGGCTGGAACGGCAAGCTGAGGGTCACATCTCCCAATGAGCACAGGAAGCAGAGAGAGAGACTGGAGACCACAAGGCTTGTTAAACTCACTAAGTCCGCCCCCAGTGACATACTTCCTCCAGCACAGCCACACCTTCTAAGACCTCCAAGAACAGTGCCACCAACTGGAGATAAAAATGTCTGAATACTTAAAGCCTATGGGGGGACACTCTCATTTAAACCACCACAAACAGAAATGTATTTCTTACATCTGAGGCTGGAGAGTCCAGGTTTGAGGTGGTAACTCTTGGTCATTAAATGTTCACATGGCACATAGCAACAGGGAAGGATATTGGGTGAAGGGAGATTTATTTTGTGGCACAAGTTTGAACCCAGACAAAGCTCTCCAACATGTGCCAGGAGGTGGCCAGAAATCATTGAGGCTCCTTCCACACAGAGCCACCTGCCTGTCTTCATTGTCCACTCCTGCGTTACAGGGCACCTCCAGGATGAGGTTAGGTCAAGAGTATTTCCTCTGGAATTGCTGTGTGTTTCCTGGTGCTATAGAGAAATAAAGACTCATATGCCAAGCTTGTGTCAGCTTCCATTACCTCACCAACCTGAAGTCTCAGCTCTGCTTCTAGGTGTCCAGCCACTCCATGGCCCTTCAGGGGCTGGGCAGGATTCTAGAGGAAGTGCTAGATGGGGCTTCTGGGAGTGTGACACAGCAGTCCTCACTGTGCCACTGTCTTCATCTCCTGGAACTGATCAGAACCAGGAGGTTCTGCAAAGCTGGAAGGCCATGAGGTCTCTGTTCATTTCGGACCCACTGTGCCAAAGAGACAGTGCTGCTGATTTCCCACACTCCAAGCTAGGCTGTTCCTACCCTCAGAGCTGCCAGAGATACCTCTTCCAGTGCATCCGTGGATCCACACACACTTGGCAGGTTCCATTTATTGTTATGGCCCTAATACCTCACCTCACCTACAGGCTAAAGGCATTTGACAAGTAAGGTCACTTCTCATCTCCATCATATCTAAGAGGTCAGAAAATACATGGAGTTGGTGTGAGAAATATTTCCCGATTACCATAGATAATCCAAAGCACTGGGTAGTCATTCAGTGTGTGGAAGCAGTTGTCACCAACCTTACCCCAGTGGGACACTCTACATCTCCAGGCCAGTGTCGCTCCTTAGGAAAGGATCCATGGACTTCTCAGAGTAAAAAGAGTGTATCCCTAATGTCTCCTCCATGTTCTTTGGGGAGAAAATATGACAATTGCATAATGATAAAGAGAAAGGAAACGGGCACTATTTAGGAGATATAAAACACAAAATCCAGAGACAGGGAGGGAGAGAAGTCACAGTCTCAGCAGGAAGTCCTGGAGCCAGTGGTGGCTCTTGGAGGAAGAAAATGGCATAGTCATCCCTTCCTGATGTCACATATGGAGCTGGAGGGCAGGGAAAGTTGGAAGAGATCAGAAACTCCCTCCCTCATCACAGGAGTGAAGCCCTTCCAAGTTTCAGAGAAAAGGGGGGTGGGAGGAGGACACAGAGCTGAGGTCTGGAGGACGAGTCCCAGGAGCTGTTCTTACCTCAACTCTACCCAGGAGCTGTTCTTACCTCAGCTCTACCCAGGAGCTGTTCTTACCTCAGCTCTACCCAGGAGCTGTTCTTACCTCAGCTCTACCCAGGAGCTGTTCTTACCTCAGCTCTACCCGGGAACTGTTCTTACCTCAGCTCTACCCAGGACCTGTTCTTACCTCAGCTCTACGCGGGAGCTGTCCTTACCTCAACTCTACCTCTTCCCTTTCCTTCCTGGTGGCCACCCCATCATCACTGCAGCCCCTGATCGCTCAGAAGATGATGCCTTGGGTCATGGGGAAGAGAGCAGCAAACTTCATGTAATCATTTCCCCTTTGTCTTTCAAAGCTCTCTGTCTGGCTCATAAGCTCCAGTGCTTATCACTTCCCTTCTCTTCTGCTTCTGATGATTCTGATTCTGGAGGAACTGATCTCATCTATCCTGTTCATACATAGTGCCTTGCCACTTACTCTTGGCATTGCTTCTGAGAAACACTTCTTCAACTGATTTTCTCATTGTACAAATATTGTAGTGTGTATTAGACAAGTAAATTTGGTTCAGGCATCATTGGGCCACCTTTTCAGTTGGGACCACTGTCATCCATGAGGTGCACAATTGGCTAAGACACTGTAGGGCACTTGACCAGGGTTACAGGCTGCATGTCTGTAAAATATTTCTCATGTCCTCTGTTAGCTTTGGCTTGGTGTCTGATGACAATTATGTCAATGAATTGCACTTGGCCATGCTTGTGGCCAGGCATGCAAATGGGCAGGGGTAAAAGAGCTGAGCCCCACCTTATCTCTCAGCCCCACCTTCCTGGAGGGCTCTGCTCCAAGCACACCACCCAGAAATGTCTAGTTTCAGATGGCTCTTGACATGTGTGGTTTCTCTGTTCCTTACAGGGTCGGAAAGTTTCCTTTATCTAGAGGCCATTGGAACAGCGGGGTTTTAGGGGATTTGAATAGGGAGAAAAGCAATGTGACTCACTAGATGGAGGAAGAGGCAAGTACTCACTTGGTCTCCAGTGCTTGGCTGACTCTCTCTGGGGCACATCAAGAAATCCTACAAAACCAAGTGTAAGCAAATTGGTTATCAGAGTAATCATGAAAAAGAGAGACAACCATCACACATACAGTGTCAGGAGGAAGCCACCATGTCATTTTTGGACAGCTTCTTACACTGCAGGAATGACCTTGCATTCTGACCCTCTGAAATCAGCAAGGAGTGTAACCAGTAAGTCACTAGGTGTGCAGGACCCTCAGATCCTGACTGTCCACTTCAAGTTTCCCAAGAAGAATGTGGGGCTGAGAAATAAGAACACCCTGAAAAGTATTCTGGTGTTATTGGTACTAACTACATGAACATTTTGTGATATACATGCATGCTTGATGTGTTCCTTTTGACACAAGGACATGCTAAATTGCAGCTAGAGTTCTAAATGGCCTTCTGATATCAGCTTTTGTCTAGCAGAGAAGAGGAGTAGGTGACTGACTAGAGGTTTGGGTCAATGAAAGAGAAGCAGGAGATGTGGACAATTCCTCAGCATTTGGCTTTTAAAAGGTCCAGATAGTGGGTTGTAGATGACAAAATGAAAAATAGCTGGTGGTACTGGTGAAGGTACTGGGGAGGGACATGAGACAGAGAGAGTGATTTCTATGGTGATGTTCTATGTGTAGCATGTTTATGTAACATTTATGTCATGTTGGCTATAGTGATTTGGAGTTCAAAAGACATGTCCAAATATTATAATATTACATGATGAAGAACTCAAAAAGAACCCTGCATAATGACCATTACTCAGGATTCAAAGAAGCTCTGGCAGCCAGTGCTGCAGATGGAAGAGGGATGGTGAGGGGGGCATGAAGTTACATGAAGTTGCCAAGTCATGGGTGGTGACCTTCGTTTACCCACATCTGCTTTATCATCTCATGCTATTAGACCCTCTTTAATTCTAACAAGTCTATCTGTTCTTACTGTTTTTGCTTTTCTAATTGAAAATCATGATGCTGGTGAGCATGTTTTCTCCAAATCTATTACAAGTCCTAGATTCTGAAAAATCTGAAATATTTCTCTTCTAGTGACTCCAGCCATTGAAAATGGAGAAAATGGCTTTATTAGCAATCTTCCAGTCTTTTGTATGAACCAGAAAATCCTTTCTTATTGATGCGGCCTAATGTGTTACTTTTCTGTTGCTGTGATAAAATGCTGTAACTAAGGGAACTTACAAAAGGAAGAATTCATTTGAACTACAGTTCATCCTGGAGGGAGGCATGGTGGCAGGAGCTGCCAGAGCAGGAGCAGAAAGCAGAGGCTCATGTCTTCAGCAGGCACAGGAAGCAGAGAGCAACTGGAGATCTCACAGGCTTAAGAACTGTCAAAACCCACCCCTAGTGACGCGCTTCCTCCTAAAACCTCCCCAAACAGCATTACCAGCTGGGAGCAAAATGTTCAAATACTTGGATCCCCTGGGGGACATTTTCATTGGGACATCACAGTGTTTGAATTAATGTAGAGACATTGCAATAAAATGTAATAACTCTTGTTGGCCAGGATAGTCCAAAAGACTCAAAAAATTACACAGTCTGTTGCCATAACCCTTGATTGCCTCACAGAACATGAAGGTAAAACCCTATTGCTGAAGATAGAACATACTTTGGAGACCGGATTTGGAACAATTGAGCTGGAACTGACCTGGTAGCCCCACCTCCCCTGAAGACTACCTCTCATAGCTTTGGAGAGCACTACGAAAGCTGACAAAGGAGAACAGCAATTGATGGTCCAACACCAGCTTTAAGACCAAATATCCATATCAATGTCCAGCAGAGCATACAACATTGGTACAGTACTGGCAGTTTTATGTTGGGGGCAATCAATGGCTAACTAATTAGACTTAATGTCCACTCAATGGGAGGAAACTCATGTGTAGTACTGTAAATATAGCCAAACACATATGGTTGGAAAGGTCATAGTACGATCTTAGAGAAATTCTCAAGGCTGTCACATACATAGGCTGAAACTTCTTTTGCACTGGATGAAGACTATTACAGAGTATAACTGGTCACACACAGACATTGCCTGTGAATTTCCCAAGCCGAAGAGACACATCTACAATACAACCTCTATACCTAAGGCTCACACAACATAGAATAAGGGGCCAAGGGGCCAGGAACTCAAAAGATCATAAATGGCCAAACTGTGGAGATTGGGAGTCTGTACAGTATAGGCCCATGGGCAGGTCTCCTATATTAAGCTTAACTCACCCAGGGCTCAGGGAACATTGTGGAAGAGGGGGCAGAAGGATTGTAAGAGCCAGGAAAGTGATGAATGATCATATGGAAATAGAATCCTTCAACCTCCTGGGACCCTGCTCATATGAACCAACAGCAATGGTGTCAGCATGCACAGGAGCCATGCAAGCTCCACCAGACAAAAACCCACAGTGAGTTTGTGTGCAGGGTGCTCAGGTTCGGGCCTTGCTTGCTAAGACCACTTGAAGCACAGGTGAGAGCCCGGCATCACTCCAGGCAGGTAGATCTTAGAATAGATTGACTTGTGGTTTGCTGGATAATTGATTCTCTGGTTTGTGGCAGGAGTGCTGTGGGCCTGCCTGCTTCGGTCAAAACCCTAAACCCTTGTAGGGTGTGGCTGTCCGGTGGGGTCGCCCTTCCTCCTTGCAGCCAGGAGCAGCTAAATCAGGCATCCCTCCCCCCCTTGCCAACTGGAATTGAGGAGAGAGTATCCAAGTGGATTTTTTTGGAGAACCTTCAGAACAGGAAGATAAGAGTGACTTAGACTTCCCATATCCAATATATAAACAAATTTGAAAGCCTTAAACCTAGATAAGTCAACACTCCATAAACAAGTAGGAGAAAAAAAAGAAAGAAAGAAAGAAAAGCCTCAGAAGGAGGCAAGCAAAACAAGCCTTCAACATAGTGAAAAGAAATTTGTGATTGGCATCGGAATATAGCCAAAAATAAAAAATAAAAAAGGGAAACCCTCATGCCAGGGACAAGCGAAGGGATAACATGGGAAAGGTTCAGGATAATTCTGCACCAAGCTCTACCAACCCTGTAGGAGATAGCTACAGTGGAATCCCCCTGGAGGTGACCCAAGAAACAGATCTTAGAGGAATAATTGCAGACGTCTGCAGAGAAATAAAAAGAAAATAAAGAAGAAGTCAGAGAATTAAGGAGACAGAATGAAAAGCTCAAAAAGACCTAGAGGGATACAATGACAAACTTCGGAAAGAACAAAAGGAAGAGAATGACAAACTCCAGAAAGAACTAAAGGGGAAAAAAAAAACCGGAAGGAAGTAGAAACACTGAATAAGGAAGCCAACCAGGGAAGTAAGGAACACCAAGAAGAGACTGAGAAGCTCAAAAAGGAAGTGGAAATAAGAAATAAATCACAGGATGAAATGAAAAAGGAAATAGAACACTCATCCAATCAAGAAGAAAAGAAAAGAAAAAGCCTCAGAAATAAAATGGAGGAAGCAGAACAAAGAATATCAGATCTGGAAGATAAACACAGAGCAACTAAAGAGCTCAAATAAAGATTATGAAAAATTTAAAAATACACAAAGGTGGAACAACCAGGAAATATGGGACACTATGAAAAGATCAAACCTCCACATCATAGGAATAGAGGAAGGAGAAGAATCTCAAGAGAATAGTATTGATCAGATCTTCAACAAAATAATAGATGAAAATTTCCCCAAACTAAAAATAGACAAACCCATACAAATACAAGAAGCACATAAGACTCCAAATAGAGAGGATCAGAAAAGAAACTCCCCACACCATATCATAGTTAAAATGATAGACACCCAAAACAAAGAAAAATTCTGAAGGCTACAAAGAAAAACAAGTCACATACAAAAGGAAACCCATCAGAATTACAACTGACTTCTCAGTGCAAACCACGAAAGCAAGAAGAACATGGAGCAAAGCATGTTCAGTGTTAAAGGACTATAGATGCCAACCCAGAATACTATACTCAGCAAAAATGTCGATTATAGTTGAAGGAGAGAGAAAAATCTTCCATGACATAAACAAGGTGATAGAATATATGTCCAGAAAACCAACTCTTCAGAAAATACTTGAAGCAATTCAAAGGGTAGAAGAGAGGAACAACTATCCCCAAGCACGTAGGAAAAGAAACTAATAAAAACATAACCGTAGGAGTAGAATCAGAGACTAAAAGTCCAAATGGATAATAAGGTGAATGGAAGCAACATCCATTTTCAATTATAACCTTAAATATTCATGGACTAAATGCCCCAATCAAAAGACATAGACTGGGAGAGTGCATTAGGAAACAAAATCCGTCTACATGCTGTCTATAAGAAACTTATCTCAATTTCAAGGATAGGCACCAACTTAAGGTGAAGGAATGGAAGAAAGTATTCCAAGCAAATGGTACCAAAAAGAAAGCAGGTGTTGCTATTCTAATTTCAGACAAAATAGACTTCAAAGCAAAATAAATCAAAAGAGACAAAGAGAGCCATTACATCTATATTAAAGGAACAATTGACAATGAAGATCTCACAATCATGAATATATACACAACAAATTTTGGTGCACCAAACTTTATAAAGACAATTCTTCAGGATATCAAGGCACAGATTAACCCCAACACACTAATAGTAGGGGACTTCAATACCCCACTTAGTCCTTTAGACAAATCAACAGGACAAAGGATAAACAGAGAGATTTCTGAACTGAATGATACAATACACCAAATGGACCTCACAGACATCTGTCAAATATTCCACCCAAACACCAGAGACTACACTTTCTACACAGCACTCCATGGAACATTCTCCAAAATAGACCATATACTGGGACACAGGAAAAAATTCAAAAAATACAAAAAGATTGAAATAATCTCATGCATTCTATCAGACCACAGTGCAATAAAACTCAATATAGACACCAGGACAAGCCCTACAACCTACAAGAACACATGGAGACTAAACAACATTCTCCTGAATAATGAATGGGTCAAGAAAGAAATAAAGAAATAAAAACATTTCTGGAACTGAATGACAATGATAATACAACACAACAAAACCTATGGGACCCTTTAAAAGCAGTCCTAAGAGGGAAGTTTATAGCTCTATGTGACTACATTAGAAAAACAGAAAGAGCACAAGTGAACGATCTGACACTGCAGCTAAAAATACTTGAAAGACAACAACAAATGAACCCTAAATGCAGCAGACAAGAAGAAATAACAAAAATCAGAGCAGAGATCAATGAAATAGAAACAAAGAAAACCATACAAAAAATCAATGAATCCAGAAGTTGGTTCTTTGAGAGAATAAACAAGATAGACAGACCTCTAGCCCAGTTAACCAAAAGAATCTGTGATGAAAGGGGAAATATCACAACAGACAATGAAAAGATCCAGACAATTATATGGGAATACTACAAAATCCTATACTCTACTAAGTTTGAAAACCTAAAAGAAATGGATGAATATCTGAAATCCTGGGAATCACCAAATCTCAACCAAGAAGAGACTGACAGCTTAAATAGACCAATAATATATGAAGAAATTGAAGATGTAATAATAAGCCTCCCAACCAAAAAATGCCCAGGCCCAGATGGTTTCACAGCAGAATTCTATAAAATATTTCAAAAAGACTTACAACCATTACTACTCAAGTTGTTTAGAAGGATATGAACGGAGGGAGTTCTCCCAGATTCCTTCTATGAAGCCAGCATCACACTATTACCAAAAACAGGCAAAGATACAACCAAAAAGGAGAACTGTAGTCACATTTCCTTAATGAACACAGATGCAAAAATTCTAAATAAAATACTTGCAAACCTGGGCTGGAGAGATAGCCTAGCGGTTAAGAGCACCGACTGCTCTTGCAGAGGACCCGGGTTCGATCCCCAGCACCCACATGGTGGCTAAGAACCATCTGTAACTCCAATTCCAGGAGAGCTCCAGTTCCAGGGAAATCCGAGACCCTCTTCTGACCTCTGCGGCATTGCACGACACGGGTACACAGACCTACATGCAGACAGTACATTCATACATGTACAAAATAAATAAAAATTAAAAAAATACTTGCAAATCGCATACAGACCCACATCAAGAAGATCATCCACCATGACCAAGTTGGATTCATACCAGAAATGCAGGGATGGTTCAACATACGAAAATTAATAAATATCATCAAACATATAAATGGACTGAAAGACAAAAACCACATGATCATCTCAATTGATGGGGAAAAAGCTTTTGACAAAATCCAGCATCCCTTCATGCTTAAAGTCTTTGAGGGAATTGGATTGGAGGGATAATTCCTCAATGTAATCAAAGCCATATACAGGAAACCCATATCATCCTAAATGGAGAAATGACAGAAGCATTCCCTTTAAAGGTAGGAACTCAGCAAAGCTGCCCCCTGTCACCACTCCTCTTAAATATAGTGCTTGAAACCCTTGCTAGGGCAATAAGGCAAGAAAAGGAAATTAAAGGAGTACTAATTAGAAAAGAGGAAGTCAAGCCATTCCTTTTTTGCTGATGATATGATTGTTTACTTAAGGGATGTTAAAAACTCCACCAGAAAACTCCTAGAAATGATTAAGAGCTTCGGTAAACTGGCAGGATACAAAATTAACCTAGAAAAATCAGTAGCCTTTCTTTACACCAACAAGAAGCAACTGAAGAAGGAATTCAAGGAGACCTTCCCACTCACAATAGCCTCAAAAACAATAAAATACCTAGGAACAAACCTAACCAAAGACACCAAAGATCTCTATAACAAAAATTTGAAACCCCGAGAGAAAGAAATTGAAGAAGACATCAAAGATGGAAAAACCTCCATGCTATGGATTGGAAAAATTAATATAAAAATGTCCATCTACCAAACTCTTGTATAGATTTAATGCAATCCCATTAAAATCCCCAAGAGTTTCTTCACAAGCTTGGAGAAAAAAATTCCTTAAATTCATTTGGAAAACCATAGACCCTGAATAGCAAGACAACAATGAGTGAAAGAGAAATCAGGGGGAATCTGTATACCAGACTTAACTATACTACAGGGTTATATCATAAAAACAGCTTGGTACTGGCACAAAAACAGACCTGTTGACCAATGGAACAAAACTGAAGATCCAAACTGAGCACATACAATTTCAGCCCCCTCATATTGACAAGGGGCCAGGAAGACTCAATGGGAGGAAAGACAGCAAGTGGTGTTGGCAAAACTGGATCACACTTGTAGAAAAATGAAATTAAACCCCTACCCTCACCCCTGTACAAAAGTCAACTCCAGATGGATTGTTAAGACCTCAACTCTGAAGGGATAGAAGAAAAATTAGCAGCAGACTACAAGATGTAGGTAGAAAAAGATTTCCTAACAGACAGCAGCGGCGCAAGAATTAACGTTGACAGTTAACAAATGGGACCTCATTAAACTCAAAAGCTTCTGTACATCAAAAGAAACAACCAAGGAAGTGAAGAGAAATCCCACAGAGTGGGAAGAAACCTTCACTGCAGATACATCTGACAAAGCATTGACTTCCAGAGTATACAAACTACTCGGAAAACAAAGAAGAAAGAAAACAAATGAATCACTCAAAAGATGGAGCAAAAGAAGGAACTGAATAGAGACTTCACAGAGGAGGAATTAGAGATAGCTGAGAAACATCTTAAAAACTGTTCAACATCACTAATAATTAGGGAAATGCAAATTAAAACTACTTTAAGATATCACCTTACTCCAATAAGACTGGCTAGGATCAAGAAAATAAATGATACCAAGTGCTGTAGAGGTTGTGGGGAAAGGGGAACACTCATCCACTGCTTGTGGAAGTGTAAACTCATACAGCCACTATGGAAAGCAGTGTGGAGAACCCTTGGAAGACTTGGAATGAACTTCCCACCTGACCCAGCCATACCATTCCTGGGTATGTATCCACAAGACTCATCCTACCTCAGAGATACATGCACATCCATCTTTATTGCAGCTCTCTTCACAAAAGCAAGGGGCTGGAACCAACCCAAGTGCCCCTCAACTGACAAGTGGGTAGAGAAAATGTGGTACATCTACACAATGGAGTTCTATGCAGCGGTAAAGAAAGATAACATCATGAACTTTGCAGGTAAATGGTTGGAGCTAGAAGATATCATGCTGAGTGAAGTAACACAGTCCCAGAAAAACAAACGATGAATGGTATCCCTCATCTGTGGATGCCAGCACCAATTACCTAGTTTTATGGCAAACTGAGCAACGTCAATGTGATCTGAAACAACTGTGCTCTTATATTGTAGAATCCCTTAAAAAATAAACAAATAAAGAAAAAATACAAAAAAAGAACATCCAATGCTCTTAACTGGTGAACCATCTCTCCAGCCCCATAAAATAGTGCTTTGGTTTTCAGTATTAATCAGCTGTTTAATATGATAATTCTCAGGTAACATTTTTTGGTGGTGATAATATAAATAAATTTGATCATCAAAAACGTTTTTAAAAAATCTAAAATTATTTTCATGCTTAAGAGGAAGCTTATTCAAGTTTCTAATGTTCTTCAAGTATGTTTAGTATTCTTCAAGTGTTTTTGATGTTTCCAGTGCCTTACTTCTGTGTGTAGAGCACATATACTCGCCTGATTACATTCGCCTGTACATGCAAAGTTCATTCTATTTGTGAGCAATCATTTCAGGAGAAATTGTTCTTTTTTAAAAATAAATATGTTTGTTAGTGTTACTTGACAGCGTCAGCTTGACAGATTCTAGAATACCTCAGAGATGGGCTTCTGGGAATTCCTGTGGGGATTATCTTGATTACTTTCATTGAGTGGGAAGGCCTCCACTGTGGGTGGAACCATCCCTCGTGTACAACGTGGACTGTACAACGTGGAGAGAGTGAGCTGAGCACAAGCATACACCACCACAGGTTAGTCTCACTCTGCTTCTTGATTGCAAATGTATTGGGACCAGCTTCCCCAGCCTCCTACTGTCACGACTGCCCCTCCGTGATGGTCTGTGACTGGCAACTGCGAGAAAATAAAGAAATTCTCCCTTAAGTTGTAGTCAGGACAGCTTATCATATCAATGGGAAAAGAAACTAAGACTATAAGGTACATAATTCTTACATCAAGATGGAACTGGTAGCCAGGCACCATCCACTGGAGTCTGAATGAATGAAGTAGCAACACTTTCTCTAGATGGGTAATAATTCCTACAAATCATATTTAGCACCATTTATTTGTTTGAATTCCCTTAAATAATTGTTTCAATTTTTCACCAAACAAATGAAATGAATAGCATTATGGTAGTTTTCAGACTTTTCTTTTATACATAGTTGCCCTTTGCTTAGTGAACTTTTATCCTGTTTTCTGTGATGATACATTATTTAAAGAATTGCTGAGAAATAGATACATTTAAAACAAAACGTTATTAGGGAAAAAATGGGCAGAAAAACAATGAAAATGTTAGGCTGCACAAACAGCTGGGCTGAGGACCTGTTAGGAGACCCTGGAAGATGCATGTACCTCCTACTCTTCCTCCCTCCCAACTCACCATAAACTTCCTCCACAGGCTCATGCCCAGGAAGGTCAGTGATAAGCTCTCCCTCTTCCTCCCTAAGCCACTCTGGTGGGAGACTCGGGAGCCAAATTCGTGCCTGTGCTGCCCTCTACTGTCCCTTCTGAGAACTACGCCCATCCAACCTGCTGATCCCTACTCTTGGCCAGCCCTGCCTCTTCTGAGACTAACCTCACCTCCCAGATGGAACTACATCCTTAGTCTATCTCCCATTTCAGCACCCTGTGCCCCCCGCCGGGGGGGAGGGCAATGTATTGCACATGTTGGGTGTCTAGTAAAGCTCTCTGTTTCTCTAGGCACTGAGAGCAAACCTTGGAGAATTCTGCACATGCTGGGCACCAAGGGGCTCCCAAGCAGGTGGGTAGGATGAGATCAGGACTGAGTGACAGATCCTGGAGAACAGCAAAGTCGACATAGGGAAAGGGCAAGGAAACTGGGTTTTGAGAAATGCGTAGGAAAAGGTTGGCAAAGAGAGAGGCATTAAGGCTGGGGATTTACCTATGCAAAAGGTTCCCAAAGTGAGCCACCGTAGGGGTGGCCAGAGGTGAGAGCAGGGTGCAGACATCAGGCTAAGGAGACTGAGCTTTATGTTGATGGTACAGAAGTCTCTAGAGCTGGGGTGAGCAGGAACACTGAGGAATGAGGTCTAGCTTGCAATGTGACTTATGTATTTATTAGCCATGTTGATGGGGTGGGGAGGGTGTCAGGCCTGTCAAAGCCACCAGCCTTAACTGTAGCCACCTGCTTCCTAGACCCTTGTCTAGTTCCGTGAAGACACTGCTGAACTTGCTGGTTTCTGTTGCAAGTGAGTATCTGGGAGGTCATTTCCCTGGTGTTCTGTCACGCCCCAGATGCTGGTGGTCTCCTGATGTTCAGCACAAGCAGAATGAGCCGGGAAGCTCATTCTGAACATGAGAAGTCTGGGACACAGTGTGTGACTGGACCCTCTGGGACCACCAGATGCCGGGAAGCACCAGTACCTCTGACCGTCCCCCTGTGCTGAGAGCCACTAGGCCCCTGCTACCTGATGGACACCCTAGTGGCCACCAAGTTATGACCCATGGCCAGCCTACCACCTGATCTACTGGTACTGAGAAGAACAAACCATCAATGGAGGCCGTCCACAATGCTGTGGAGATCACGGCTCAGGTACTGGGAACCCATGTGCCTCCAAAACATGCGCTGCTCCTGGCCGTGGTCAACTGTGACAGGACCTGAGTCCTTGGGAGACTTCTTTGCAGGTGAGCAGGACCCGTTTAGGGAAGGATGTGTGGGCCAATAGGTATTCCGATCATCCAGCCTCCTCTGCTACTGGGTCACTAAGGTAGCATTAAGCAGATATGATCATTCCACTACTTGGAAGCTGAGGCAGAAGGATTAGTTTCAGAGCAGACTGTGCTGCAGAGTAAGACCCTGTCCTTGGAAATAAAATAAAATATGGGCATGATGCTGCACACATCTCTCTCATCTCTACTTGGGAGATAGAGGCAAGAGGGTCAGGTATTCAAGCTCAGCCTCCTTTACACAGTAAACTCAAGGCTAGTCTGAGCTAAATGACATCCCTGTGGTAGAAAACCAGCCAATGCCAAGGTTGGTGGAGGCAAGTATGCCTCCTCCCTCTGACACCTCCCAGGGTAAACAGCACCCCAAAGACAGGCAGTCTTTCTGCTGTTGACACCTGCGGTCTTCACATCAGGCAGGCAGTATCAGGTCGTGACATCAGAGATGGGTGCTCCAGCTGGAAATGATCTGGAAGAGCTGGGAGACTATCGCTCCCATCCCTGGTGGTGGATGATGTGGAGGATAAAGGGAGACTATCACTCTATCATAGGAGCCAGGTGCCCCATAGGATCCAGGAACGTACTGACAGAGCTGAGGAGAAAATATGTTAGGGCTTTGCCTGTTATGACACCCACTAGTCTCCCAAAGTCCTGACTGAGGACTTTTTCCATGCTGCATGTGGCATGGGGCCCTTATAGGTGACAAGCCTCTTTCAGGTGCATGTGTCTTGAAATTTCAAGGCATGGAGCCTGTGCTGGGACCACTGGATGCCCAGCATGGGCCACCGTAGTCAGCCGGCAGACAGACAACTAGGATTTGCAGTCAGGAGCCAGCTGCCTGTCCCAGTTTTCTCTGGCACCAATGCTCATCCAAAGCACTACATGATGGCTCTGGCAGAGTGGTGGGTGTTTGCCTTGGTGCCCTATGAATGTGGGCAGTGCCCAGGGGAGCAGCCCTGTCTAGATATTCCACCAACAACTTGGCCAGGCTGGACGCACCATTCCCTGGCTGATCAAAGGCTCAGTGCCCACATACTGCCCGAGTTCAGCTGCCGCAGTGACCAGCTGGAATGGCTGGCCCAGGATGTGCCCTTCTGCTTCAAGCTGTACATTGTAAAGGATGGTGAGCATGGGACACTGTGGGCCCAGCTGCTGGACCTGACCAGTGGATTACCTGCTAACCAGCAGAGCCCACATGTCTATCACATGAGTCTCAATACCAACCCATCATGCACACTGGTGGTAGACTCCACCAGACTGGGCACCATGTGCACAACTTATCTTGTCATCAGAGCCTTCATGTGCCCGCTAAGGCCATGGTCCATGTAAGGGTGGACATCCTCTTGGCTCTGCACCTCACTGCACTCCTCTTCATGCTGTATGAGTGATGGAGCTCCTGTGGGCTCACACCACTGCCGAAACCCGATACTGTGTGCTCCTATTCCTCCATCGTCCACTGCGCCTAGGTCATCCTCTTCAGACATATGGTCTCCAACACGACCCCTAAGTAGCTCAGTGATTATGTCTGCAGGTATTGTCTATTTGAACTTGGATGTCATCTTGGTCATAGATAGAGCCTTCAAGGAGCTGTTGGAGATCCACTACAGCATGTGGGCAGTTGGGGAACCACAGGGTTGCTGTGAGTTCAGTTGCATTAGATGAGCTAATCAGGTTGGGTACAAGGACCACCCAGGGGCAGGTGACTGTAGGAAGCTTTCCTTTTTAAAAATTTTTTTTATTAATTTTTATTTATTTATGTATGTTTATGAATATACTGTCTGCATGCAAGTCTGTGCACCCGTGTCGTGCAATGCCACGGAGGTCAGAGAGATTTATGCCGAACAGAGACCATGCGGCCTTGCTAAGGGGGATGTGGACACAGCCCCGCTTTGCGGACATTGTGGGGAGCTGGCCTCTCAGTACAGAGACCAGCCAGCTACTTCCTGTAGCCCAGCCTGGTTGATATTTTCAACCCAGGCCCTCAGCTTGGACCCACGAGACACATGTTCCACTCTTGGCTGTGACTTCTCACCTGCCCAGGGCCTGGACAGGAATTTCAGGCTGATGGTTGATCGCCTCCCTTCAGCCAATACTCACTCACAACACCAGCTACCCATATTGGTGGTCAACAAAGGGAACCTTTTTCCACCCCACTGGCCGCCCGAATGAAATGCAGGCCTACCTTAGCCTGTGTGTGCTCAATAATTAATGAAAATAACGGCAGGGAATTCCGTGATGATGTTACTATGAAATTCAAATTTACTCCTTGCCACAGCTTGCTTTTATAAATCAAATGACATCAGTTCCCAGGACCAATCATAAGCCCCCCAACACCGGTGCCCCACCCAGGATCACACACCTAGGCCATGCTGTTTGCTCCTCCTTGGGGCGGGGCCAGAGCCTCAGCCATGCAGTGCCCTGAGGCATGCTAATTGGAAAGCTAGCCCCTGATTCAAGCTGGATTTCCCTACAGGTGACCGCTGGCCCAGTCACTCCCATCCCTGGGTACTCTCATTCATGTTTTTAGATTTTTTTATTTTTTTGTTAGCATATGAATAATTAGATTTCATTATAGCATTTTCAAGTACGTTTATTTTGTTGTTTCTTTCTCCCTCTTCCCCCATTCTCCTTCCTCCTTCCTGCCCCTCCCTTGAAGTCTCCCTTCCACTCTCAGGTCACCTGTGTTCTTTTGTTCTCCCTCCTCTGTTCTCTTTTTTAATTTTTTCAAGAATTTCATATGAGTACTATGTCGACATCATTTCCACCTCTCCTCCTCCAACTCCTCCACTCTCCCTCACTCCCTCTCAAATTTTATTTATTTATTTAGGGCATTTTGAGACAGAGTCTTGCTCTCTCCCTATGTAGCCTAAGCAAGCCTTGAACTCTCAAATGTCTTCTTGCTCCAGTCTCCCAAGTGCTCAAATGGTAGACCTGTGCCACCATACCTGGGTGTATTCTCTTCCTTTATATGTGCTCGTTGAAGAGAGTGGATTCTATTCTCTGAAGCATCTCCCACCCCTGGGTTCTAATTGTCTGTGTCCTCCTGACTCTAAACCCTGGCCTATGTAGCCTGTAATGGGTGCTGCCCAGTGCACTTGTCACTAGCTACACATAGTCAAATAGAGGAAGGCATACAGTGGCTGGATGAGGATAGCAGAAACGCAGCACTGCCAGTATCTGGAAAGGTCTCTGATGACAATGCCCTGAGGCTCAATCTGATGTAAGTTGTGGTTTGGGGTAGGTGCTATGGGGGTGTCAGGAGGCTTTGGTGGTGTGACTGCCTCTGCCAGTTAATTAATTAATATGGCAGAGGTTTGCATAGCAGCAACTGGGGACCACAGGAACTTGGTCCATAAAAGGCAACCAGGAACAGGCAAGCAGGCAGGTGTTGGATCAGGTGCCAGGAGAATAATGGGATGGATAATGGCAGAATGTTGGTAGGGAGAGGATGAAGGGAGGGTGATCCAAGAATGGTAGGGGGATAATGGAAGGACGATGGGAAAGAGTGGTAGGAAGATGGGAGGATCCTGGCAGGACGAGGGGGATGACAGGAGGATAAGGAGGAGGGTTAGGTGGTGGATGATGGGGAGGATGAGGGGGATGACAGGAGGATAAGGAGGAGGGTTCCATGATGGATGATGGGAGGATGATGAGGGGGATAATTCAGAGGAAGATGGCAACAGGTCCACAGGAGGCACAAGGTGGGAGGGACACTCAGGAGAGCCTGGACATGTTGGCACTGCCTGCCTCAATGGAAGCACCTCCCCTGCCTCAGTAGCCACTGGATGAAGGTAAAGATCTGGTGGTAGGAGAAGCATAGCAACGGTGAGGGTCTCCAGGCAAGGCTGCCTTGCCTTGTGCACCTTTGGCAGACCAAGGGGAATTCTCAGCTATTTTTCCAGGACTCAGACACACCCACTGGCTTGAGCACGCTGGGTTTAGTGTCTATCACAATATGTGGACAACTGGGAACTGGAGCATCAGTGGTGTGTGGGGGATGTGGTCCCTGGTGCTGGAAGGTACTGTGATGTCCACCAATTTCGGGGCTCCTGACCTCTGCCAATGTCCGTTGACCATCACCTCTCTGATGTGGATGAAGTACTCACTCCCTTACAGGCTGTACTCCCCAGCTCTCAGATCAGTCCTAGCTTCCCATCATAGGCATAACTCTCCCCGTGACAACTGGGAACCCCCAGGGCCAACTGCTAAGCAAACACAGGCCCTCAGCCCTTCTCCCCACTGCCCTTCCAGGCCTTCCCTGGGGTCACTACTGGGGTCTCAAGTGTGGCCACAAGGGTCACACCATCTGTGGCTGACATCTGTGTGCTGTGGAGAGTTGTTGGCAAATGTATCCATGGTCAACTCTTCTTCCCCTTCATCTCTGGGACCAGACACCAAAGTCCCTGCAGCACCCCCTTACAGAAAGGAGGGTCATTTTAACTGTAGCTCCAACACAGTGTGTCCTTGTACATCTACTTGTCACAAGCACATGCTCCGGTCAGCTCTGTGGATGTCCACAAATGCAAACAACATGAGCAGGGTCTTGTGAGGGCAGAGTCCTGTCAGTGGGGTGATCGGTGCCTCATAGGGCCCTAGCTAACAGCAGAGGGGGACCCAGTCCCTGTTCTCCTTGTGAAAGGTAGCCCAAGGGATTAAAGGGTGCCACTACCCAGTCCTGATCTGTCCCAGACCCAACCCAGGAGAATGCATAACACCTTGGAGTAATCTGAGCTCAAGCCACAGTACAGAGTTCATTAGCACCACCAACCAGCTATGTCCCATTCAAATAACTACCTAAGTTTGATTTTTGAAGCCTAATTTTATTTTTGGTTAATTTATTTTTATGTGTATGAGTGTATTGCCTTCATGTATGTAAGTGCACTTGTGTTTTGCAACACCTTCGAAGGTCAGAAGAGGACATCAGTCCTCTGGAACTGGAGTTACAGATAGCTCTCAGCCGCCATGTGGGCGCTGGGAAATGACCCTGGGTCCTCTGCAAGATCGCCAGTGCTCTTAACTCTGAGCCATCTCTCCAGCCCTTCAAAGCCTAATTTTATTTTTTTATTTTTATTTTATAATTTTTTATTGTTGTTAAACTTTTTCCGTACATCATACATCCTTTCTCAATCCAATTTAGAGCCGCTTCCCTTTCCATGCTCCCCACCCCACCTGAGTCCCTGCACTCTGCCATACATGTCTTGCATCTCTTTCTGAGTCTTTCCAGAGGATTTTTTCCAGTTCTTTTGTTGTTGTTCCCTCTAACTTGTATTGCTTCAATATATATACCATACATACATACATATCCATATCACCTGCCTTGGCAGATTTTTTTTCTTTTTGCCTTTTTTATAAGATCTCAAGTTTTTGTGTCTGCATTACAGTTTCTCTGGTCTTATTGTATTATTTCTGGCTGTACTTTCCTTCTGGAGCTTAAGGCCATATAATGCAAGATTAACCAAGGTTTTTGTTTGTTGAGGTTTTTTTTGGTTGGGTTCTGGGGTTTGTTTTTTTTTTTTCGGGTGGGGAGGGTGGGAGCCCCCTTGCTTCTTTCAGCTCTCATCTACCAGTTCCATCCAATGAGAACTAAAATCAGGTCTTTCTAGACCAGGCTTCCTTTTCTGAAGATGAGCAGACTTTCCTCTTTATAGACTGGACATTGGCTGAAGTCCCTTTAGTGGGATCTCCAAGACCTCCCTGGGCAAGGAAGAGCTGGTGACCCACCTCTGCAGACTTTCAAGAGATGCCCCACGTATATCCCTAAGACTTGTTGACCTCTGAGGGCAAGGAACAAAGCTGTCCCCCAGGTCCCTCAGGCAAATTGGTAGGGACTTCAGGTATGGTTGTTAAGCACCCAGAAAGGCTAAGTTGCACGAGCCATTACATTGCACCTATATTAACATTGTATCCTTTGGAAACAAACTGTATGTTATTTCCATAGCATGTTTCTTGATTCACATCTTTCCATTTTAATCCCATATTACTCTAAAAGATGCACACATACCCTCCATTATATACTAAAAGTCCAAGGTCTGAAAATACATATTAGGTCAGCTCTAGAATCTGTGTAGGGATTCCCAATACAAGAGCACAGTTGTCTTTAGATCATGATGAATATAATATTAACATTGCTTATTTTGTTTTAGGCCTAGGTACTTGGTACTAGCATTGACAGATGAGGGATACCATTCATCTTTTGTTTTTCTGGGACTGTGTTACTTCACTTAGCATAAAATCTTCTAGTTCCATCCATTTACCTGCAAATTTCATGATATCATCTTTCTTTACCACTGCATAGTACTCCATTGTGTAGATGTACCACATTTTCTGTATCCACTCATCAGTTGAGGGGCATCTGGGTTGGTTCCAGCTCTTCATTATTGTGAAGAGAGCTGCAATAAACATGGCTGTACATGTGTCTCTGCTATAAGAAGAATCTGATGGATCTATACCCAGGAGTGATATGGCTGGGTCAGGTGGTAGGCTCATTCCAAGTCTCTTAAGGGTTCTCCATACTGCTTTCCATAATGGTTGTACAAGGTTGTATTCCCACCAGCAGTGGATGAGTGTTCCCCTTTCCCCACACCCACTCTCCAGCATTTGGTATCATTTGTTTTCTTGATCCTAGCCAAACTTATCAGGGTAAGATGATATCTTGAAGTGGTTTTAATTTGCATTTCATTGAATATTAGTGATGTTGAACACTTTTTAAGATGTTTCTTAGCCATCTCTATTTCCTCACATGTGAATTCTCTGCTCAGCTCTTTACTCCATCTTTTGAGTGAGTCATTTGTTTTCATATTCCTTTGTTTTTTGAGTAGTTTATATATTCTGGAAGATATATGTCAGATGAATCAACAGTGAAGGTTTCCTCCCATTCTGTGGGTTTTCCCTTCTTTTGCTGTACAAAAACTTTTGAGTTTAATAAGGCCTCACTTGTCAATTGTTGACCTTATTTCCTGTGCAACTGCTGTCTGATTTAGAAAGTCTCTTCCTACACCTATGTATTGTAAGTTTCTGCCAACCTTTTCATCTAACACCTTCAGGGTTTGGGGTTTCAAATTGAGGTCTTTGATCCATTTGGAGTTTATTTTTGTGCAGGGTGAGAGGTAGGGGTTTAATTTTATTCTTCTACAAGTGGTGATCCAGTTTTGCTAGCACCATTTGCTGAAGATGCTGTCTTTCCTCCATTGAGTCTTTTTGGCCCCCTTGTCAAATATAAGGTGGTTGAAATTGTATGTGCTTAAGTTTGGATCTTCAGTTTTGTTCCATTAGTCTACAGGTCTGCTTTTATGCCAGTACCAGGCTGTTTTTATGACTATAGCCCTGTAGTATAGTTTGATGTCTGGTATAGAAATTCCCCCTGTATTGCTGTTTTCACTCAGCATTGCTTTGGCTATTCAGGGTTTTTTGTTGTTCCATATGAATTTAAGAATTTTTTTCCAAACCTGTGAAGAATATTCTGGGGATTTTAATTAGAATTGCATTGAATTGATATATTAATTTGGGTAGAATGGACATTTTTACTATATTAATTTTTCCTATCCATGAGCATGGGAGGTCTTTCCATCTCCTGGTGTCTTCTTCAATCTCCTTCTTCAGGAACTTATAATTTTTGTTGTAGAGATCTTTGGTGTCTTTGTTAGGTTTATTCCTAGGTATTTTATTGTTTTGGAGGCTATTTTGATTCGGAAGGTCTCCTTGTATTCCTTCTTCAGTTGCTTGTTGTTGGTGTAAAGAAAGGCTACTGATTTTTCTAGGTTAATTTTGTAACCCACCACTTTACTGAAACTCCTTCTTTCTAGGAGTTTTCTGGTAGAGGTTTTAGCATCCCTTAGGTAAACTATCATATCATCTGCAAAAAGGGATAGTTTTACTTCCTCTTTTCCAATTAGTATTCCTTTGATTTCCTTTTCTTGCCTTATTGCCCCAGCCAGTGTTTCCAGCACTATATTGAAGAGGAGTGGTGACAAGGGGCAGCCAGGTTCCTACCTTATGGGGAATCCCTCTAACTTTTCTCCATTTAGGATGATGCTGGCTGTGGGTTTCTTGTATATGGCTTTGATTATGTTGAGGAATGATCCTTCCAGTCCAATTCCCTCTAGTACTTTAATCATGAGGGATGCTGTATTTTGTCAAAGGCTTTTTCCGCATCAGTTGAGATGATCATGTGGTTTTTGTCCTTCAGTCCATTTATGTGTTTTATGATATTTACTGATTTTCATATGTTGAACCATCCTTGCATCTCTGGTATGAATCCAACTTGGTCATGGTGGATGATCTTTTTGATGTGGGCTTGTATACAGTTTGCAAATATTTTGTTGAGGATTTTTGCATCTGAGTTCATTAATGAGATGGGTCTGTAGTTCTCTTTTTTGGTTGCATCCTTGCCTGGTTTTGGTATTAGAGTGATGCTGGCTTCATGGAAGGAATTTGGGAGATTTCCCTCTGCTTGTATCTTTCTGAACAGTTTGAGTAATAATGGTTGTAAGTCCTCTTTAAATATTTTATAGAATTCTGCTGTGAAACCATCTGGGCCTGGGCTTTTTTTAGTTGGGAGGTCTCATCACTTTTTCAATTTCTTCATATATTATGAGTCTGTTTAAGCTGTCAGTCTCTTCTTTGTTTAGCTTTGGTGATTCCCTGGATTGCAGATATTCATCCATTTCTCTCTTAGGTTTTCAAATTTGGTAGAGTATAAGTTTTTGAAGTACTCCCGTATGATTGTCTGGATCTTTTCATTGTCTCTTGTGATATTCCCCCTTTGCTAAAAGACATCATGTTTTCCTTAAGAAGTGCTCAGAGGTTCCTCCTTGGTAAGTCCAAACAACCATCAATCCTGCCCTGTGCTCCACACTGGATTCTTTCCTGTAGAGTTATAGGGTATCAGGCCTTTCTTGAGGTCTTTGGTCCATTTTAAGTTGAATTTGGTGCAAAGTGAGAGATCAGGGTCCAGCTACATTTTTCTGAATATTGAAGTCCAGGTTTCCTAGAACCTGTGTTGAAAATTATGTATTTTCTACAATATATATTTTTGGAATCTTTAGCAAAAATCAGGTAGATATAATTTCATGGTCTTAGATTTGGAGCACCTATTGTATTCTGTTGATCTATGTGTCCATTTTGTGTTGACACCATACTGTTTTTATTACTGTGGCTTTGTGCTATAATTTAAAATCAAGTATTGTGATATTTCCCACAATATCATTTTCATTCATGGTTACTTTAGCTATCTTTCATCTTTTGTGATTCCATATAAATTTTGAGATCTTTTTTTAGTCTCTAAAGAAAGATCCTAGAAACTTGATAGAGTTTAAAACAGAGAATGGGCTGGGAGGATGGGAGAAATGCAGGAGTATGGAAGGATTAACAAAAATGAAGGGCATATGAAAAAGCCATATGGAAATCTACTATCTTGCAACTGATTTTTTTTATTTCATTTATTTTTTTATTAAAGTGTAGTACATTTCATACAAAATTTCAAATCAAATCTAGACCCATGCCCCCTCCCTTCCCCCCCCACCCCACCAGAGCTCATGCATTGTGCCAAGCATGCTTTTCATCTTTTTCTCAGTCTCTCTCAAAATTCTTGATGCAGAAGTTTACTGTTTCGAGCAGAAGTTCACCACCATTTCAGTCTGTTCTTTGATCCAATTATTTTCTTGTTGTGGTTGTTGCTGTTGTTGTTGTCATTCCTTCCAATATGCATCACTCCAAAATATGCATATATGCATGCCAAATATATCTTCAGCTATGATTTTTTTCTTTATTAGGCTGAAAGAGGTCATGTTTGAAGGCTCCTCCTTGGCAAGCCCAAACCACCATCAGTTCTGCTCTTGTGTTCCACACTGGGGTTTTCCCCTCCCATGGTCACCAAATGAGGTCCAGTAAGCAATATACCCTGTCTTGATCTTCCTGTACTGGTCTCCATGATATAGCATGGGTAGTCCAACAATGGCAGTCTATACTCTGAAGAGGCTGAAACCACAGTAGTAGCCCAGTCCACAAGTTGGATGTCTCAGCAGTCCCCAACTGGCACTGAAGTTTTGAAGGATTCTTGGAGAGACATGAGTCTTAGTGCATATTGGAAGGTTGAAAAGCTGTGTCTCATGTCTTTGAAGGATGGCAAAAGCAGTGGCAGCCACAGGGTAGCTGCACTTCCCAGTAAGACAGGCAAAAAAACTGAGCTCTTTTTTTTTTTTTAACTTTTTGTCTTTTTACTAAGCTCTCAAGTTTTATACCTGAAGTACAATTTCTTTGGACTTACTTTTTTAAATTAATTTTATTTATTTCTGTATGGGTATGAATGTACTGTCTGCATGCAAGTTTGTGCATTCTTTTGATCTATTACTCTAAAATATACATACATACCCTCCACCCATATACCAAAAGTTCCTAATTTTGAAAATAAATGAAAGCTTAGTTTTAGAACCTGTTAAGGGATTCACAATATAGGAGCACAGTTGTTTTCAGATCATGAGGAACATAACATTAACATTGCTCAATTTGCCTTACAACTATGTATTTGGCACTAGCATCCACAAATGAGGGATACCCTTCACCGTTTGTTCTTCTGGGACTGTTACTTCACTTAACATGATATCTTCTAGTTCCATCAATTTGCCTGCAAATTTCATGATGTCATCTTTCTTTACTGCTGCATAGAACTCCATTGTGTAGATGTACCAAATTTTCTCTATCCACTCATCAGTTGAGGGGGCACTTGGGTTGGTTCCAGCTCTTCCCTATTGTGAAGAGAACTGCGATAAACATGGATGTGCATGTATCTCTGAGGTAGGATGAGTCTTGTGGGTATATACCCAGGAGTGGTATGACTGGGTCAGGTGGCAAGCTCATTATGAGTCTTTTAAGGGTTCTCCACACTGCTTTCCACAGTTGTTGTACAAGGTTACATTCCCACCAGCAGTGAATGAGTGTTCCCCTTTCCCCAATTGGTATCTCTCCAGCACTTGGTATCATTTGTTTTCTTGATCCTAGCCAGTCTTGCTGGAGTGAGATGATATTTTAAGTGGCTTTAATTTGCATTTCCTTGATTATTAGCGATGTTGAACACCTTTTAAGATGTTTCTCAACCATCTCTAATTCTTCACTTGTGAAGTCTCTGTTCAGCTCTTTGCTCCATCTTTTGAGTGATCATTTCTTTTCTTTCTTCGTTTTTTGAGTAGTTTATATATTCTGGAAATCAATGCTTTGTCAGATGAATCTGTGGTGAAGGTTTTCTCCCACTCTGTGGGTTTTCTCTTCACTTCCTTGATTGTTTCTCTAGCTGTACAGAAGCTTTTGAGTTTGATGAGGTCCCATTTGTCAACTGCTGACCTTATTTACTGCACAGCTGCTGTCTGATCTAGAAAGTCTTTTCCTAGGCCTATGTCTCATAAGTTGCCTCCAACTTTTTCTTCTATCACCTTCAGAGGTTTGGGTTTCATGTTGAGGTCTTTGATCCATTTGGAGTTGACTTTTTTACAGGGTGAGAGGTGGGGTTTAATTTCATTCTTCTACAAGTGGTGATCCAGTTTTGCCAACACCATTTGCTGAAGATGCTATCTTTCCTCCATTGTGTCTTCCTGGCCACCTTGTCAAATATGAGGTGGCTGAAATTGTATGTGCTCAAGTTTGGATCTTCAGTTTTGTTCCATCTTCTGTTTTTGTGCCAGTACCAAGCTGTTTTTATGACTATATCCCTGTAGTATAGTTTGAAGTCTGGTATAGAGATCCCCATGTATTGCTCTTTTTGCTCAGGGTTGCTTTGGCTATTCAGGGTCTTTTGTTTTTCCATATGAAAATAAGGATTTTTTTCCAAGTCTGTGAAGAAACTCTTGGGGATTTTAGTTGGGATTATATTGAATCTATATATTAATTTGGGTAGAATGGATATTTTTACTGTAATAATTTTTCCAATCATGACCATGTCTTTCCATTTTCTGATGTCTTCTTCAGTTTCCTTCTTCAGGGGTTTAAATTTTTTCTAGAGATCTTTGGTGTCTTTGGTTAGGTTTGTTCCTAGGTATTTTATTGTTTTTGATGCTACTGTGACTGGGAAGGTCTCCTTGTATTCCTTCTTCAGTTGTTTGTTGTTGGTGTAGAGAAAGGCTACTGATAATTTTTTGGTTAATTTTGTATTCTGCCACTTTACTGAAACTCTTAATCATTTCTAGGAGTTTTCTGGTAGAGTTCTTTGCATACCTTATCAGCAAAAAGGTATAGCTTGACTTCCTCTTTTCCAATTAGTACTCTTTTAATTTCCTTTTCTTGCCTTATTCCCCTAGTGAGTGTTTCAAGCACTATATTGAAGAGGAGTGGTAACAGGGGGCAGCCTTGCTGAGTTCCTACCTTTAAGGGGAATGCTTCTGTCTTTTCTCCATTTAGGATGATATTGGCTGTGGGTTTCCTATATATGGCTTTGATTACATTGAGGAATGATCCCTCCAATCTAATTCCCTCAAGGACTAAGCATGAAGGGATACTAGATTTTGTCAAAGCCTTTTCTGTGTCAATTGAGATGATCATGTGGTTTTTGTCTTTCAGTCCATTTATGTGTTTTATGATTATTTATTGATTTTCATATGTTGAACCATCCCTGCACCTCTGGTATGAATTCAACTTGGTCATGATGGATGATCTTTCTGAGTTGATCTATATACCATTTGCAAGTATTTTGTTGAGAATTTTTACAACTGTGTTCATTAATGAGATGGGTCTATAGTTCTCCTTTTTGGTTGTATCTTTGCCTGGTTTTGGTATTAGTATGATGCTGGTTTGGTTTCATAGAAGGAATTTGGGAGATTTCCCTCTGCTTGTATCCTTCTGAACAATTTTAGCAATAATGGTTGTAAGTCTTTTTGAAATGTTTTATGGACTTCTGCCGTGAATCCATCTGGGCCTGGACTTTTTTTTAGTTGGGAGGTTTCTTATTACAATTTCAATTTCTTCATATATTATGGGTCTATTTAAGCTATCAATCTCTTCTTGGTTAAGCCTTGATGATTCGCAGGATTTCAGATATTCATCCATTTCTCCTAAGTTTTCAAACTTAGTAGAGTATAGGTTTTTGAAGTATTCTCATATGATTGTCTGGATCCTTTCATTGTCTGTTGTGATATTTCCCCTTTCATCACAATTTCTATTGATTTGGAGTTGTTCCTTCTTTCTTTTGGTTAACTGGGCTAGAAGTCTGTTTATCTTGTTTATTCTCTCAAAGAACCAACTTTTGGATTCATTGATTTTTTTGTATTTTTTCTTTGTTTCTATTTCATTGATTTCTGCTCTGATTTTTGTTATTTCTTCCTGTCTGTTGAGTTTACGGTTCATCTGTTGTTGCCTCTCAAGTGCTTTTAGCTGTAGTGTTAGATCATTCACTTGTGCTCTTTCTGTTTTTCTAATGTAGGCACCCAGGGCTATAAACTTCCCTCTTAGGACTGCTTTTAAGGTATCCCATAGGTTTTGTTGTGTTGTATTATCATTGTCATTCAGTTCCAGGAATGTTTTTATTTCTTTCTTTATTTCTTCCTTGACCCATTCATTATTCAGGAGAGTGTTGTTTAGTCTCCATGTGTTCTTGTAGGTTGTAGGGTTTATCCTGGTGTTGATATTGAGTTTTATTGCACTGTGGTCTGAAAGAATGCATGAGATTATTTCAATCTTTTCGTATTTGGACCTCAAGGCACAGATTAACCCCAGCACACTCATAGTAGGGGACTTCAATACCCGACAGGTTCTGTTGTGTTATCATTGTCATTCAGTTCCAGGAATGCTTTTTATTTCTTTCTTTATTTCTTCTTTGACCCATTCACTGTTCAGGAATGTATTGTTTAGTTTCCATGTGTTCTTGTAGATAGTAGGGCTTATCCTGGTGTTGATGTTGAGCTTCATTTCTCTGTGGTCTGATAGAATGCATGAAATTATTTCATTTTTTTTTTTGTATTTATTGAGGTTTGTTTCTGTGTCCCATTATGTGGTCGATTTTGGAGAATGTTCCATGGGGTGCTGAGTAAGTAGAAAGTATTCTCTGGTATTTGGATGGAATATTCAGGAGATGTCTGTTAGGTCCATTTGTTGTATCATATCATTCAGTTCAGATGTCTCTGTGTTTATTCTTTGTCCAGTTGACCTGTCCAAAGGGCTCAGTAGGGTATTGAAGTCCCCTACTATGAGTGTGCTGGGGTTAATCTGTGCCTTGAGGTCCTGGAGGATTGTCTTTATAAAGTTTGGTACACCAGAGTTTGGTGCATATATATTCGTAATTGTGAAATCTTCATGGTTAATTGTTCCTTTAATAAAGATGCAATGACCCTCTTTGTCTCTTCTGATTTCTTTTACTTTGAAATCTATTTTGTCTGATGTTAAAATAGCAACTTCTGCTTTCTTTTTGGTACCATTTGCTTGGAATATTTTTTTTTCCATTCCTTCACCTTAAGTTGGTGCCTATCCTTGAGAGTGAGATGAGTTTCTTGTAGACAGCTTATAGATGAGTTCTGTTTCCTAATCCATTCTCCCAGTCTATGTCTTTTGATTGGGGAATTTAGTCCATTAATATTTAAGGTTATGACTGATAGGTTTGTGTTGCTTCCTTTTGCCTTATTATCCATCTGCGGTTTTGATTTAGGTTTCTACTTCTGCAGTTATGCTTTTATTGATTTCTCTTTCTAGGTGCCTGGGGTTGGTTGCTCCTTTCTTCTGTTCTTTGAATTGCTTCAAGTATTCTCTGAAGGGTTGGTTTTCCGGACATGTATTCTTTCAACTTGTTTATGTCATGGAAGGTTTTTCTCTCTCCTTCAACTATAATTGACATTTTTGCTGGGTATAGTAACCTGGGTTGGCATCTATTGTCCTTTAACACTGGGAATGCTTTGCTCCAGGTTCTTCTTGCTTTCATAGTTTGCATTGAGAAGTCAGTTGTAATTCTGATAGGTTTCCCCTTATAGGTCACTTGTTGTTTTTCTCTTGTGGCTTTAAGGATTTTGTCTTTGTTTTGGGTGTCTAGCATTTTAACTATGATGTGGCGTGGAGAATTTCTTTTCTGATCTTGTCTGTTTGGAGTTCTATGTGCTTCTTGTATTGGTATTGGTTTGTCCTTTTTTAGTTTGGGGAAGTTTTCATCTATTATTCTGTTGAAGATCTGATCAATACCATTCTCTTGGGATTCTTCTCCTTCCTCTATTCCTATGATGCGGAGGTTTGATCTTTTCATAGTGTCCCACAGTTCCTGGTTGTTCCACTTTTGTGTATTTTTAAATTTTTCATAATCTTTCCTTGAGGTTTTTAGTTGTTCTGTGTTATCTTCCAGGTCTGATATTCTTTGTTCTGCTTCTTCCATTATACTTCTGAGGCTTTTTCTGTTCCTTTCCTCTTGATTGGATGAGTGTTTGATTTCCTTTTTCATTTCATCCTGTGATTTCTTTAGTATTTCCACTTCCATCTGGAGCTTCTCAATCTCTTCCTGTAGCTCCGTGCTTCACTGGTTGGTTTCCTTTTTTATTTCAGCATAGGATCTTTTCAGTATTTCCACTTCTTTCTGGAGTTTGTCATTCTCTCCCTCTAGTTCTTCCTGATGTTTGTCATTCTCTCTCTCTAGGTCCTTCTTGAGTTTTTCATTCTCTCTCCTTAGTTCTCTGAATTGTTCTTTATATTCTTTGATTTCTTTGAATATGTCTGCAATTGTTCCTCTAAGATCTGTGTCCTGGGCCACCCCCAGGGAGAATCCACTATAGGAATCTCCCCCAGGGTTGGTAGAGCTTGGTGTGGAATTATCCTGCACCTTTCCCATGCTGTCCCTTCATTGTGCCCCTGGCACCCTTTGCCTGTATTCGGATGTAAATCCCAAATGCCTCTTCACTTTGTTGAATGCTTGCTTTGCTTGCCTCCTTCAGATGCCTTTGTTTGTTTTTCTTCTTGTTTATGTAGTGTTGACTTATCTAGGTTTCAGGCTTTCAATTTTGTTTAGATATTGTAAGTCTAACTCACTCTTCCCTTTCTGTTCTCTGCTTCAGGTGGTCCTGGAAAATCCCGTAGAGAAATGTTTATTGGGACTTATGGTTTCAGAGAGATGAGCCCAACATTGGGTGCAGCACACAGCAAAGACTGGAGCAAGAAGCTGAGCACTCACATCTCCTGCACATGCAGAAAGCAAAGAGAGACAAACTGGAAATGGGACAGGGCTATATGCTCTAGAAGCCTGCCCCCAGAGGCATGCTTATTCCTGCAGGACCATACCTCCCACAAATTCTATGAGCCTCCCCAAATGGTGACACAAACTGGGGACTAAGTGTTCAAGTACTTGAAGCCTTTGGAGGCAATTCTCATTCAAACCACCAGGGATTCCACTAACTGCCCCTATAAGCTCATTTTCAAATCATAATGCAAAATGAATTTAGTCCAACTTTAAAAGTTGCCGTAGTCCTTAGCAGGCTCAAAAGAGTTCAAAAGTCCAAAGTCTTCTTTGAGACTCAAAGCAATCTCTTAACTGTAAGCCCTGTAAAATAAAAAAAGTAAATTATTTACTTCCCAACATACAATGGTGCAGAATACACCTTCCCATTCCAAATGGGTGGAGTGGAAGCATATTGAGGAAATACCAGACCAAAGAAAGACCAAAAACTAGCAGGGCAGATATCAAATCCTGTAGTTCCATGACTGATGTTTGGAACTTTAGTTCCAAAGGGCTCAGCTGGCTCAGGCCCTCCAGCTTTGCTATGTGCAACACACACACATTTCTCTCCTGGGCTGGTACCACTCCCTGGTACACACCCCTTGGCAGATGCTTTACAACTCTGGCAACTCTAACATCCCCATTGCCAACCAGGTTTTGCCTTCATAGCTTGGAACAATAGGCTCCTATGGCCATGTTTACTCAGTGACTTATTCCCCTTCTAAATGCTGCCTGACCTTGACAGCTCTCTGAAACCCCAAAGGAAGAACCAATGACCCCTTCACTCTTGCATCTTTCATGCCTCTAAAGTCAGCATCATGTGAAGGACACTGCCAAGTTTGGCTGCCAACTTGGGATAGACCTTGACCCTCTTCATCCAAATTATGAGCAAGTGATTTCTATGCTACACTTTTCTTTTCTTTTTTTCTACACTTTCCTAAGAACAGAAAAACTCCCTCTTCCTTTTCCTTTGACAAGTTGGAGGTTTACCTGGGAGGGGTTTTGCCTGAGGGTACTTTTCATTGCTAAGGAACTCACTGTGAAGCCCAGGCTGATCTCAATTTCACCAGATCCACCTGCTTCTGCCTCCTGAGTTAAAGGCATGAGCCACCATGCCCAGCCCTAGTCAATTTAGCCTCAGGAAAGTTCTTAGGCTGTAGGTAGATGACCCCCAAATTCCTAGCCAAAATATCCCAGTTGCTATGTAAGTCCTTGTTTCCCTCTGAAACTACAGCATTTCTTAGCCATATTACAGGTAAGTCTGAATAAAGAAACTGCCTGACTCAGCATTTGTCTTAAGGCCAGAAGTGAACCAGAACTCTGAGAACCTGTTCCTTCTTAATATTGTGCTCTTCAGAATTGTGCTCTTGAGCCAGGCTTCACTTATTCTTTTATTAAAAGTCTCACTAGCATGAACTGGGGAGGTAAAGGCTAGGACCCACCCTTATGTTATCAGAGAATGCACCTTGATCCCTAAGCCTAGAGTATCATACACAAACAGACTTTTAAATTTTTTTCATAGTTTCAATGAGAAAAGCACACTGCTTCCATTTGTTTAATATGCAAATCATGCATAGACATTCATCCTCTGTCTTCAGCTATTTGGGGTAAGGAGCAGTCCTGAAAGATTAAACTCAAATGTCCAGGTGATGGCTTAGTAAGCTTTTTTACATATAAACAGTAACTTTTTTTAGTTGCAATCCTGGGTAAAAGTTATTAGTGCAGATTATATCCATATTGTAAAAGTCATTCCTACATGGAACTGTATTGCTCTTAGCTCTGCTTTCTTCCAGGTTCCTACTAGATTAAGCTTTGCTTACAGCATTCAACCACTTTTCTAGTCAAAACTTTCAGTCTTTCACATTCCTCCAAAATCCAAAATCTGTTCTTCACAACAGATCACTCTCCAGTTCCAACTTCTTTATTAGTCACTTCTCTGTTGCTATGATTTAAAAAAAAAAAAAAACTATGACTGAAAAGAGTTTATTTTGACTTACAGTTCCAGAGGGATGAGTCGTGATAGTGGGGAGACAGAGATGGCTGAAATAGAAAGCTGAAAGTGCACATCTTCGAGCAACATAGGAAGAAGAGAAAGAGAAACTGGAAATGGGACAAGGATATATATGTATATATATATATATATATATATATATTCTCAAAGCCTGCCCCCAGTGACATGCTTCCTCTAGTATGGCCACACCCACAGGTTCCTTGACCTTCCCCAAACAGTGCCACCAACTGGAAATCAAGTGTTCAAATACTTAAAGCTTATGGGGAGGGTTCTCATTCAAACCACCACACTGTTGCCCTTGGTTGCTCACCATAACTGGTTGGTAAGAACCTATTGCTGGAGACACCACATACTGTGGTTGCAGGACATAGAAAAATCAAGCTGAAACTGACCGAGAAACTTCCTTTTTGATGGCTGATTTTATAGTGTTAAATGTGTTACGCAGGCTACTAGGCATCAAAAGACACCAATGGCCTTACCCAGTCCTAAGCCCTGCACGTTACCATACTGACCTGCCCAGCAATAGTGCACTGGGACAATAGTGGCATAAAGGTTATTAGGTAACCAACTGCTTTCTGGTTAGATTTGAGGACTGCCTCCCCAGAGGGAGGAATTCAAGCTGGTACTGTAAAACCTGGTCAAGAATCTTTGGCTCAGGAGATCATAGGCCTTAGGGGAAAACCTACTATGGTTATTTTGCTAAATGGTCAAGCTGTCAAATTTCATTTTAAATATGCTAATACTCACAGATAAGTTCTGCCTTCAACCTTGGTTGAAGAAACTTCTTCTTTCAGTGGTCATTGGTTAATACAATGCCATAACTAATCAAGCCTCTGCTAGTAAGCAACTATGAGTGCTCAGCCATGAATGGGACATCTATATCAATTCCTCCTTCCCCAAGGCTCAAAGAATATCACAGAAGAGGAGAGAGAAAGAATGCAAGTGGAATACCATGTTCTGAACACGGCATGACTGCTGTACTAATTAACTCACAGCAGCTGTGCTTACCTCACAAAACCTGAGCAATATCAAAGCAGTCAAAATTCCAGCGTGGATAGGGAATTTACTGAGGTGCTATTGGCACATGGTGGGCAATGGTGAGAAAAACTACCCCCACCTGCAGCTGTCTCTAGACCACAGCCTGCAGCTGCTTCTAAACTCCCCTTTGCAGCTGCCTCCTGAAACCCTGGAGGAACTCTGGCTGGCTCCCTCCCCTGGTACAGCTCCCAGTCCCATGAAGGCTGCTGCCCCTTGCTGTGCTGATAAACACAGTCTAGTCTGTCGAGGAGGTCAGACTCCGGCTCCTTCCTTGTCTCCTGTTCCTGTTCTCTGCTCACCAAAATCTAACACTGAAAAGAACTGTTTTTCTTTAGGTGTGGCCATTGCTCCAGTGGAGGCCCCCACCCGTATATATGGATAGCACCCCCCGTTGTCTCAGTGGACTACACATAGTAATAGAAATAGTAATAATGAGGGGTTGGAGCAATGGCTCAGCGGTTAAGAGCACCGACTGCGCTTGAAGAGGACCCAGGTTCGATTCCTAGCACCCACCTGGTGGCTAAGAACCACCTTTAACTCCAATTCCAGGGGAATCCGACGCCCTCTTCTGACCTCCGTGGCATCGCATGGCACAGGTGCACCAACCTACATGCAGACAGTACATTCATACACATAAAAATAAAAAAAGAAATAGTAATAATGAAAGAAGAGGGCATAATCTTGGTGGAGTGACATGTCAAGAGTATTAAGAATCCAGGAGGAATTGCATGGGGTAACTAAGGGGTTAATATGATCAAAATACTTTGCATGTTTGAAATTCTCAAAGAACAAATTTTTAAAATAATTTTTAAAATAATGCTACACTTTTGCAGTAACGTCATTCCAGTATAAGACCTTTTCCCTTCAAGAGAAAGAGACATTAAACAATACCAGCTATAGAGAAATTACTTCTCAAAATGGTTTCTATTTTATTTAAATTATCTATTTGGAAAATATTTAACTACACAAAACATGTCCTTGAATATGCTATGTGGAAACTATTGTAACAGAACTGTCCTGTCCCTCCCTTCAGTTACCAGAGTATTGAAACAATGGACCTCAAGAAATTAGAGTTCATCCAGAAATCTCCTCCTGAGAGAACAGGCTGAAGCCTTGTGGGCAGCCAGAGGAGGAACTTGACTCCTGAAGAAAGAATTGCAACCTGTCAGCAAACCCTGCAACAGACATTGAAGCTGAGACACTTGTGGCAGGGGCAGACCATATTTAAATCCTGCGCTCATTGTAGGATTCTGAAGATAGATTCAAGAGATCACTGAATCTCCTGTTCCCTCTCCCAAATGTAGCCACATTGGCTGAATCTCCTTTTTCTGCATTTCACTGTTATTTGGCTCTTTAAATTGACTTATAGAGGGTGCATGGGCAAACCTGTCCTGTTGGGGAACAGTCTGTGACCCTAGGTAATACTCTTAGCTAGATTTCATGATTTCAGAATAAAAACAAAATTTCCAGATTCTCTCTTTTAATTTAGTAATAATGGCAATGGTAATACTAATACTAACATGACAATAGTAATAGCTAATACTAACGTGGACTTTATTACGAGACAGGCAATCTAAATCATTTCCTGTGTAAAATTATTTAAAAGACTATTAGGTACATGTTATAGTTTATCCATTCTGCAGATGAAGAAATAGGGCTATAGATAAATTAATTTTCCTAAAAGTCACATAGTTAAAAGGATTCCAATGTAGTCTGAGTAGATGGTTCTGTCATAGCCAGAAAGATTTCATTAGATGATGTAACCATTTAAATATCAGTCCCTTTGATTGCTATCTCCTATTCCTAATGCACATGTGAGGAATCTCTTGCCAGATTAACCCAAGTGCCCATGTTCATTGTTTAAGATTTGTACTACCCTAAATTTCTTGTAACTAAATATAGAAGAAAGATGCTTAAATGGAGCCAACATTCTGGGTTGGCCCATTAAAAAGTTTCTTACAGGCTTAAAGTTTCAAAGACTTGGAAAATACCTCTATGTTCTGAATTCTTTTTTCCTAAATATTTTATTATTATTTTCATTTTATATGTATGTGTATATTGCCTACAGGTGTGTAAGTGCACCCTGCCTATGGAGATAAGAAGAGGGCATCGGATTCCCCTGGTGGTTGTTAGCTACCATATGGGAATCAAAATGGGTCTTCTGCAAGAACAGTCTATACTCTTAACAGCTGAGCCATTTCTCCAGCCCAAAATTCTGAACTCTTGATAGACCAAGCTTTCTTATAACACATAAAATCTGTTGATTTGTTTTTGCATGTATTTTTTAGAGTTATTTATTTATTTTTCAGTTGGTTGAAGGTTTTTTGAAGCAATGTCTTCTTGTGTCCCCATGTAAGGTTAGCTTCAAATTCACCACCCACCTGCTTCATCCTCCTGAGACCCAAAAGAACAGGCATGCCCCACCTCCCGTGATTGAGTTCAGAAAATCTTAAATGAACTGTATGTGTGTCAAAATCACTCTTGTAGGACAGTTTCCTCCAAATTGAAACATCCCCTCTGGGAGGGAGAGACAGACTATGAGACTCAGGAGATAAATAAACAGCACATGTCTCAGAAACCTGAAACTTGCCAGACTCACAGGGCTGCTCTCCTGAGCTGTGGAGTAGCTCTTCTCTCTCTGCTACTTGGTGCCTTTGTCAGTAGGTTCTCTACCAAATGCAGTTATCCTCTGTGTACTTGTTATGTGAGAGACACAAACATCTACTCATCCCAGACAGGGAAGCCATGGTAGATCAAAGTAATTATTGCATCAAAGTCCAACTTGGTGAACTAATGAATTTTATTGAGGTTACTAACAGGGGTATGGATGAGAGATACCCCACTCTTCCACAAAAGGAGGGATGCTAGCTAGAAAAAATGACATCCATGCCTTTGAAGAAGAATGTGTTATTTCTTTGGACCCCAGCCCACTTATTGCATGATGTATTTCTCTCCCAATCAATCCAGAAAGAGATATTCAACTTGGCTGGCTGAAATGTCCCAAAAGCTTAGTTGCCATAGGCTGGAAAGACCTATGAACTCTTCCAGCAACAGCAGACATTATCTATAAACCTTACTTATTAGAGAACCTAAGACATCTATCCTGTGGGGGCCTGAGATCCAAAATCATGTGTGTAGTGGCAGGGGCGTTGTATTAACACTGTAGTCATTCCTAATTATGCTCAGGGTACTGGCTCCAGAACTCTTAGCAGTTACAAAGATCCAGGGTTGCTCAGGTCTGATATAAAATGGCCTGTGTTTATACACCACTTACAGTTTCCCATATGTTATTTTAAATCAGCACGACATGGGTCTTTTGATGGTAGAAGCAGGACAGGGACCAGCCAGAATTCCCAGTAGAGGGCAAGGGAGTATTTTAAGCTCTGCAGGTCACATTTAGCCTCTGTTGCCTATTCTTAGCTTCCTTTCCCTTTATCTTTTTCTACGCCTCCATCTTTAAGCAGAACATTCCTGTCTTGAAAGCTGTACAAAACTATGTGAACATCTGTGCTGGTTAGTTTTGTCAACTTGTTATCAACCAGAGTCACCTGGAGACGAGAGAACAGCAACTGAGGGATTTCCACAGTCTGTGGGCATGTAGGAGGGACGTTTCCTTGAGTGCTAATTGACTTAAGAGGAAACAGCCCACTGTGGGTGGTGCCATCTGGGCAGGTGCACCTGGATTGTATAAGGAAAATAGCTGAACTGGGCATGGTGGCACAGCACCCAGCAGAGTTCAAGGCCAGCCTGGTCTCCACAGTGAGTTCCAGGCCAGCTGGGGCTACAGGGAGACCCTGTCTAAACAATCAAAACAGAAAGGAGAGAGAGAGAGAGAGAGAGAGAGAGAGAGAGAGAGAGAGAGAGAGAATATTAGCTGATCAAGCTAGGGAAAGCAAGTCAGCAGGCAGCACTCCTCCATAGTCTCTGCTTCAGTTTCTTCCTCTGAGTTCCTGCTTTCACTGCTTTCAGTTGCTGCCTCAGTTTCCCTCAGTGATGGACTGTGGGTTGTTCTTTTATCATAGCAACAGATAAAACTAGAACATCCCAGAAGACATGTTGACTAGCATACATTCAAGGCAGTATGATCAAAGCTGTGAGTGTAGAAAGCTTCACTCTATTTCCTTTGGCTGAAAGTAATAGAAGTTTGGGGAGAGAGGATATAGGAAAGAAACACTCATTAAAATTTGTTGTGAAGAACCTTGCATGCCAGTCTGACTCATCAAGCAATAGAAGAAGGTTGCTAAGCAAGGACACAGGAGTGTGCCAATTTAGGAAGACTAATTTGATAACAGCATGTGGAATGGAATGGTGTGGGAGATGGAGGGAACACACAGGAAAAAGGGGGGAATTTAAATTAGTATTGCTCTTTGGTACCATTTGCTTGGGATATTTTCTTCCATCCCTTCACCTTAAGTTGGTGCCTATCCTTGAAATTGATATGGGTGCCAAAATTCTAAACAGGATACTGGCAAATCGCATACAGACCCACATCAAGAAGATCATCCATCATGACCAAGTTGGATTCATACCAGAGATTCAGGGATGGTTCAACATATGAAAATCAATAAATATCATCAAGCATATAAATGGACTGAAAGACAAAAACCACACCATCATCTCAATTGATGCAGAGAAAGCCTTTGATAAAATCCAGCATCCCTTCATGTTTACAGTCCTAGAGGGAATTGGACTGGTGGGATCATTCCTCAATGTAATCGAGGCCATATACAGGAAACCCACAGCCAATATCATCCTAAATGGGGAAACTACAGAAGCATTGCCCTTAAAGATAGGAACACAGCAAGGCTGCCCCCTGTCAACACTCCTTTTCAATATAGTGCTGGAAACCCTTGCTAGGGCAATAAGGCAAGAAAAGGAAATTAAAGGAGTTCTATTTGGAAAAGAGGAAGTCAAGCTATTCCTATTTGCTGATGATACGATTGTCTACATAAGGGATGCTAAGAACGCCACCAGAAAACTCCTAGAAATGATTAAGAGCTTCAGTAAAGTGGCAGGATACAAAATAAATCTAGAAAAATCAATAACCTTTCTTTACACCAACAACAAGCAACTGAAGAAGGACTACAAGGAGACCTTCCCACTCACAATAGCCTCAAAAACAATAAAATACCTAGGAACAAACCTAACCAAAGACACCAAGGATCTCTACAACAAAAATTTTAAACCCCTGAAAAAGGAAATTGAGGAAGACATCAGAAGATGGACAAACCTCCCATGCTCATGGATTGGGAAAATAAATATAGTAAAAATGTCCATCCTACCCAAACTAGTGTACAGATTTAATGCAATCCCAATCAAAATCCCCAAGAGTTTCTTCACAGGCTTGGAAAAAAAAATCCTCAATTTCATTTGGAAAAACAAAAGACCCCGAATAGCCAAAGCAATCCTGAGTGAAAAGAGCAATACAGGGGGGATCGCTATACCAGACATCAAACTATACTACAGGGCTATAGTCATAAAAACAGCTTGGTACTGGCACAAAAACAGACCAGTTGACCAATGGAATAAAACTGAAGATCCAAACCTGAGCTCATACAATTTCAGCCACCTCATATTTGACAAGGGGGCCAAGAAGACACAATGGAGGAAAGACAGCATATTCAGTAAGTGGTGTTGGCAAAACTGGATCACCACCTGTAGAATGAAATTAAACCCCTACCTTTCTGCCCTGTACAAAAGTCAATTCCAGATGGATCAAAGACCTCAACATGAAACTCAAAACTTTGGAGGTGATAGAAGAAAAACTTGGCGGCAGACTACAAGACATAGGCGAAGGAAGACTTCCTAAATCAGACAGCAGCTGCACAAGAAATAAGATTGACAATTGACAAATGGGACCTCATTAAACTCAAAACTTCTGTACATCAAAAGAAACAATCAAGGAAGTGAAGAAAACCCAAAGAGTGGGAGGAAAACCTTCACTGAAGATACATCTGACAAAGCATTAATTTCCAGAGTATACAAGCACTCAAAAACAAAGAAGAAAGGAAAACAAATGAATCAATCAAAAGAGGGAGCAAAGTCTGAGCAAAATTGGATACTTGTGAACCACGTCAATAAAGATACATACTTGATAAATAGACCCAATATCCTCTCCGCTGCTCTCCCGCCTCCCACCCCTCCCGCGGATTCACCCATCTCTCCTTAAGTTACATGGTGTTTTTAGAACTTAGTGAAAGTAAATATGTGTATATCAAACAACATTGGTTTAAAGGTTCTGATAAAAATGGTAATGCACCTTAGTTAATTGGAAATATAAATTGTTGTCCACATTTGTTTTACTTAAAATCTGTCTAACAATAACTTTGCGTTTGGCACATACAAATATTCTCTATAACTTTTCTGTTGTACAGTATCATCTTGTAGCATTCTCTTTTACCTGTAGGATGATTTAACTTAAGAAATTAAGTTTGCTTCCCAAGTTAATGACATATAGTCACCCAAAATAGCTTGGGTGAATTTGATGAAATCTGCGCCTTGACTCCTGCCTATAGGTACGTGTACTATAAATGCCTTTTTGAGACTCATGGGTCAGAAAACAAAAATCTAAAATAAAAAGGGGGGATACAGATATATATGAAAACTTTTTGTTAAAAACTTTGCAATTCAAATCTTAAAACTAGATACAGGAAAAGATTTGTATGTTCCCACAGGTCAAAACGTCACCAACTTAATGGCTAAGAAAGAAAAGACACAGCTTTGCATTGTGTAGGATGTACCAGGAAGTGCCAGCAGAAAGGCTGGCCTGTCTGAACATTGAAAGGAAGAAAGCATCAGACTGCTACAGGCATCAAACCCCTCTGTAGATCCTACTTTTAACAACTATTTATAATGAGTCCTAATGAATCTTACCTTCTAGGTGCTGCAAAGTTTTAATAGGAGAGATTTTCTTACCTTTCCTTCCTAGAACAAGGAGGAATATGATGATGATGAGGTCATTCTCTAACTGTAAATTGGAGCCAACTGTAATAGAGGTAATCTCTTATAAAACCAGTAAAACAGCCTTCTTTAATTGACTAATTGACATAGGAACTGTGAAAAGGATTATTCTCTATTCAGAACCAAATATAATACTAAAGTCTCCTTAAGCTGCGCATTTAAGCAAAATATATTAACACAGGAGAGCTCTGATATCAGCAATGGATTATTCTACCAAGGAGATGTTGGCCAGGGGAGCCAAGCCCCCCCCCCCAAAAAAAGGTAAAGGCTTCTTGCCTGTAAACTGGGATACCTGCAAGAAGAGAGACAATAAGGCTGTCAAAGACCTGATGTAAGCATGGGAAAGATGTATTGAGACCACACTTGCAAGTGTACAGTTGGTCTCTGGAATACCAGAGTGTTACCAAAGGCCACTAAACCAATAAAGCAAATATAAGTCTCCTTGAGTCAAGCAAGACTCCTCCGTCAGCACCAACTACACCTCACCTGCCTGGAAATACTGTGCAGCAGTGGCAGCCATATGTTTCTATATCCCAAATCTAATTGGCTATTAGCTCTCTCCATGGAGGAATAACCCGTGGCTGATGCCACAAGCTTACATCCTCTAGTGGTTAGGAGATGTTATAAGCCACAGTAAGACCCTGTCATATTTTACAGAAAAAACAATTCATGGATTAACATACCATCCAAACATCTGTGTCTATACCAAAGTAACCTACCATAACAATTAGTACTGTTTAAATACCTATATAACTAATTGCTTGTGCTTCATTAGTAGGATTGAAAGGTTATTCCTGGACAAACTGTCAGCCCATGAAAGGAAACAGCCAGAATTGACCAGAGTCCAAAACGACGGCTCCAGAGAAAGTAGACTGTTTTGCTTCTCATCCACCTGTGCCCCTTTTCTAAGCCTAGGGAACAATCTGAAGAAGAGGGGGCATGGTAGAATGTAAAGGCTGTGATTGGGGTGAATGGTGAAATTACAGCAATATAGACTGGACACTTATTTGATCAACTTGATTGTACATACAAGCCCCCCCACCCCCCGGCTGGATGGTGGGAGCCTTGGGATGTGTGAGTTTGGGCATAACTGCTTACAAATTGGTTTTACATGAAGGGTGCTTGTACTCATAAATTATTACTTATTGTTAAAAAAAAATGAAAAAAATAGAGAAGTAATAAAAAAAAATAAATTAGTATTGCTGTTAAGTCATTGAAAGATGAAGACAAGACAGGGACTCGAAACTAAAGTTTAACCCATGTTAAAGTTTCTACAAGACTCATTGATTACAATTTCAGTGGTTGTGAAGAGTTTGAATGTTGAATGTCCAGAACCAAATGACCTGACACCTGTAGCAGAGCTTTTCCAGTTTTGTTGTAGTGCACCAACTTGATGTTTTTACCCCTTGTGTGTGTGGTTTTTTTTTTTTTTCGGTGCTGAGAATTGAACTTACGAAGGCATCACAAATGCTAGTTAAGAGTTATAGTATTGGGTTATATTCCCAGCCCCCCCAATGTATTTTTTAAGTGTCTTGTTGTATTATTTTTTTTGTTCTGTTCTAGTACCATATTAGAACATAGCATTTGGTGTAACCTAAATCTGTGTTCCTGGGCCATGTTCAATCATATTTGGCTCTAAAACAAATGATCTCTTATTCTGTTTACATTAATAGGGCTTATTTTTAAGAAAAGAAGCATAAAACTGAGTATGGTGGCACGCATCTGTAGTCCCAGCTATCAGGAGGAAGAGGCAGGAGAATCAGATCAAGGACATCCTCAGCTACACCCACGTTTGAGGTCAGCTTGCATCACATGAGGCCCTGTCTCAGAAAAAAAGGTGTTGTTATGGAAAAGAAAGTTTCATAAACAAAGCGTGGCATATGAATACAAGTTTTGGCATAACCAAACAATGATGACTGCGATCATTAGTAATGCAATGTGACTGTCTTATACACGCCAGAATTCTGATTTTACGAGGCTGAAAGCATCAAAGTAAATTCCTATCAAATGACACCTGACACGGTGTTTTCTCCTAAGATCTTACATCTCTCGATCAGTCCAGTAGTTATTAAAGTTTATTTTTTCATCAGAAATTACCATGTGTCAGGAGAGGGGAAGACCAAAGCCATATATGAAAAGGTTAAGAGGAGAAATAAATTCTTGTGCATTTCTCAAATATGAAGAAGAAATAACTGAAGTTAATATCATTGGAATTAATTCACAAAGTTTCTTGTTATGCAGCCTTCATCTTTGCATATGGACTCATCACCAACACTTTTAACCACCTTACTGGGGATGGGCGGCAGAACCTTATCTGCTGGGGCTGCTCCCCCAGGCTTTTGCCATTAAAACTCTAACGTCACACAACATCTGTCACCTGTTTTCTCTCAAAGCATAGAAGAAGGCTCTCTCTGAAGTTCCACTATCCACATATGTCTCAATCTTCCAGAATACTAACTCACTAGAAAAAAGACTAGAATTGATACACACTAAGAGCCTGGATGAACTCTGTCCTAGGCCATTGTCTGTTTCTGGCTGATTCAACTCCTGCAGAAATCATTTACTATTTTCCTAATGCTACCTGTAGCCCTGCTGTCACTCTCCATTATGAATACATTTTTAAAAGTTCAACAACATGGCCCCTTGCTGAATTTCACACTCCGAGATTCCCTTGTGCTAATGTATTATTCTGCCTGTGCTCCTGCTGATCTGTCTGGGGTCAGTTTGGTTTTGTAGACTCAAATTATTGAGCCTTCAGCAGGTAGAAAAAAGCTACATGTCCCTATGTAGACATCAGCGTTTTCCCCTCCAGACTAAATAGAAATTGTATGTCAGAGCTGTCCCTTCTCCTGTAATAAATGTCATCTTTGCAAAACTCTAAACTTAACTTTGATCAGAGAGCTCCACAGGTAGAATGCTCTCCATTAGTAACAAGAAAGAACTTCAAAGAACTACGGGGTGACATTGAATGGAGAGTTCCAAAACTACATAAATACAATAGTGGCAATAGATACACTCAAAAGATAAATAGAAATTAGGACATGATCTGAACATTTGGGTATATATTTGAGACCTTTTATTAAGGGCTAGAAATGATTGATTGAGTCTTGGAGGACATATACAAGAACAGGTTTTCTAGAAGGTTCTGAATTTTTATTGGCTGTTTCAGTCACATCTGCCAATACTGGAATGTTCCTCTCTTTATTCTTGGAAAAATGCTTTAAAATACTAAGCAACTTTTAAATACTAAGCAACCTCCCCCCCTCAACTGCACTGAGTAGCTTTGAAATTGACTTTGTGAAGACAGCTACCTATCATACATCAAGAAATTATGGCACAGCTTGAAATATGATTGCTTTTTCACTCAGCTTGCATTGCTGAAAATGGCAACTTTATGTTTTTCTCGTCACTGTATGCAGCGTGTGAATTTGCAGCAACACTACAAACTCATTCCAAGTACAGAACTTTCAAAAGCTGATGCCACTTTAAAGGAAATAATGCTATTCTTTCAATGTTTTATATATTTTGAATTATATGCAGTGATTGACAGTGGAAATTTTTCTCTTATAGCCTAAAGAGTAAAATACTACAGAATCTTCCCAATTCTTTCACTTTTTTTTTTCAAAGAAATTTCATTACAAGCTAATACATTATATTCTCTATGGAATACACTTGGCCACCAATTACATAAAAATGTTTTATAAAAACAATCCATTTCATCTTCATTAACCAACTACTAGGAAGAAAAGTGTTAGCATTCATTTGTCATTTTACTAATTCTGCCACAGCATTTCTAATGCATCCTTTTATCTCATTATATATAGAAAAGCATTTCCCGTCCTGTTTTCTAGTGAATTAGGAGCACTTGAACAAAGAGATAGATACTCCTGTTACAACAAACCACACCATTCCCTATGGAATAAGGAGCCACTTCAGCATCTGGGAGGAAAATTAAACCTTGCCTTCCCACTGCTTCTTCTCATTGGCTTTGTATAAGATTTAACTGAACTTGGCACTCCTGCCTGGTGTCTTGTTACAAAATTCACCATTTATTCCTTTTGAGCAATTGCAAGAAGCCAGAAAATCCTTTAGTTTATAGGTGTTTTAAGCTTTAAAGGAAAGGAAAGCACTCTCAAACATCTGAAACCCACAGGAATGGGCAGGGGCCCCAGTAAGTGTGCACAGAATCTGACTTCCCCACCCCGGTAGTCATCTGTTTCGACAGTCCAGTCTCCAACATGTCCTGAACTAGCTGTTCACCTGGAAGCTTAGCTGAATGCCACTCCTCACTGCTCCCTACCTTTTGGTTCAGGGCTGGAACAGCAGAGTTGGACTTCTGTCCACAGTGTGTCATTATTTTCATGATAACTTGGGAAGCGACTGACAACGTGGAGCTCCAGTGTGTCTCAAGGGACTGAGGATAAATTTAGTCAGTTTCCTTGATTGCCTTTTGAAAGCAGTACTGGCAAACATGATCTACCTGAATCAACAAAATCTAGTTAAAGCTGACTGTATTAATATAGAGGAAAGGAATACTTACAGGAAGAATTGCTCTTAGCCAAAGGCCCATCTGAGTCCCATGCTGGGAGAGAGGTTGCTAATGTGATAGGGAAGAGGAGTCTACTTAGTGTTGGTTGTATGTACATGTGCTTAGAGTTGACCACTTGGGATTGAATACCCTATCAGGGAGCTTGTCCCTGGAGCAAATTGATTCTTTGTTTCCCAGAATCCATTGATTGCCTGTAGCTCTTCCTCTAGGAATGGAGAGTTTTGGAATTTCCCCATCCATGTCAGCATGTCCACTTGTATTGCAATTATGCAAACCATACTGTTGAAATCTCATAGGTAAAGCAACTTTTTCATGTCCAGAAGATACTGGCATCTTGTTCCTCTGGCTCTTAAATCTTTCTACCCCTTCCTCTGTGATGTTCTCTGAGCTTTAGGCATAAGAGTTAATGTTGTAGATATGTCAATTGGGTTGAACACCCCAGGGTCACTTATTTTCTGCATTTTAAACAGCTGTAGATCTTTATAACAGTCCCCATTTGTTGAAAGAGAAAAGCTTCTTTGGTGAAAGATAAAAGCTATGCTTATCTATGAGTATAAGGTAAGTATTTATAATACAGGTAGAATTTACATACCAGTTTGGGAAAATAGAAGTAGTAGTTTCTTCTCTGGAGTCAATGACTATTTGGCAATGTTTATAGTACCAAACATGAATCATCTGTTATTGAACAGAACTTAAGCCCAATTAGACAGCTGTTGGTTACTCCCAACATAAAAGTTTCACTATTGTGCCATTAGGAATATCTTGCTGGGCTGGTCATTATTGTGGTTCCCAGGCTTTACAGCTGGACAGGACTATTGCTTTCTTTTTTCTCTTGCAGCTTACATAGTACCATCTGATACTATGAGAGCTAGTCCTCAGAGAGGAGGCTTGCAAGTAGGTTACAGCTCAACCCCTCCAAGTCCAGTGTCCAAAATACATCGTGTCTTCACCAAGAATCTTACCTTCAAGTTCTGGGAGGCAGCCAAGGGCAGTGGCAATAGCTAATCTTATATTGGGAATCTCAGGCTGCCCTAACCCACTCAAAAGAGGTTTCCATGTCTGATACTGTAGTTTTTGTTAGTCTGTGGCTTGGTGGGGGGATTATTCCCCTCTGTGGCATAACTCCATTTAAAATATATACATATTATATATGTATTTTAAGTAATGTTATAAACTGTTTCCCTATGACTTTTTCAAACACTTAGTGTTACTTATCTCTCAATCCTCCCTCTCTCTCTTCATTGCCTTCCCTTTCTCCTCCTCAGTTAAAGTCCCCTTCCATTTTCCCCTTACCACAGCATAGCATGAATGTCCTACCTCCCCACATCTAGAGCTCCTTCTCTATCTTTCCCTCCCTCCTCCCATGGTCTTTTTCTACTTTCTTGGCTTCTGTGGTCACTGAAGGTTATATCCTCAATTCTAAAGACTCTGAGCTAGGATCTACAAATAACATAGAGTGCTTGTCTTTCAGGCTTTGGGTTACCTCACTTAGTAGAATATTTCCCAGTTCCCTCTATTTACCTACAAATTTCATTTTTCTTTATAGATGGAATAGTATTCATTATATATACATATATTTGCCTGTGTACCATATCTTCATTATCCATTCTTCAGTTGAAGGACATTTACATCATTTCCATTTCTTACCTACTTTAAATAGAGAAGCAATGAATATGGCTGAGCAAGTATCTCTGTAGTAGGATACTGAGTCCTTTAGGTATATGCTAAGGAGCAGTAGAGATGGTCATATGGTAGGTTTACATTTAGGTGATACATATATATGTATATATACATATATATGCACATATACATATACACAGATATACATATACACATATACTCATATATACATATACACATATACACATGTATACATATACACATATATACATATATATATATATATATGAATGTTTGTACATTTCATACAATATATCTTAAGTCTATGTGGACCCTATGCCCCCATAGCCCTCCCACTGGATTTCATGCATTCTGTCATATATACACTGCTAGATCAGGGAAAGGTGGTCTTTTTTAAGGGAGTGATGCTAGATAGGCTGACCAAGTTTGAGAGATGAACTCACACTGAGGGACATCTGAGGACACAAACTTGACTTAATAGGCCATAACATATATGACAGAATACTTTTAGATTTTTAAGAGTTCTCCACAATGATGTCCATAGTAGTTGCACCAATTTGCAATCCCACCAACAGTGAATCAAGATACCCTTTTCCCCATATCCTCACCAGGATTGATATCATTTGCTCTCTCTACAGGTGCGGAGATAGTACATTCTGACTGAGGTAAGAAGTTTCAATTTGCATTTTTCCTGATTACTAAGGATGTTCTAGTTTCTCTTCAATTGTTGTGACAAAACACTCTGACCAATTCCAACTTGTGGAGGAAAGGGTTTATTTGGCTCACATCTCCCGGGTCACAGTTCATCACTTAGGGAGCCCAAGATAGGAAATCAGGGCAGGAACCTGGAGTCAGGAGCTGAGGCACAGACCATGGAAGAATGCTTCTTACTTTCTCTCAGTCTTTCTTTTTTTATGCTTAGGAATTCACATTTTCCTCCATTAATTTTATATTACTCTAAAATATGGATACATATTCTTTACCCATATACAGTAAATACAGAGTCTGAGAATAATTGGTGGGTGGATTCTAGAGCCGGATGAGAGATTCATATTATAATAACATAGTTGCCTTCAGATAAACAGAAATATAACAATATTGTCATTCAGCTTGCCTTTCATCTGGGGGATTTGGTGTTAACATCCACAAATGAGGGAAACCATTCTCTGTTTGTCTTTCTGGGACTGTGTTACTTCAGTCAGCATAATGGCTTCAAGTTCCATTCATTTACCTGCAAAGTTCATAATGCCATCTTTCTTTACCACTGAATAGTACTCCATTGTGTAGATGTACCACATTTTTGTCATCCACTCATCTGTTGAGGGTTGGGTTGGTTCCAACTCTTTGCTATTGTGAAGAGAGCTGCAATAAACATGGGCATGCATGTATCTTTGCAGTAGGATGAGTCTTGTGGGTATATAGAGAGACATCTTAAAAAGTGTTCAACATCATTAATAATTAAGGAAATGCAAATTAAAGCCACTCTCAGGTATCATCTTACTCCAATACAACTGGCTAAGATCAAGAAAACAAAAGACAACAGATGTTGGAGAGGTTGTGGGGAAAGGGGAACACTCATCCACTGCTGGTGGGAATGTAAACTTGTACAATCGCTATGGAAAGCAGTGTGGAGAACCCTTAAAAGACTTGGAGTGACCTTACCACCTGACCCAGCCATACAACTCCTGGGTATATTCCCACAAGACACATCCTACCGCAAAGATATATGCACATCCATGTTTATTGCAGCTCTCTTCACAATACTGAAGATCTAGAACCAACCCAAATGCCCTTCAACAGATGAGTGCATAACAAAAATGTGGTAAATCTACAGAATGGAGTAGTACTCAGCATTAAAGAAAGATGATATCCTGAACTTTGCAGGTAAATGGATGGAACTAGAAACTATATTTTCTGTGAAACAGAAAAACAAGCAGTGAATGGTCTCCCTCATTTGTGAACACTAACACCAAATCCCCAGATGAAAGGCAAAATGAACAACATTATTGTTATATTTGTTTAACTGAAAGCAACTGTTTTGTTATAATGTAAATCTCTTAACAGGCTCTAGAATTGATCCACCAGTTACTTTCAGACTCTGTTATTACTGCTTATAAGTGGAAAGTATGTATTCATATTTTAGAGTAACATAAAATTAAAGGAGGAAATGTGAATTCCTAAACATAAAAAAAAAGACTGAGAGAAAGATGCAGGACAGTTATGGCAGAATGCATGATCTGGGGTGGGTTGGGGGGAAGGGAAGGGGAGTATGTCTAAACTGAACTGAGAAATGATGTCTGAAATACACAAAACATCAATAAAAATATTATAAAAATGGCAAATGGCATTCAAAGAAAAAAAAAGATGTTTCTCAGCCTTCTTTACTTCCTTACTGGTGAAGTCTCTGTTCATCTCTTTACTCCATCTTTTGAGTAGGTCATTTTTCTTCTTCCTTCTTTGTTTTTTGAGTAGTTTATACATTCTTGATGTCAATGCTCTGTCAGATGTATCACTGGTAAAGATTTCCTCCAACTCTGTGGGTTTTCTCTTCATTTCCTTGATTGTTTCTTTAGCTATACAGAAGCTTTTGAGTTTTATGAGGTCCCATTTGTTGATTGTAGACCTCATTTCCTGTGCAGTTGCTGTCTCATTTAGAAAATATTTTCCTATGCCTATGTCTTGTATGTTGTTGCCAACTTTTTCTTTTATCACCTTCAGGGGTTCAGGCTTCACATTGAGATCTGTGATCCACTTGGAGTTTATTTTTGTACAAGGTGAGAGGTAGGGGTTCCATTTTGTTCTTCTACAGATGATGATCCAATTTTGCCAGCACCATTTGCTGAAGATGCTATCCTTCCTCCACTGAGGGGTTTGGGTTTTTTTTTCCCCTTTGTCAAATATGAGGTGACTGAAATTATATGAGCTCAAGTTTGGATCTTCAATTCTGTTCCATTGGTCAACAGGTCTGTTTTTGTGCTAGTACCAGGCTGTCTTTATGACACTTTTAAAGATATTTCTTACCCACTTTTATTTCTTCTTTTGAGACTTCTCTGTTCAGATCCATACCCCATTTTAACTGGGTCATTTGTTTTCTATTTTTTCTTCTTATTTCTTTTCACAGGAAAACAGAAACAATACAAAATGACAATAACAAAACAAAGCAATAAGAACAAAAAAAGGGGCGATTTCCATTTCTTATTCTGGTGAAATAAAGAATCAATCTACGGGCTTGGTATGTACTTCTCTTTCTTCCCTTCTCTCTTTCTTGTCTTTCTTCTTTTCCTGCTCTTTCAGGGCTACCAGAAGGATATGTGTTTACAGGCTGGTCCAGGGAGCCTTGAATTCTCAGCTGAAAAAGAGTCTGGTTAATTTGGGGAGGTGGGCCTCGTCCTCATACTGCCTAATCAATTTCTAGCTTCTATTTGGTTATGTTTCCCTCTGAAAAAGGTCACCCCAATTGCCAGAAAGGAATCAGGACACCGACTGCTCTGACTTCTTCCATGCTGAGAGGGACGTTGGCTATGGCAACTGAGGTATCCCCCATCCAGAGGGTCAATTTAAAAGGCCCCCAAGGCATAATTATAGAGGGAAAAAGTCCTTGACTGGTGCCTGTGAAAACAAAATGAAGGCAGGAGTAGTTAGGCACATGATCTAGGAAGGGGACCAGGAGAAGTAAGAACAGAGTGAATTCCAATGTCCAACTTAAAAGTTCATTAGAATTTATTGACCAGGGGTTTCAAAGCATCCATTTATTAGGTTTCACCTTCCGTTCACTTGGCCATGATGTCTGGACTCAGGATCTGCTTTTCAGGCTTTTTAATAGTTAGGATATGAGTTTCCACTTAGATAGTTGCTAGAAAAAAAAAAGAAATTTTATTATTGAGCATTAATTAACAACAATAGTGGATTTGTCCTTTGGCTGCAGGTGACCCTACTCTGTTAACCAAGGCCAAGATCTAAGGGTTTTATGCCTGTTTAACACTATTTCCTTAACCTTATGCCCAATATACGGAGGCACAATTTTTCAGGCTTTAAAAGTATATTGACTAGTTTTTGGTTATACTTTCTTTTGGGGTGCTTAAGTCCACACAATTAGCCCAGATTAACCAAACTTTGGGTTTTCAAGGACATTTGAGGTTCTGGTCTTCAGGGGGCACCCAGGATTGGGAGAGCACCTGGCTCCATCTGGCCACTCTTAACCAGTTCCATCAACCAAGGACAAGGTCAGGTCTTGCTAGACCAGACTTCCCTTTGGAGCACAAGGCAACTTTCCTCTATATTGAGCTTCCTCTTTATAGACTGGACACTGGTGAGGGTTCTGTTGGTGGATCTCCAAGACCTCCCTGCACAGGAATCCTGGCGACTCACAATTACAGAACATTTAAGAGATGTCCCCATATAAAATCCCCTGGGACCAATTGACCTCAGATGGCAAGTGTATTAGTCAGGGTTCTCTAAAGAAACAGAAGCAACAGGACGAATATATAGCTATATACAATTTATTGATTTGCTCATGTGACAGAGTTCAAGGAGTCCAACAGTAGCTGCGCTGCAATGGAGAGGCTGAGAATCCAGGGAACTGCTCAGTCCACAAGGCTGGATGTCTCAGTAGTCCCAATCTGGTGCTGAAGGCCCGATGGAGTCCAGGAGATCTGCTGTTCTCAGTACATGCTGGGATCCGTAGGGTTGATCACAGTGGCAAGACAAACTCACCAGTGAGAGAGAGGCAAGCCACAGGAAAAAAGGGACCAGCTCCCTCTGCCATGGTCTTTTATAGTGCCTGCTGGCAGAAGGTAACACCCACATTTGGGGTGGGCCATCCGGGTTGAGGTGGTCCAATCTGAAGATCCTTTTTCTGTTATTTGTTCCTTAGTCCAGGCAAGTGGACACCCAGGATTAACCATCACAAGTCCACCACTTTTCAACTTGACACCCAATAAATATGTTTATTTTCTCCTTATGTTATGCTTAAATGTCAATTGCAAACAATGGCAAGGTCATAATTCCACCTAACATGTTATAAGTGTCTCATGTGCAAGAGCAAAGCATTATATTTTAGAGTAGGTGGTAATGTCCTTGAGGAACACTTAGTCCTTCAGTATCTAATAACCTAAATATGACAACACTTAACACTTATCTCAGTTGCACATTCAAAAGGGAACAACACAAGTATCCGCTTAACATACCTATGTATATGAACAAGCACATTCTTAACCAAATAGGACAAAAGTTAATATCTATTATAATCCACGTTTCTGCAACTGCTCCCATGGCCTCACCTGATATTTATGACTACCTTCTTCTATGACCCATTCTGTATTTCCTCCACCATCAGCAAGCACCTCTGCAGGTCTTGGCTCTTTCCCTGGAGGAGTGACCCATACCTTCATCCCTGAAGGTTCTGGGCCATTTGTTGTCCTGTCTGGTTTGGGTTGTTGGAGTTTCCCATTGACCTTAATCATAGGACATGGTAGCACCAGAAGGCGCCCTACAGCATCTCCTGCCTTCCAGACATAATCTTCCTTGCCCCCATTGTGGAGAAAAAGTCCAATTTCCCCATGGTAGTCTGGATCAATCACTCCTCCTACTACTGTTATTCCTTCCTTAGCCTGTTGGCTTAAAGGCAGTAGAAGCCCGAAGTGGCCAGGGGGAAGTCTTAGCTTCCAGTTCAATAGAACGTTTGCTGTATCTCCTGGCAAAAGCACTCCCCCCATTGGAGCCAAAACATCTAGACCAGCAGAACGCAAGGTCGTGGGTACAGGAAGCAAAAATTTTCCTACTGGGTCACTAGGGGTGATAGTGAGTGGAATCATTCCCACTTCCACCCCTTGGTTCCTGGACCCATGAATTCTGGCTATAGGAGAAACAGTACCATATAGTGGACGCTGATTCAAAGCATATACTGCTTGCTGGAGAACCTTGCCCCAGCCCTCCAGGGTATTGCTACCTAATTGGCGCTGTAACTGTGTCTTCAAGAGGCCATTCCATCGTTCTATCAAGCCAGCTGCTTCTGGGTGGTGGGGAACATGGTAAGACCAGTGGATACCATGACCATGGGCCCACAGTCGCACTTCTTTGGCTGTGAAGTGAGTTCCTTGGTCAGAAGCAATGCTGTGAGGAATACCATGACGGTGGATAAGGCATTCCGTAAGTCCCTGGATGGTAGTTTTGGCAGAAGCATTACGTGCAGGAAAGGCAAATCCATAACCAGAATAAGTATCTATTCCTGTAAGAACAAAACGCTGTCCCCTCCATGATGGAAGTGGTCCAATGTAGTCAACCTGCCACCAGGTTGCTGGCTGGTCACCCCGGGGAATAGCACCATATCGGGGGCTCAATGTTGGTCTCTGCTGTTGGCAAATCTGGCACTCGGCAGCAGCTGTAGCCAGATCAGCCTTAGTGAGTGGGAGTCCATGCTGTTGAGCCCATGCATAACCTCCATCTCTGCCACCATGACCACTTTGTTCATGGGCCCATTGAGCAACAACAGGGATAGCTGGAGAAAGAGGCTGACAATCCACAGAACGAGTCATCCGATCTACTTGATTATTAAACTCATCCTCTGCTGAGATCACCTTTTGATGAGCATTTACATGAGACACAAGTATCTTCACATCCTTTGACCATTCAGAGAGCTCTATCCACATACTTCTTCCCCAAATGTCTTTCTCACCAATTTTCCAGTCATGCTCCTTCCAAGTCCCTGACCATCCAGCCAAACCATTGGCTACAGCCCATGAATCAGTATATAATCGAACCTCTGGCCATTTCTCCTTCCAGGCAAAATGCACAACCATGTGCACTGCCCGAAGTTCTGCCCACTGTGAAGACTTTCCTTCACCAGTGTCCTTTAGGGTTGTTTCAGAAATTGGCTGTAATGCTGCAGCTGTCCACCTCTGGGTGGTGCCTGCATAGCGTGCAGAACCATCAGTAAACCAGGCCCTAGTCTTCTCTTCCTCAGTCAACTGATCATAGGGCAAACCCCATGAAGCCATAGGTGCATGCTTAAGCCCAGGAGACATTGTAACAGGAGTGGGAACCATAGGCATTTGGGCAACTTCTTCATGTAGCTTGCTTGTGCCCTCAGGGCCTGCCCGGGCCCTGTCCCGTATGTACCACTTCCATTTGACAATGGACTGTTGCTGTGCACGTCCTACTTTATGGTCTGGTGGGTCAGATAACACCCAGCTCATGATGGGCAGCTCAGGTCGCATGGTGACTTGGTGGCCCATTGTCAAACGTTCAGTTTCCACTAAGGCCCAATAGCAGGCTAAGAGCTGTCTCTCAAAAGGAGAATAGTTGTTTGCAGATGAAGGTAGAGCCTTGCTCCAAAATCCCAAGGGCCTCCGCTGTGATTCCCCTATGGGAGCCTGCCACAGACTCCAGACAGCATCTCTATCTGCCACTGATACCTCAAGCACCATTGGGTCTGCTGGATCATATGGCCCTAGGGGCAGAGCAGCCTGCACTGCAGCCTGGACCTGTTGAAGAGCCTTTTCCTGTTCCAAGCCCCACTCAAAGTTTGCTGCCTTACGAGTCACCTGATATATGGGTCGTAGTAACACACCCAGATGAGGAATGTGCTGCCTCCAGAATCCAAAAAGACCCACCAGACGTTGTGCTTCTTTCTTGGTGGAGGGAGGGGCCAGGTGCAACAACTTATTCTTTACCTTAGAAGGAATGTCTCTGCATGCTCCACACCACTGAACTCCTAGAAACTTCACCGAGGTAGATGGCCCTTGAATTTTAGTTGGATTTATTTCCCATCCTCTCATGCGCATATGCTTTACCAACAAGTCTAGGCTAGCTGCTACCTCCTGTTCACTGGGTCCAATCAACATAACATCATCAATATAGTGGACCAGTGTGATATTTTGTGGAAGAGTCAGGCGATCAAGATCCCTTCTAACTAAGTTATGGCACAACGCTGGAGAGTTAACATACCCCTGAGGTAAGACAGTAAAGGTATACTGTTGGCCTTGCCAGCTGAAAGCAAATTGCTTCTGGTGGTCCTTATGAACCGGTATTGAGAAAAAAGCATTGGCCAGATCAATAGCTGCATACCAGGTACCAGGAGACATATTAATCTGCTCGAGTAAGGACACCACATCTGGTACAGCGGCTGCAATTGGTGTCACTACTTGGTTGAGTTTTCGATAGTCAACTGTCATTCTCCATGATCCATCTGTCTTTTGCACAGGCCAAATTGGAGAGTTAAATGGAGATGTGGTAGGAATCACCACCCCTGCATCTTTCAAATCCTTGATAGTGGCATTAATCTCCGCAATCCCTCCAGGGATACGATACTGTTTTTGGTTCACTATTTTCCCTGGTAGAGGCAACACCAATGGTTTCCATTTGGCCTTTCCAACCATAATAGCCCTCACTCCACAGATCAGGGAACCAATGTGGGGATTCTGCCAATTTCTAATTATATCTATCCCAATTATACATTCTGGGACTGGGGAAATAACTACGGGATGCGTTCTGGGACCCACTGGGCCCACCGTGAGTCGGACTTCAGCCAAAACTCCATTTATCACCTGACCTCCATAGGCCCCTACTTTAACCGGAGGGCCACAATGCTTTTTAGGGTCTCCTGGGATCAGTGTCAACTCAGAACCAGTATCCAATAGGCCTCGAAAAGTCTGATTATTTCCTTTTCCCCAGTGTACAGTTACCCTAGTAAAAGGCCTCAGGTCCCTCTGGGGAAGGACAGGAGGAAGGCAAACAGCATAACTCTTTGGTATTGTGACAAGGTCCTTCCTCACTGGAACCCGGCCACCCCTTCATTCAAGGGGTTCTGGGTCTGTGAACTGTCTCAAGTCTGGAAACCGGTCAACTGGGCGGGATTCGCTACTCCTAAAATCAAATGTTGACTTCCTGTCATTCGTTCTAGAGCTTTTCTGCTTATACAGATCAAATAAAAACTTAGTAGGCTTCTTATGTATTTGGTTCCTGGGAACACCATGATTAATTAGCCAGTTCCAAAGATCATTTCGGGTCATGCCATTATAGGTATTGTTTTGCCTTTGCCACCCATTATGATAATTACTGTAACTACGCTCATCTGGCCTTCTGCGATTCAGTGCTGCCACCTGACGCCTACCCTGAGGTCCTGTTAGACCTACTACGTGTACATTTAATTTATGCAAACGAGCCACAACTTCTCTAACTGTAAGATCTGGCATAAGAAATAGAGCAAAAACAAAGCTCTTCAAATGTTCTGGTGTCTCTCTCAGTACTTTCCATCTTATAAATTCAGTGAGTGGCATGTCCTCTGGGTCCTCATATTGTGGAGAATGTGGTTTTACACTTCGAATCCACTCGAGCATGCCCATCTGCCTGACCCTCACAATCCCTTCATCAATACTAAGCCAAGGAATATCAGGCATCTCTAACTCGCTGTTAGTAGGCCATGTTTTAATAAATACATCAGCCAACCATTCAAATAAACTTTTAACACCTTTTTTAACTGCTCGAGCTTCCATGTTAAACCTAGAATCTCTACTCAGTGGGCTCATATCGATAAACTCAGTATGATCCAATTTTATATTCCTTCCACCATTATCCCACACCCTTAAAATCCATTCCCACACATATTCCTTAGGCTTCTGCCGGAATGAATCAGCAAACTCATTAATTTCTTTAGTAGTATATCGCACCTCCTCGTGGACCACACTTTCTATCTCACCTTGAGGGGCTTGCTTAGACTTCAATCTGGTTATAGGTCTAGAGGCAACAATTGTTGGGCCCTGAGGGACATCAGCTCCCACTGGGAGGGGGGGATTAATTTCCTCAGGCAAGGGTGGGGAGGAGGGATCTGCAGGGTGTGGATTCTCTGCTGAGGGTGGGGAGGTTAATTCCTCAGATAAAGAAAATCCCTCAGAATCCGAGGGTTCAAAATCCTCATCATCATAGTTCTCCCACACATCTCCATCCCAAGTTTCAGGGTTCCACCCTTTCCCCACCAGTGCTCTCACTTTAACTGCTGACACTTTTCGTGGCTGGGAATTAAATTTGCGTTGTAAATCAGCCAACCGTATAATAAGGGCTCCAGCTTGATTTTCTGCTGCTTTAGCTCTTTGGCTGCTGGAGAGAAGATTCTCTTCCAGAGCACACTTGGAAACCTTTAAACTGTTGTTTCGAATCCGGAGCTGGTCATTTTTATCACCGAGCTCCATATTTTCGTCTAACAGTTTATCCAGACATGCTAGGAGCAACAAGGCAACATCATTATTTTCCTGATTTTTCTGCAATTTCTCGAACGTTTTATATATAGAGTCACTAAATTCCTTGCTTCTCACAAGAGGTGAGTTAGGTGAGTCAAATGGATCTATCTTCATAATTAGATCAAATAGTCTGCACCAAGGATTATCATTCCTCTTCATGCCACCAGGAGAGCCTTCAGTAACTCTAGGCTTCATTGGGTTGGAGAGCTGGCTCCAGAGGCTACCAAGCCCACTAAAGAAATTCATCCTTTCAATTCTGTTTCTCTAAAACCACTCCTGGTACCAAAATCTGTATTAGTCAGGGTTCTCTAAAGAAACAGAAGCAACAGGATGAATATATAGCTATATACAATTTATTGATTTGGTCATGTGACAGAGTTCAAGGAGTCCAACAGTAGCTGTGCCACATAGGAGAGGGCGGGAATCCAGGGAGCTGCTCAGTCCACAAGGCTGGATGTCTCAGTAGTCCCAATCTGGTGCTGAAGGCCCGATGGATTCCAGGAGATCTGCTGGTCTCAGTACACACTGGGATCCCTAGGGTTGATCACAGTGGCAAGACAAACTCACCAGTGAGAGACAGGCCACAGGAAAAAAAAGGGACCAGCTCCCTCTGCCGTGGCCTTTTATAGTGCCTGCTGGCAGAAGGTAACGCCCACATTTGGGGTGGGCCATCCAGGTTGAGGTGGTCCAATCTGAAGATCCTTTTTCTCTTATTTGTTCCTTAGTCCAGGCAAGTCGACACCCAGGATTAACCATCACAGCAAGGAACAAAATTGACCCTTAAATCCCTTGGCCAAATTGGTATGGGCCTTAGGTATGGGCATTCAGCATCCAAAACGTTAAGTTACACCAGTCTGGTACTTTTAATTACTGTATCATATTAAGATAACCTTGAAGAGAAGCCTAAGAAGCCTTTAATAAACATTGACTGGAAGAAATTTAACACCATAGGATGAGCAGGGAAAGCCAATAAGAGAAATTTTAATTTTAGGCATATGTTAAATATAAACAATTTACTTCAAACATAAGTAGTCTCTTTACTTTCCCAAACCCCATATCCTAGTTTGTAATTTTCCACTAACAGGGAACATACCTGTTGACCAGAATTAAGCTGAAAAAGTTTACCAAGTCTATCCAAACTGTCTCCTTCTGGGGTCCATACCACTAGTTCAGGGAAGTAAACCTAGCTTTTCTTGAGTCGTTATCTTGAAGTGAATAGAAAAGGTATCAAAAGTAACACTTGCATAATAGACAGAGACCAAAAATATATATCTTTTTGTAGTCAAAGGTGATCCCATTGCTTGTCTAGGCCCCTTTAATCCAGATCTAAAACTGGAAGTCAAGTGCAAGCCAGGAATGGACCAAAAACCAACCACAACCCTGTGTGGTTATAATCATTTGTTTTCTTGATTCATTTTTTTGTATAATTTTGGATATTAATCCTTTCTCTGATATATAGCTGGCAAAGATTCTCTCCCACTCTACTGAATTCCTACTCACTTAGTTGTTTCCTTTGTTATACTGAAGCCTTTTGGTTTTATGAAGTAAATGGTAGCCTTAATTCCTGAACAATAGAGTCCTATTTAGAAAGTCTTTCCTGTACCTACATCTTATAAGGTTCTGTCTTTCTAGTATTTTCAGTTTTTCTGGATTCACACTGAAGTCTTTGATCTGTTTGGAGTTGAATTTTGTGACATAACAGATATAGGTCAAATTTCATTCATCTACACATGAACATCTAGTTTTCCAAAACCATTTATTGAAGCTGATATTTTGCCTCCAGTGTATATTTTGGACATCTTTGTCAAATATCAGATGATATTTTTGTAGACTCATGTTTGGGTCTTGTACCATTGATCTACTTGTCTGTTTTTGTAGCAGTACCATGCTGGGTTTTTTTTTCCATGCTGTTTTTATTACTATAGCTTTGCAGTATTGTTTGAAATATGGAATGATAATCTCTCCATCATTTGTCTTTTTGCTCATGATTGCTTTGGCTATCTTGGATCCTTTGTGTTTTCATGTGAATTTTAGGATGTCCCTTCTGTTTCTGTAAAGAATTTCATGGGGATTTTGACTGAGATTGTATTGAATCTATAAATTGATTTTGGTAAAATGGCCATTTCTACTATATTAATTCTTCCAATCCATGAGCATGGGAGGTCTTTCCATCTTCTAGTACCTTCATCAGTCTCTTTCCTCAAAGATTTGAAATTTTTGTTTTAGAAAACTTTCATATCATTGATTATTCCTAGATACATTTTTGAGGCTATCATGAATGGGAATGTTTTCATGATCTCTTTCTCAACATACTTGTTATTGATATATAGAAAGGATACTGTGTTTTGTAACCTGATTTTGTATCCTGCCACTTTGCTAAACATGTTGATCATTTCTCAAAGTTTTCTACTGGAATCTTTGGGATCATGTATGTGTTATCATATCATATGCAAATTGGGATAATTTTATTTCTTCTTTTCATATTTCTAGTCCTGTAGTTTCTTTCTCTTGTCTTATTTCCTCAGCTAGGGCTTCAAGCACTATATTGAAAACGAATAGGGACAGTGAACAGCCATATCCTATTCCTCGTTTAGAATGGGATTGCTTTGAGTTTTTCTCTATTTAGGATGATTTGTCTTGGGCTTGTCATAATAAATAGCCTTTATTATGTTGAATTATGTTTCCTCTGGTCCCATTCTCTCTAGGACTTTAGTCATGTTGGATTTTGTCAAAGACCTTTGCAGCATCTACTGAAATGATCATTTGAATTTGTCTTTGGGTCTGTTTATGATTTATGAACCATTTCTGCATCTCCAGGTTAAAGTGAACTTGATCATGAGGGACTTCTTTTTTCTCTATCCCTGTATTCAGTTTTCAGGTATTTTAGTGAAAATTTTGCATCTGTGTTCATCAGGAATATTAGCCTACAGTTTTCTTTTTTTGTTGTGTCTACCTGACTTTGGTCTCAACGTGAAACCTGAAACCTGAAACCCTGAAGGTGGTAACAACCTACAAGACATAAGTGTAGGAAAAGATGTTCTAAATCAGACAGCAGCTGCACGGGAAATAAGGTCAACAATTGACAAATGGGACCTCATCAAACTCAAAAGCTTCTGTACAGTTAAAGAAACAATCAAGGAAGTGAAGAGAAAACCCACAGAGTGTGATGAAATCTTTACCAGTGATACATCAGACAGAGCATTAACATCCACAATATATAAACTACTCAAAAAACAAAGAAGTAAGAAAACAAATGACTCACTCAAAAGATGGAGTAAAGAGCTGAACAGAGACTTCACCAATGAGGAAGTAAAGATGGCTGAGAAACAACTTAAAAAGTGTTCAACATCATTAATAATTAAGGAAATGCAAATTAAAACCACTCTGAGATATCTCACTCCAATAAAACTGGCTAAGATAAAGAAAACAAAAGACACCAAATGCTAGAGAGGTTTTAGGGAAAGAGGACCACCCATCCAGTGCTGGTGGGAGTGTAAACTCCTACAACCACTGTGAAAAGCAGTGTGGAGAACCCTTAAAGACTCAAAATGAACCTACCACCTGACCCAGCCATACCACTTCTGGTTATATACCCACAAGACTCATCCTACTGCAAAGATACATGCACATCTATGTTTATTGCGGTTCTTTTCACAGTAGCGAAGAGTTGGAACTAACCCAAATGCCCTTCAACAGACAAGTGGATAACAAAAATGTGGTACATCTACACAATGGAGTTCTATCCAGCTGTAAAGAAAGATGACATTATGAGATTTCCAGGTAAATGGATGGACCTCAAAGCCATTATGGTAAATGAAGTAACACAGTCCCCCCAAAACAAATGGGAAATGGTTTCCCTCATTTTTGGATGCTAGTACCAAATCCCCCAATTGAAAGAAAAGCTGAGAAATGTTATTATATGCATTTCTATCTGAAAGCAACTGTGATGTTATAATATGAATATCTTTTTTAATATTTTATTTATTTATTTATTTATTTATTTATTTATGTGTACGAATGTATTGTCTGCATGTAGTTTGTGCACCCGTGTCATGCAATGCTGCAGAGGTCAGAAGAGGGCGTCGGATTCCCCTGGAACTGGAGTTCTCCTGGAATTGGAGTTACAGACGGTTCTCAGCCGCCATGTGGGTGCTGGGGATCGAACCTGGGTCCTCTGTAAGAGAAGTTGGTGCTCTTAACCACTAGGCCATCTCTCCAGCCCCATAATATGAATATCTTAATGAGCCCTAAAATTAACTTACCACCTACTTTCAAGCATGGTGATTAATGTACATGGGCAGAAAGAATATATTCATATTTTAGAGTAATATAAAATTAAAAGAAAAATCTGAGCCACTGAACATAATATAAAAAGAAGGGATGTGTGTATGAAACTGATCAATGAATACCAAGTCGGTTACATACAGCATGATGCTTTGGTGTATGACTTTACAGGAGGATGAATATAGATGTGATGTTGCATGCATTTCAAAAGCCTAAAAAACTGTGTAATTTTGTTCAAAACTGTGGAATTTTCAACCACAAAGAAATTATACATGCTTAACAACCTAGACATGTTCTACAGTTTTAAGTTTTAAACAATGTATATGTGCATGAAATATCATGTGACCCTATAAATATGTACAACTTTATATTTGTATATGTCAGCCAAAATAAATTTTTAAAACTCCCACAGACCTGACATATTCTAGTACTAGGGCTGAGATTTTGGATTGGCTAATTTCATATATATTTGAGTTATTAAGCTTGTCTGTTGCAATAAACTTTTGTGAAAATGAATACAGTAGATTAGGAAACAAAAGAATCCAAGACACATGGTTTTAATATTGTGAATTAAATTAGGCCTTTCTCTGACTACCAATATAAATAATATGGTCCTGAGAGCTCTACCTCATTCAAATCACAGAAATTCTTCCATCCTGTTTCATGTCTTAAATGCTCTTCTGATGTTTGGACTCTGGCAATACTCTGAGAAGGCCAGAAAAGTTAGAATTTGTTAACATACAGACTGCATTGTGAAAGGAGAGGAGAAGAGAGGGAAGGAGGGAGAATGGAATACAGAGAAAAAGGAAAGTGATTGCATTTACTAAGCTTTTTTTTTTTTACTTTTTAAAGTTTGTTTTTATTGAACTTTTGCAATTTTCATATGTTGTAGTTTGATGGTATTGATCCCCTCCCCTGTCTGCACTTCTGTCCCTTATTGCCATCTGCTGCCCAATTTAACATACTGTGTTAAGGCCTATAGAGTTTAATTTCTGTCCCCCAAATGTCCTGCAGTGTGGGTCCATCCACTGGAGCCTGGCTAACCTACCAAGAGTCCCATCCTTCAAAGAGACTGTTTCTCCCTCTCCTAGCATCCATCAGTTGCCAAAATTTGGGTTGGGGCTTCTTACCCACTTCCCCATGTCTATGCTGGGAGGTTATCTGGTTTGAGCTTGCATTAGACTTGTGCATGCTGTCACTGTTGTTGTGAGTTCACATGAGTAACTGACCAGCTGTCTGGAATTATGTTTCCTGTGGTCATCTACCACCTCTCAGTCTTAGAATCTTTCTGCTTCCTCTTCTGCAATTATCCCTTAGCCTTAGGGGGCAGAAGATTGATACAGGTGGTCTATTCATGACGAGCACTCTGCAGCCTCTTGTTCACTGCACGTTGGATAGTTATAAATTTCTGGGTTAATCAGCATCTGCTGCATAAGGAAATGTCTCTAGTGAAATTTGTGAGATTCATTAGCCTATGGGTATAACAATAAGTCATTAGAAGTCAGTATAACTCACTCCATTTATATGAATATATATATTCATGTATATGAATATTTAATAGAAAACTAGTATTAAGGTCTCCCCCATGCCCTGTGACCTGTCTAGCCATGGTTCCTAAGCTTGATACCAATGACAGGTATGGGCTCCATTCTATGAAGAAAACCTTAAATCTAATTAGAGAGTAGCTGGTTACTCCTAAATGTCCATGCCATTATTGCACCAGTGAGCATATCTTGCCAGGCCATTTGCTGTAGTTCACAGGATTGACAACTGGGTGAGGTTAGTGGTTATTTTTCCTTCTAGTAGCACACATAGCACCTTTCAGCACTATGAAAACAAGCCAGTAAAGATGAAGCTCTGATGTCAGCACCAGCTTGATTTCTCCTTGTTTGGGAATTATTAATCTTCCTTGGAAACAGGCTGTGGAGAAGGCATGCACATGATCACTTCAGTAACAGCCCAAGGACACATGGCAGAGAGCAATTCCCAGTGCAATTCCCCTTTATTCAAATAGGCAGTGAGACATCACCTCCTAGCCGCCAATCCCAGACCCTTTACATCACATGTCATTTCCATGAGGCGGGTTAAGGAAGGGACATGCAGATGAGCGAATCAGCTCATGGTGGCAGGCACATGCCAACCCACACATGCACAATACAGCTCAAACCCAGGGCTGCCATCCCACATTCTTGTTTGTTCTACAGCTCATGCATGTAGTATCTCAGCAATAGTCTTACCATCCAGTTCAAGATCAAATGCAATAACCAGTATTATTTGAGGAGCCATGGGAGTCCTAGTCAACAGCTTCAGGAAGAGTCCATTCCTGGCTCTTGAGGTTTTTTTTTTTTTTTAGCCTATGATGCCTAGAAGAGACACTGTCCCTTGTTATAGGATAAATCCTTTTAATCTCTTTTTAGAATATGATGTATATAGTTTAAGAAGCTTCTATAGTGATAGGTTTCCATACAGTTTTTCTAAAGGCCTTTAGTGTTACTTAGCCCTCTCCATACTCCTTCCTCTGCCCTGCTCCTCATCCAAGTTGTCTGTCATCTTGATTAGCCTTACATTGAGCTCAGTAGGTGGGCAGAGCCCACTGTGGGTGGTGCCACCCCTAGGCAAGTAGGCCTGGGATATGCAGGAAAGGTAGCTGAGCAAACCAGTATGAAACATTCCTCCATGATCTGTTTTGGTTTCTGCCTCCAGGTTCCTTCTTGAGTTCCTGTTCTGGCTTTCCTTGATGAAGGACTGTATTATAAGCTGAAACAAACCCTTTCCTCCCCTAATTGCTTTTGGTCAATGTGTTATCACAGCAACAGAAAGCAAACTAGTAGAGAACCTACTGCTGAAGATACCACACAATTCAGACACAGGTCTTGGAGGAATAGAGCTAAAGCTGACCTCTAAACCTCTTCTCTGAAAACTAGCTCTCAAAGTATCAGAAGGAAGAAAATCAACCAACAGTTCTATCCATTTGTAAAGCCTAGAATCCACTACAATGTTGAGCTGGGCAATAAATCCCCAGTGGAGCAACAGTGGCACTTTTATCTTGGGGGTGACCAGCAGCTCTAATTGAGCTTAAGGTCTGTTCAATAGGAGATGATTCATGCCTGGTACTATAAATCTATCCAAATAGCCAATGACCAGAAAGGGCATAGATCCCAGAGGAGAAAATACTATTGCTATTTTCCTAAATCAATATAATTTTTAACTCTAGTCTAAATATTTATCATTATACGCACAGATAAATGTAACTCTCACCCCTCATCAGGGAAGATTCTTTTCCACAGAGGGAGGCTCTTATAGAGATTCACAAACTTGTCAAAACATAGGGAATACATGGCCCTTGGGTGCCCAGCCTCAACTGGGGGATCTACAATGCAATCTCTATACCTAATGCTCAGGGAACTTCTCCAAAGGGGTGGGGGGAAGGCTGTAAGAACCAGAGTTCTGGAGTACCCACTGCAAGATAGTGTCTGCTAGACAGGACAAGAGTCCTGTGCTCATAAAATCTCAAGAATATGGTTGCCTAAACAAGACCTGGAAAATGACAACACAAGCTGACATGCCAACGTGGGTGGGGGATATCTCACAAGCTCCCACATTTTGATGAAGAGCTATCGGCAATCAATGACTGCTGAGATAGAGAACTGATTTTCCTCAGGAACAAGCTCCATGATCCAAATGGCTAGCCCTAAATATAACTCCAGACGCTATTCTAATCCATCTGTTCCTGAGTCTCTAGAAACAGGAAAGGCCAGAGACATGAATTCTTCATATGTGTACACATGCGCATAAATGTGGAGGCCAGAGGAAAAGCTCCAGTATAGTTCCTCAGATGCTGTCTAGCTTGTTTTCTGAGACAATGTCTTACTGATTAGGGATTTGCTGCATGTGTGCACCACACCCATCTTTTAATGTGAGTTCAAGAGATTGAACTGGGGTCCTCCTATTTCTATAGCATTTTACTGACTGAGCCATCCATCTTCCCAGTCTCATGAATTCTTGATGTATTTCTCAGGAACTGGTAGTGGATCTAGGCAATGAATTGAGCTATGAATCAAGATAGCTGTTTACATCTGAGTACAGCTTTATGAACTACCCTAAGTGAGAACCATCCAGCCGAGTCAATCCATAGGAACAATAGTGATTACAACAAATTTTTTTATATTTAAATATTTTATTTTTTAATTTATTTATTGATGTTTTATGTATTTTATACATCATTTTTCATTTCTGTTCAGGCATATTCCCCTATCCTTTCCCCCCACCCCACCCCATCCCATCCCAGATCGTGCATTCTGCCATAACTGTCCTGCTTCTTTCTCTCAGTCTTTTTTTATGCTTAGGAATTCATATTTTCCTCTATTAATTTCATATTACTATAAAATATGGATACATACTCTCCACCCATATAGAGTAATTACAGAGTCTGAAAATAATTGGTGGGTGGATTCTAGAGCCCATTGAGAGATTCACATTATAACGACATAGTTGCTTTCAGATAAACAAAAATATAACCATACTGTCGTTCAGCTTGCCTTTTGTCTGGGGGATTTGGTGTTAGCATCCACAAATGAGGGAAACCATTCTCTGTTTGTCTTTCTGGGACTGTATTACTTCACCCAGCATAATGACTTCGAGCTCCATCCATTTACCTGCAAAGTTCATAATGCCATCTTTCTTTACTGCTGAATAGTACTCCATTGTGTAGATGTACCATATTTTTGTCATCCACTCTTCTGTTGAGGGGCATTTGGGTTGGTTCCAACTCTTTGCTATTGTGAAGAGAGCTGCAATAAACATGGATGTGCATGTATCTTTGCGGTAGAATGAGCCTTTGGGGTATATACCCAGAAGTGGTATGACTGGGTCAGGTGGGAGCTCATTTCGAGTCTTTTAAGGGTTCTCCACACTGCTTTCCTTAGTGGTTGTACAAGTTTACATTCCCACCAGCAGTGGATGAGTGTTCTCCTTTCCCCACAACCCCTCCAGCATCTGTTGTCTTTGGTTTTCTTGATCTTAGCTAGCCGTACTGGAGTGAGATGATATCTGAGAGTGGTTTTAATTTTCATTTCCTTAATTATTAATGATGATGAACAATTTTTAAAGATGTTTCTCAGACATCTTAACCTCACTTGGTGAGAGACTCTGTTAGCTCTTTACACTCATCTTTGAGTAGGTCATTTGTCTTCTTCTTTGTTTTTTTGAGTAGTTTATATTATATTCTTGATGTTAATGCTCTGTCAATGTGTCACTGGTAAAATTTCCTTCCACTCTGTGGGGTTTTCTCTTCACTTCATTGAGTGTTTCTTTAGCTGTACAGAAAATTTTGAGTTTTGATGAGGTCCCATTTTGTCAACTGTTGACTTACTTTCCTGTGCAGCTGCTGTCGATTTAGAAAGTCTTTTCCTACACCTATGTCCTGTAGGTTGTTGCCAACTTTTTCTTTCATCACCTTCAGGGTTTCAGGCTTCACATTGAGATCTTTGATCCACTTGGGATTTATTTTTGTACAGGGTGAGAGGTAGGGGTTCAATTTTGTTCTACAGATGATGATCCAATTTTGCTGGCACCATTTGCTGAAGATGCCATCCTTCCTCCATTGAGGGTTTTTTGCCCCTTTGTCAAATATGAGGTGGCTGAAATTGTATGAGCTCAAATTTGGAACTTCAATCTTGTTCCATTGGTCAACTAGTCTGTTTTTGTGCCAGTACCAGGCTATCTTTATGACTATGGCCCTGTAATAAATATAGTTTGAAGTCTGGTAGAGCAATCCCCCTGTATGGCATTTTTCACTCAGGATTGCTTCAGCTATTCGGGGTCTTTTGTTTTTCCATATGAATTTAAGGATTTTTTTCCCAAGTCTGTGAAAAAGCTCATAGGGATTTTGATTGAGATTGCATTGAATCTGTATATCTGTTTGGGTAAAATGGACATTTTTACTATAATAATTTTCCCAATCCATGAGCATGGGAGGTCATTCCATCTTTTGATGTCATTTTCAATCTCCTTCTTCAGGGGTTTAAAATTTTTGTTGTAGAGATCTTTGGTATCTTTGGTTAGGTTTGTTCCCAGGCATCTTATTATTTTTGAGGCAATTGTGAGTGGGAAGGTCTTCTTGTATTCCTTCTCCACATGTTTATTGTTGGTGTAAAGAAAGGCTACTGATTTTTCTAGGTTAATTTGTATCCTGCCACTTTACTAAGACTCTTAATCATTTCTAGAAGTTTTCTGGTGGAGTTTTAGCATCCCTTAGGTAAATTATCATATCACCTGCAAAAAGGGATATATAACTTCTTCTTTTCTGATTAATACTCTTTTAATTTCCTTCTCTTGTCTTATTGCCCTAACAAGGGTTTTCAAGCACTATGTTGAAGAGGAGTAGTGATAGGGGGCAGCCTTGCTGGGTTCCTGCCTTTAAGGGAAATTGTTCCAATTTTTCTCCATCTAGGATGATGTTGGCAGTGGGTTTTCTATATATGACTTTGATCGTGTTGAGGAATGTTCCTTTCAGTCCTATTCTCTCTAGGACTTTGAACATGAAGAGATGCTGGATCTTGTCAAAGGCTTTTTCTGCATCAATTGAGATGATCATGTGGTTTTTGTCTTTCAGTCCATTTACGTGTTTTATGACATTTATTGATTTATGTATGTTGAGTCATCCCTACATCTCTGGTATGAATCCAACTTGATCATTATGGGTGATCTTTTTGATGTGGGTCTGTATGTGATTTGTAAGTATTTTGTTGAGAATTTTTGCGTCTATGTTCATTAGTGAGATGGGTTTATAGCTTTCTTTTTTGCTTGCATCTTTGCCTGGCTTTGGTATTAGAGTGATGCTGGCTTCATAGAAGGAGATTGGGAGAATTCCTTCTGTTTGTATCCTTCTAAACAGTTTGAGTAGCAATGGTTGTAAGACCTCTTTACATGTTTTATAGAATTCTGTCATGAAACCATCTGGACCAGGGCTTTTTTTAGTTGGGAGGTTTTGAATTACATCTTCAATTTCCTCAAATATTATGGGTCTATTTAAACTGTCAATCTCTTCTTGGTTAAGGTTTGTTGGTTCCCAGGATTTCAGATATTCATCCATTACTCTTAGGTTTTCAAATTTAGTGGAGTATAGATTTTTGAAGTATTCCCATATGATTGTCTAGATCTTTTCTTTGTCTGTTCTGATGTTTCCCCTTTCATCATGAATACTATTGATTTGGAGTCTCTCTCTCTCTCTCTCTCTCTCTCTCTCTCTCTCTCTCTCTTTTTGGTTAACTGGGCTAGAGGTCTGTCTATTTTGTTTATTTTTTCAAAGAACCAGCTTTTGGATTCTTTGATTTTATGTATTGTTTTCTTTGTTTCTATTTCATTGATTTCTGCTCTGATTTTTGTTATTTCTTCCTGTCTGTTGGGTTTAGGGTTCATTTGTTGTTGTCTCTCAAGTGTTTTTAGCTGCAGTGTCAGGTCGTTTCTTTGTTCCCTTTCTGTTTTTTTGATGTAGGCACTTAAGGCTATAAATTTCCCTCTCAAAATTTTTAAGTCACCAAATTTGGAGTAGTTCTGTGGGAATGGAGAACCAAAGAATGCCCTCAAAGTTAAACAAAAAAACTTGTTCCTGTTTGGCAGGCAGCTCTTTAAGCCCATCACAATTCAGGTGCCTTCCATCATGTGGCTTCACCATATTCAATACCTGGAGAAAGATCATGAGGGATGATGAATCTGAAGTCTGTATAGACCATGTCTAGAAGTGAGTCCATCACTTCCACTTGAAGTTTATTGGCCAGACCACATTTGCACACTTACACCTGACTGTGAGGAAGGCTGGGGTGTGGTTGAGCTGCAGGTGCACTGACAGCAGTCATTCTCTGTCTCATTTGAGTGTGAGGTAAGAACAGCAAAATGAGACAAATACCAGTCTATCAGTCAGCTCCATTCAAATGTCCCTATATATTCTATTCCCTCTCCTTTGTATTGCTTCCCCTACAAAAATGCTATCTGGGTGTCTGTAGCTTTGAATGGGCAACATTGTGACTTGAGAATAAGAGTGTCTCAGATCTGGACACAGGAGTGCTAGGGAGACTTCCTATTTGCCCAGATTCCCTGATTCTTGTTCCCTGCATAGACTCCAGTTCTGTTTGACATTCATGTGTGTGTCTGTGTGTGTGTGTGTGTCAGCTGAAATAGATGGTTTTTTCTGTCCCTAGTGGTTCAAGGACTCTCTTAGGACTTCTGGGTCCCCTCAGTGGAGACACAATAGAATTTTCTGCCTTATCCCTGGTGTGTTGCCTATAGGCTTAGAAGATTATGGGGCCCTTTGGCTTGGATCCATTAGCTTGGACATGAGGGATGGTTACAACCCTATAGCTTAGAAAGAACAGAGAAGAAATAAAGGATGGTCCATTATGCTCTGGTGCTCATCACTAGAGCTGCCCTCATGTGACTCCACAGATGACACTATCTTCTCTCCTGGCATACTGCTTGTCTGCAGGAGGTAATATTTACATAACAGAATTCATCCTTATTGACATTGGGTTTTAAACCTTTTTCAGAATCTCTAACAAAGCACAGAAGACAAATTCATTTAGAGAGGATATGTTTAATTAAACTGAATAACTTAATAGTGCAGTATGACAGTCATTAAAAGAGGGAGACAGATCCAGCATGCTAAGAGCACTTTCTAAACTCGATAAATCAAGAAGTATTAGTGCATGCAATAATTCAGACTGAACATGTTAAGTACTAGAAGAATAAAATTAAGCACAAAAGCTGAAAGAATAACAACAAAGTTCTTGGTGATGGGAATTGGAATTACGGATGAGAAGCAAAAAAATCCAGAAATTCTCTACAGGATGTACCTGTAAAACTATTATGTGCAAGTAGCACCTTAGACAGAAACCATATCGAATTTCAAAATAAAATAAAGCAGGAACATGTCCATCAATAAAAATGCTTAGATAAGGTACAATACTCATTAAATTCAGCATAAATCTTAGAGGGAAAAGATCTGCTATATGTGCATTAATCCTCTTATCATTGTTACATTTGAAGATACGCCCTCCCCCACTCACCCAGGGCATGACTGAAACTGGGACATTCAGTACAGAGCCTGCTTTATGTCATGTTTTTCCCACATGTACACATCTATGAGAAAGCTTAATTTGCAAATTAGATAGTCAGAGGTTAACTACCCTGAGTCCCCCAGACTCACAATTCCCAATAATAAACTTTCACTGTTTCACTAAAAGGAATCACTTCCAGGCTCCTTTTGGCATCCTGAGTTGCCAGAACCATTACTGTACTTTGAAGCCATTATTAAGTCAACTCAGGACTCCTTTCTCACACATTATTACAAGGTTTTAAGGCAGGAACAGCTTCCTTTTTCGCCTTTCCCTCAGTCCTCATACTAGTTAATGGTGAGTACCTGATCTATTAGCTCTTCAGGACAGAAACTCCAATTTGTCATTTTTTCTCCAGTGTGCACCACACTGCAACTGATAATGGATAGTGCCGAATGTCTTCAGAAAAGCATATCTTGGTCCTTTCCATAATGTGGCATTGTGCCTGGACCAGAACTACAGATAACTGGAAAAGCAACAATAAACCACAAAAGTTTTCAAAGAAACAATGCATGTGAAGCATTTGAGATGCACTGACTTCCTGTCACAAATGATCCATGCCGAAGTTTGAGTTTAATCACAGATGGAAGGAAGAATACAGCTGTTCCACTTTTCTTGCTCTCAGTCCTGGGTACTGTAAGTCACACTAGCCTTCTACTCTAGAATTCTGGGATCTGATAATTGTTTTCTGTGCTCTCTGTTAGCTTTTTCTCAGTGCAAAAGATACTGAGATCATATTAGATTCCAGCAAAATCCAGTACTACCCCAATCTTGGGGTACACTGCCTACCCCTAACCTCAGCGACCAAAATCCAGTACTACCCCAATCATGGGGTACACTGCATACCCCGGTTGCCTACGTAATGTAGTTACACAGAAAGCAAAGTCAAGCAACATCATATCACCATGAGATTCAATGTTCTCTGCAGCCTCCCACGCAGATACACACAGTTGAGATATCCTGGGCCATACAGAGAATGCTCTGTGCCATGACAGACAGAAATGTAAAGAGATGTATGCTCTAGAAAGTGGATTGGAAGCTTCTTCCCAGACTAGCTTCCAATCCTCTGTGTCCTGGGTTCTCCCAGTCCCAAGCTGAGGAAAAGAAGATACTTGTCTGACCATTCTCCTGTGTTCCCCTCTTTGGAGATGCAGACAAGGAAGAAGCAAGACCTGGAGAGTATGGAGGATCTGCTGCAGGTGCTAGAGAAGGAGGAAGGACATAACCCCGGCCTTTAAATCCAGGTTCCTTTAGATGAACTCCACTATAGCAGTATTGTCTTAATACTAAGTGTCCTCCCTATAGCGGATCCTGGAGTCACTTGGATTAGCTTTGTGGCCATAATAATTATACTATTTTCACTTGTTTCTTCTTCTAAGGCTAATTGGCATGGAATACAATACAAAATATGCACCGATGCAATGTACCATGTTAACTAGGCTTTATTTGAACTAGATTTGATTCACTTTTCCATGTTATTGTGTGTGGCTTGGTTTTATATGCACGTTTTAGTCGGGGAAAGGCATTATCACAAGCTAAATCAAAGCAGAGCTGGCTCAGGAGGGACTGTGATTACAGACAGGAAATTTGACGTGTTTGTCTCTAGGCAAATCCTTTGTTTTGTCTCTTCTTTTTTCTCTCTCCATGACAGGATCCTGTGTTGAACTGACCACCATTCAATTAAACAGCCAGGACTGATGACTGCTTTAGATCAGAGTCCAAATTTCCTATCAAAGAACCCAGCTAACATGTCATAGTTGACTCTGGTCCCATCAGTTGTCCAGTTGATGGGCAAAGCAGCTCAGGAAAAGCTTCAGGGGTGGGGTGAGGTGGCAGGAGAAGAGCACTCCACTCTGAGCCTTTGTCTCATAGGGTCATCGGGTGTCACTTCATAGAGACCCAGTCTAGAGTATCATATGAACCACCATTTTCTTTCAAATCTTAAAAATTTTCTGTTTGTTTTATATTTCTGAGGCTTTAAAAGCAGATATAATCATTAAATAAATAAAACGCACGTAAATATTTATACAAGAAAAATCTAAGAATCTCAGAGAAGGTATGTGAAAAAGTTTTACTTATTTTCCCCCAAACTCTTAAGAGTAAGTGCATCCAGGAGACCAAATTAAGCCAACTTTGAAATCTGGCATGTAGTATTTCAGGAATCCAGCAGGGGGCAGGCCTCCCAAATGTGAATGCTTTATTGTAAAAACCAGGGGAGGATTCCAAGAGCAGGCTGGTATACAGGAGCTACTAGCTTTCAGAATTCAATGTAAGCTTTAAGAAATAAAAAATAAACATTTTTAAGACTTGGGTGAATTATTGGCTGTGTAACCATGGTGGCTTCTTGTCCCCAACTTCCCCAACCTTCATCTTGGCTTCTGAGACTGCCCTCTTCTTCTTTGTGTTTCACTATTTTCTTTTCTTTATCCACAAGTCCTATGAGTAGTTATTCTCAAGAAAAGTAATCATTGCTTAAATTCAAAATAAAATTAAAATTTTCTTATGATTTAAAAGACTTTATTGAACTTTTGTACATTTCATACAACAGTTGTTTGTCTTTTTTGAGACAGAGTCTCCCTGTAGCTCTGGCTGTCCTGGAACTCGCTATGTAGACCAGGCTGGCCTTGAACTCACAAAGATCCACTTGCCTCTGCCTCCTAAGTGCTAGGATTAAAGGCATACACCACCATGCCCAGCAACAGTTTTTTGTTTTTTTGTTTTTTTATAACAGTTCTTAATCAAATTTAGCCCGCATCCCCCATCCATGCTCCCACAAATCCCCCACTGGACCTCATGTACTTCGCTGTACGTGTTGTCTTTCCAGTCAAGAATTTGTACCCAGGTGTCCTTCAGTGCAAATTCATCCCCTGCAGTCTAGTCAGCCTATTTAGAGATCGGAAGTAAGTCTTACTCTCCCTCATGTTGCCCAGGACTAGTCAGTCCCCAGTAGTTCTCATTCTAGGCCTCGCATGCCACCCATTTGTCTCGCTCCTCTCCAGGCCCTTGTCTGATTGAAGTGTCATGGGTCCTGTGCTCAGTGCCATCATTGTCACAAGTTCACATGTGCGAGCTTCCAGTGGCCTGAAAGCCTCTGCTTCCTTATGCTCATGAACCAGCCCTGGCTCTTACAATCTTTCCGCCCTGTCTTCTGCAATGGTTGTGGGTTGGTGAGGTTTAATATAGGAGTCCTATTCAGAGATAGCACTATGCAGCCTCTTATTCTTTAGAACTTGGCCACTTGCAGCTGTCTATGGACATCCCACTATTTGTATAAGGAAGCTTCAGCGGTGAGAGCCGAGGGCTGCATTAGTTTTCTCTCCACGCCTTTTTCTGCTCTGTGCCCTGTGCTTAGGAATAGAGGTTCAAATGTAGATGTGTCACCTAGGACTGGGCATCCCTCAGATGTGTATTCTCTGTGTCTGACCAGTTGTGGGATTCCGCAGTAGCCTCCATCTGTTGCAAAAAGAAGTGTCTTTGATGAGTGGCATACAGCATGCTTGTCTGTAAATATAAGGATCCATATTTTGCATATAATAAGAAATTTCATTTGTCTAGAGATATGATAGAGATAGGGATTTCTCTAGGTTCTATGTCCTCTCCAGCTATGTGTAATTGGCTGTGTTTACAGTGTCACCCATGAGTTCATTTCCATTGAGAAGCCTTTAAATCCTATCAGATAGTTAGTTGTTGATTACCCCCACACCCCCAGATAACAGTGCCATTGCTGTACCAATAGAGGTAGTTTACTGTGCCGCTTTTTAATTGAACTTTTGTGCATTTCATAAATTTCTTAATCAAATTTTGATGCATTCCCCATTCCATGCCCCCCACCATGCCAGAGGTCATGCATTCTGCCATACATGTCTTGCATCTATTTCTCAGTCTTTAAAAATTTTTGATGCAGAAGTTTACTGTTTAGGGAAGAAGTTTACTGTTTCAGACAGTTCTTTGAACTGGTCTTTTTGTTGTTATTTATCCTTTTACTTTTACATTGCCCCAAAATATGCATATATACACTCAACACATCCACCAAAATTATGTCTGAATATAAACTATAGGTTGAGTCCAAAACATGTTTAAGGATTCACATTTTAACAGTAGAGCTGCATGCAGGTAAAAAGAAATATTACTTTACATTCCTAAATTACATAGAAAGTTGATGTATGCTTTAATGTACTTTTTATAGTAGCATCAGATATTAAATTTACTAAAAAAGAAAAAAAATTCTCAGTTTGCCTAACAATAAGGATTTGGTGCCAGGATCCACAAATGAGGGACATTATACATTGTTTTTCTGGGACTGTGTTACTTCACTTAGCATAATGGCTCCCAGTTCCATCCATTTACCTGCAGTTTTCCTGATGTCATCTTTCTTTACAACTGCATAGAATTCCATTGTGTAGATGTACCACATTTTCTTTATCAACTCATCAGTTGAGAGACACTTGGATTGCCTCCAGCTCTTTGCTATTGTAAAGAGACCTGCAATAAACCTGGTTGTGCACACATTTCTGCAGTAGGATGAGTCTTGTGGGTATATGCCCAGGAGTGGTATGACTGGGTCAGGTGGTAAGCTGATTTTGAGTCTTTTAAGAGTTCTGCACTCTGTATTCCCAGCAGTAGTGAATGAGTCTTATCCTTTCCACACAACCTCTCCAGAATTTGGTATCATTTGTTTTTTTGATCATAGCCAGTTTTGATGGGGTAAAATGAAACCTTGAAGTGGTTTTAATTTGCATTTCTTTAATTATTAGCAATGTTGAACACTTTTTAAAATGTTTCTCAGATATCATCACTTCATTTCTGAAGTCTCTGTTTAGCTCTTGACTCTGTTTTGATTGGGTCATTTGTTTTCTTGCTCCTTTGTTTTTTGAGTAATTTTAAATTTATATATTCTGACAGAGGATTATATATAAATAATATATAATAAATATAAATATATTTATTATAAATAATATATATTTATATATAATCCTCTGTCAGGTGTATGATTAGTGAAGGTTTCCTCCTACTCCATGGGTTTTCTCTTCACTTCTTTGTTTCTTCCCCTGTACAGAATCTTTTGAATTTAATGGGATCCCATTTGTCAATTATTGACCTTATTTCCTGTGCAACTGCTCTCTGATTTAGAAAGTCTTTTCCTATGCCTGTGTCATGTAGGTTACTGCCAACGTTTTCTTCTATCATTTTCAGAGTTTCAAGTTTCACATTGAAGTCTTTGATCCATTTGGAGTTGATTTTTGTTTTGGGGTTGTTTTTTTTTTCTTAAAGTAATTAGCTTTATTTCTTTTTTCTTTTTTTTTAAGCTATCAATACTTTTTTATTTTATATTATTCCAAAATATTCATATATACACTCTACACACATCTCAAAATTAAAAATTCTGAAAATAAACTGTAGGTTGATTCCTAAACACATTTAGAGATTCACATTTTAGCAGTAAATTTGCATGCAGATATAAAGTCATGTAACTTTACATTCTTTTTTTAGAATATGACTACATATCCTCCATCTATATATTGTAATTACAATGTGTGAGTATAAGTGGTAAGACAATTCTAGAGCCCATTTATAGATTTACATTGTAATAGCACAGTTGCTTTCAGATACAATGAAATATAATAATAAAGCTGCTCAGTTTGCCTACCAACTGTGGATTTGGTGTTAGCATCCACAAATGAGGGAAACCATTCACCTTTTTTTTCTGGAACTGTGTTACTTCACTTAGTATAATTGCTTCAAGTTCCATCGATTTACCAGCAAAGCTCATGATGTCATCTTTCTTTACTGCTGCATAGAACTCCATTGTGTAGATCTACCACATTTTTGTTATCCAGTCATCTGTTGAGGGGCATTTGGGTTGGTTCCAGGTCTTTGCTATTGTGAAGAGAGCTGCAATAAACATAGCTGTGCATGTATCTTTGCGGTAGGATGCGTCTTGTGGGTATATACCCAGGAGTGGTATGGCTGGGTCAGGTGGTAGGCTCATTTTGAGTTTTTAAGGGTTCTCCACACTGCTTTCCACAGTGGTTGTACCAGTTTATATTCCCACCAGCAGTGGATGAGTGTTCCCTTTCCCCACAACCTCTCCAGCATTTGGTGTCTTTTGTCTTCTTGATCTTGGCTAGTCTTATTGGAGTGAGATGTTACCTTAGTGTGGTTTTAACTTGCATTTCCTTAATTATTAATGATGTTGAACACTTTTCAAGATGTTTCTCAGCCATATTTATTTCCTTACTGGTGAATTCTCTGTTCAGCTCTTTACTCCATCTTTTGAGTAGGTCATTTGTTTTCTTCTTTGTTTTTTTGTTTTGTTTTGTTTTGTTTTGTTTTTTTGTCTTTCAAGACAGGGTCTCCCTTGTAGCCCCAGGCTGTCCTGAAACTCACTCTGTAGACCAGAGATCCACCTGCCTCTGCCTCCCAAGTGCTAGGATTAAAGGGGTGCACCACCACACCCGGCTACTTTTTTAAGTAGCTTATATATTCTGGATGTTAATGCTTTGTCTGATGTATCCATGGTGAAGGTTTCCTCCCACTCTGTGGGTTTTCTCTTCACTTCCTTGGTTGTTTCTTTAGCTGTACAAAAGCTTTTGATTTGATGAGGTCCCGCTTGTCATCTGTTGTCCTTATTTCCTGTGCAGCTGCTGTTTGATTTAGAAAGTCTTTTCCTACACCTATGTCTTATAGGTTGCTGCCAACTTTTTCTTCTATATTAAGGGTTTCAGATTTTAGGTTGAGATCTTTGATCCACTTGGAGTTTATTTTTGTACAGGGTGAGAGGTAGGGCTTTAATTTTGTTCTTCTACAAATGGTGATCCAGTTTTGCCAACACCATTTGCTGAAGATGCTATCTTTCCTCCATTGAGTTTTTTTGCCCCTTTGTCAAATATGAGGTGGCTGAAGTTATATGAGCTCAAGTTTGGATCTTCAATTTTGTTCCATTGGTCAATGATTCTGTTTTTTTGCCAGTACCAGGCTGACTTTATGACTATGGAGCTGATTTTTGTACAGGGTGAAAGGTAAGAGTTTAGTTTCATTCTTCTACAAGCGGTGGTCCAGTTTTGCCAAAACCATTTGCTGAAGATGTCTTTTCTCCATAGAGTCTTCTTGGCCCCTTTGTCAAATATGAGGTGGCTGGAATTCCCATGTGCTCAAGTGTGGATCTTCAATTTTGTTCCATTGATCTATGGATCTGTTTTTGTACCAATACCAGGCTGTTTTTATGACCATAGCCCCATAATATAGTTTGAAGTCTGGTATAGTAATCCCCCCTGCATTGGTCTTTTTGCTCAAGTTGCTTTGGCTATCCAGGGTCTTTTGTTTTCCATATGAATCTTAGGATGTTTTTTCTAAGTTTGTGAAGAAACTCATGAGGATTTTAATTGGTATTACACTTAATCTGTATATCGCTTTGGGCAGAATGGTCATTTTTACTATATTAATTCTTCCAATCCAAGATCATGGGAGGTTCTTCCTTCTTCAGGATTTAAAATTTTCATTGGAGAGATCTTTAGTGTCTTTGATCAGGTTTGTTCTGAGATATTTTATGTTTTTAGAGGGTATTGTGAGTAGAAAAGTCTCCTTGTATTCCTTCTCCAATTGCTTGTTGTTGGAATAAAGAAAAGCTGCTGATTTTTCTAGGTTAATTTTGTATCCTGCCACTTTACTGAAACTGTTCATCATTTCTAGGAATTTTCTGGTGAAATTTTTGGTATCCCTTAGATAAACTATCATGTCATCTACAAAAAGGGATAGTTTGACCTCCTCTTTTCCAATTAGTACTCCTTTAACTTCCTTTTGTTGTCTTATTTCTCTAGCAAGCATTTCAAGCACTATATTGAAAAGGAGTGGAGATAGGGGGCAACCTTGCCAGGTTCCTGATTTTAAGGGGATTTTTTTCCCCATTTAGAATGATGTTGGCTGGGGGTTTGTTGTATATGGCTTTAATTATGTTGAGGAGTGTTCCCCCCAGTCCAGTTCCCTCTAGGACTTTAAACATGAAGGCATGTTGAATTTTTTCAAACTCCTTTTCTGCATCAATTGAGATGAACATGTGTTGTCTTTCAGTCTGTTTATGTGCTTTATGACATTTATTGATTTACGTATGTTGAACCATCCCTGCATCTCTGGTATAAATCTGACTTGGTCATGATGGATGAGCTTTTTGATGTGTGCCTATATGTGGTTTGCAAGTATTTTGGTGAGAATTTTTGTATCAATGTTCATTAATGAAATGGGTCTATAGTTTTGATTTGGTTTGTTGTTGTTGTTGTCATTGGTTTGGTTGTATCTTTACCTGGTTTTGGTAATAGAGTGATGCTGGCTTCCTAGAAGGAATTTGGGAGATTTCCCTCTGTTTCTACCTTTTGAATAATTTGAGTAATAATGGTTGTAGGTCTTCTTTAAATGTCTTATATAATTCTGCTGTGAATCCATCGGGGCCCGGGATTTTGTTAGTTGGGAGGTTTTGTATTACTGTTTCAATTTCCTCATATGTTATAGGTCTACTTCAGCTGTCAATCTCTTCTTGGTTAAGCTGTGGTGATTTCCATGTATGATGGTTAATACTGTTAATCCTGGGTGTCAACTTGACTGGATTTGGGATGAACAAATATGAGAAAGAGGTCTTCAGATTGGATTATTTCAAGCTTGATAACCCACCCTAACTGTGGGCATTACCTTCTGATGGCAGCCAGTATAAAAGGCCATGGCAGAAGGGAACTTGTCCCTTTTTTGCTGCTTGCCTTCTCTCTCACTGGTGAGTTCATCTTGCTGCTGTGATCAACTCTTTGGATCCCAGTGTAGACTGAAGACAGGCAGATCTCCCAGAATCCATTGGGCCTTCAACACTGGATTGTACCTAATGAGACATCCAGTCTCGTGAACTGAACAATTGCCTGAATTCTCAGCCCTCAGCCTCTCCCGTGTGGTGCAGCTATTGTTGGACTACTCGGACTATATCCCATGAGCAAATCAATATATAGACATAGATATAGATATGGATAGATATATAGATATATAGAGATAGAGATAGAGATAGCTAGATAGATAGATATAGATACAGATCCTTGAAGGTGAGATGGGTTTCTTGTAGACAGAAAAATGATGGATTCAATTTCTTAATCCATTCTCTCAGTCTGTGTCTCTTGATTGGGGAGTCAGACCATTAATATTTAAGGTTAATATTGGGAGATGTAGCCTGGCATGGTGGCACACGCCTTTAACCCTAGCACTTGGGAGGCAGAGGCAGGTGGATCTTTGTGAGTTCAAGGCTAGCCTGGTCTACAGAGTGAGTTCCAGGACAGCTGGGGCTATAGGGAGACCCTGACTCGAAAAGACCAAAAAAAAAAAAAAATTGAGAGATGTATATTACTTCCCTTCAATTTACTTTCTGTTTGCATTTTTGGATTAGGCTTGTATTTTCACAGTTATACCTTCATTAATTACTCTCTCTCTTGTCACATGGGAGCAGTTGCTCCTTTCCTCTGTCCTTTGAATTGCTTCAAGTATTTTCTGAAGGGTTGTTTTTCTGAACATGTATCCTTTTCTCTTGTTTACTTCATGAAAGGTTTTTCTTTCTCCTTCAACTATACTAGACATTTTTGCTGGGTGATGTAACCTGGGTTGGCATCTATAATCATTTAGTACTAGGAATATTTTGGTCCAGGCTCTTCTGGCTTTCATCATTTGCATTGAAAAGTCAGCTGTAGTTGTGATGGGTTTCCCTTTACATATAACTTGTTCTTTTTCTGTTGAGACTTTCAGCATTCTGTCTTTGTTTTGAAAATCTAGCATTTTTACTATGATATAGCATGGGGAATTTCTCTTCTGGTCTTGTCTATTTTGTGTTGTATGTGCTTCTTAAACTTGTATGGTGTATTAGTCACTTTTCTGTTGCTGTGATAAACCACCATGACCAAGGGAACTTATAAAAGGAAGAGTTTACTTGAGCTTACACTTGATGGTTCCAGGGAATTAGAGTCCATTGTGGTGGGAGGCATGGTAGCGGGGGCTGGAGCAGCAAGCCGAGGGTTACATCTTGCAATGAGCACAGGAAGTCAAGAGAGAGAGGGACTGGAGACCTCAGGCTTGTTAAACTCACTAAGCCCGCCCCCAATGACTACTTCCTCCAGCACAGCCACACCTTCTAAGACCTCCAAGAAGAGTGCCACCAACTGGAGACAAACTGTATGAATATTTAAAGCCTATGGGGGACACTCTCATTCAAACCACTACATATGGGTATGTCTTTTTTCAATTTGGGGATATTTTCTTCTATAATTCTATTGAAAATCTGGTCAATACCATTATCCTGGGATCCTTCTCCTTCTATACCTATGATACAGGAATTTGATCTATTCATGGTGTCCCACAGTTCCTGATTATTCCACTCTCGTGTTTTTTCTTTAATTTTTCATAATCTTTGCTTGTGCACTCCAGTTCTTCCATGTTATCTTCCTGTCTTATATTCTATTTTCTGCCCCATTCATACTGAGACTTTCTCCCATCCTTTCCTGTTTACTGGATGAGTGTTTGGTTTCCTTTTTCATTTTGCCCTGAGATTTCTTCAGTACTTCCACTTCCGCCTGGAGTTTGTCATTCTCTCCCTCTAGTTTTTTGATTCACTTTTCTGTGTTCTTTATATTCCTTTGTTTCTTTGGGTATGTCTATGATAGCTCTTTCAAGATCTGTGTCCTGGGTTACATCCAGGGAATTCTCATTGTAGGAGTCTTCTATAGGACTGGTAGAATTTAGTGGGGATTTATTATTTGGTTTTCCCATGTTATTGTTTTTTGTTGTTGTTGTGCTTTTGGCATGTGGATTTGTTTTGTTCTTTGTATTCTCTTCATTAAGTTGAAGGCTGACTTTGCTTGTTTTCTTCAGATGCCTTCATTGTCTTCTTTTTTTTTTTTATTTATTTCGGTATGTGTATCAATGTACTGTCTGCATGCAGGTTTGTGCACCCGTGTCGTGCAATGCCGCGGAGGTCAGAAGAGGGTCTCAGATTCCCCTGGAACTGGAGTTCTCCTGGAATTGGAGTTTCAGACGGCTCTCGGCTGCCATGTGGGTGCTGGAGATCGAACCTGGGTCCTCTGTAAGAGCAGTCGGCGCTCTTAACCGCTAGGCCATCTCTCCAGCCCCCATTGTCTTCTTATTAGTTATGAAAGGCTGGCTGGTCTAGGTTTCAGGTTTGCCCTTTAGATTTTGTATTGGCGGGACCACCTAGTTCTTACCCTTCCAGTCTGGAGCTTCTCCAGAGGTCCAGGAAAGGTAACAATCAGGTCGGCTTGATCCTCACACTATGTGATGGGAGTCTACCAGTTCCCCCTGGGCTGGCTGTAAACATCTGCACTGGCCTGCAGGGGCCAGGACACTTTGCTGCATGGTTCAGCTCTGCTTTGTTTTGCTTGCCTGTGCAGGCCCTTCTGCACCAGGCCACTCTGCCAGGAGCTCTGCCAAGTGGTTTATGAGCTCCACCTGGTTTAGCTTGCTTGCACAAGCCTGCCTGGACCAGGCCACTCCAACTGAGTCTGTGAGAAGTGGGAGCTGGAGCCATTGAGAGCTGTGCAGATCCAAAGGTGAGGTGGAGGGGCGGGCCTCTGAGTGGCTGGGCATGCCTTGTCTTGCCTGCTGGGAGCTGGGAGTAGGGAGCTGGAGCAGATATTGAGAGCTGGGAACTGGGCTCAGATACTCCCCCTGTCAGCCAGCACACATTTGCAGGCCAGGCCACTGGGTACCACCTGGTATCACCACCCCATCTGCCAGCAGGCATGCACAGCTGCTGTGCTACTTTTTATGGTTATTAGGCTTTAGAGCTGGATTGGACCATTGATTGATTTTCTCCCTTAGCAGTTTGTATATTAACACCTAGGATTATGAAAGCTAAATTTCAGGTAGAAGGCTTCCAAGTCAGTTCCTGCTTCATTGCTCCAAGTCCTAGATATCTAAAATATATCTTATCTTCAGCAGTAGAATCTTATCTTCTAACTCTGGAAGATAACCAAGAACTTTGGCAATAGCCTGTGTTATTTTGGAAGTCTCTTGGACTACTCTCGCCAGCCACTGAAAGGGAGGTCACTTCTGTCCAGCACCATCTTCCTTGCCATACAGCCCCCAGGTATACACATGCACTACTGTCAGAAACTGTATGTGTATTTCTCTGGGGGCTTTGGGACATCAGTCACATTTCCCCCTGGGCCCCCAAGATCCCGACATCTCTATTCTTTTTCCTACCATCCAACCTCCCTCTTCCCTCCCCAGTCCCAGAATGCCCCCTTATCCCCAACCTCCCCCCAATAAGATCCACTTTGCACCACCTCCCCTCTTTTGAGTTCACTCCCCCCCACACACACACACTATGGCTCCCTACATGTCCCTTCCTCTTCCTCCTCCCCTCCCAGCCAAACATTCCAACTTTCCCCCACCTCTCCCCTGGTAATAGTATCTTTCCCCTACTATCCCCTCTTTTGGGTTCTTTCTTTTCCTTTACCTTTGTGTATCCTTTCCATTTTCCTAGCTCTTGTTATATCAGGATATATGCTCACATATAAGGGATTGGTGCTACAATCAAAAAATGAGGGAGAACATATGCTGCTTGTGTTTGTCCATTTGTGTTTTACTATATTTATTGACTTGCTATACTGAACCATCCCTGCATCTCTAGAATAAAATCAACTTGATTGTGATGGATGATCTTTTTGATATAGGTTGATATGTGGTTTGTGAGTATTTGGTTGAGTATCTTTGCATCTATGTTCATTAAGGATACGGACTTATAGTTTTCTTTTTTGTTATATCTGTACTTGGTTTTGGTATTAGAGTGATACTGGCTTCTTAGAAGGAGTTTGGGAGTTCTCCTCCTGTTTCTATTTTTTTAATAATTTAAGCATTATTAGTTGTAGATCTTTGAATGTCTTAAAGAATTCTGCTGTGAATCCATCTGGGTCTGGGCCTTTTTTATTCAGCAGGTTTTATATTACTGTTTCATTTTTCTCCTTTGTTATGGGTCTGTTTATGTTGTTGATCTCCTTTTGGTTTAACTTTGGTGGTATACATGATTTTAGAAATTCATTCATTTCTTTTAGATTTTCAAATTTAATGGAGTATAGATTTTTGAAGTATTCCCTTACAGTGTTGTGGATTTTTTTTTTTTTTGGTGTCTATTGTGATGTTTTCCTTTTCATATCTGATTTCATTGATTTAGATTTGCTCTTTCTTTGTGTTAACTGGACTAAAGGTCTATCTTGTTTAATGTTTGAAGAATTAGCTCTTAGATTTGTTGATTTTTTATTGTTTTCTTTGTTTCTATTTCATTAATTTATGCTCTTCTTTTTGGTTATTTTGTTTCATCTACTAGGTTTGGGTTGATTTGTTATTGGCTTTCCAGAATCTTGAGTTGTACTATTAAGTCATTTACATGTGCTTTTTCTGATTTTTTAAAAAGTAGGCACTAGGAGCTATATACTTCTCTTAGGACTACTTGTAAGGTGTCTCAGAGGTTTTCTTGTGTTGTATTCTTATTTTCTTTTTTTTTTTATTAATTTTATTTATTTATGTATGTGTAAGTACTGTCTGTTTGCAGGTTTGTGCACCCGTGTTGTGCAATGCCGCGGAGGTCAGAAGAGGGTGTCGGATTCCCCTGGAACTGGAGTTCTCCTGGAATTGGAGTTTCAGACGGTTCTCGGCCGCCATGTGGGTGCTGGGGATCGAACCCGGGTCCTCTGCAAGAGCGGTCGGTGCTCTTAACCGCTAGGCCATCTCTCCAGCCCCCTGTATTCTCATTTTCATTTACTTCCAGGAGTACTTTTATTTCTGTCTTAATTTCTTCTTTGATCTATTCATCATTCAGGAGTGTGTTGTTTATTCTTCGTGTGTTCCTGTAGTTACTAGAGCTTCTTTTGCTGTTGAGTATAAGATTTAATCCATTGTGTTCTGATAGAATACAATGAATTATTTCAGTTTTTTTTATATTTGTTAAAGTTTGTTTTGTGTCCCAGAATATGGTCAATTTTAGAAAAACTTGCATGGACTGCTGAGTAGAAAGTTTATTCTTTGGTGCTTGGGTAGAATATTCTGTAGCTATCTGTAGGTCCATTTCATGTAAGATGTCATTTAATTCAGATGTCTGTTTATTCTTTGTCCAGTCGACCTGTCTATTGGAGACAGTAGGATATTGTAGTCACCTACTATTAATGAGTTGGGGTTAATCTGTGTTTTACAGTCCTGGAATACTGTTTTTATGAAATTGGGTAGTCCAGAGTTTGGTGCATATACATGTTCATGATTATAATATATTTTTGATTAATTGTTCCTTTGATTTGAATGAAGTGACCCTCTTTATCTCTTCTGATTAGTTTTAATTTAAGTCTATTTGTCAGATATTAGAATTGCAATACTTGCTTGCTTCTTAGAGCTGTTTGCTTAGAATATATTTCTCCATTTTTTCACTTTAGGGTTGTGTATATGCCTGAAGGTAAGATGAGTTTCTTGAAGACAACAAAAAGATTGATTTTCTTTCCTGATCCCTTCTGCTAGCCTGTGTCTTTTTGACAAGGTAGTTAAGGCCATTGATACTGAATATTATTATTGAAAGATGTAGATTCTGTTGTTTTAATTTCTTTGTGTTTATGGCCCTGTTTTCTGCTTTCATTGTTATACCTTTCTTTGTATTCTTTCTGTAGCCTCTGGGGTATACTCATTCCTTTCTTTGGTTTTTTTTGTATTGCCTTAAGAATTCTCTGTAGGGATGGTTTGGTGGACATGAATTCTTTCATTCTATTCATGTCATGAAAATTTTTCCATTCCTCTTTGAGCGTGATATAGAGTTTTGCTAGATAAAGTATTTGGGGTTGGCATCAATGGTCATTTAGAATTGGGAATACTTTAAAATATGAATACAGACCTTCCACCCATATACAGTAATTACAAAGTCTGAAAATAAGTGGTGGGAAGATTCTAGAGCCCATTAAGAGATTTACATTATAACAACATAGTTGCTTTCAGATAAAAAGAAATATAACAATAATGCTGTTCAGCTTGCTTTTCAACTGGGTATTTGGTGCTAGCATCTACAAATGAAGGAAACCATTCGCTGTTTGTTTTTCTGGGACTGTGTTACTTCAGTTAGAATAATGGCTTTGAGTTCCATCCATTTACCTGCAAAATTCATGATGTAATCTTTCTTTACCGCTGAATAGTACTCCATTGTGTAGATGTACCATATTTTTGTCATCCACTCCTCTGTTGAGGGGCATTTGGGTTGGTTCCAACTCTTCAGTGTTTTGAAGAGAGCTGCAATAAACATGGATGTGCCCGTATCTTTGCTGTAGGATGAGTCTTGTGGGTGGTATGGCTGCATCAGGTGGTAGGTTCATTCCAAGTCTTTTAAGAGTTCTGCACTTCTTTCCATAATGGTTGTACAAGTTTACATTCCCACCAGCAGTGGATGTGTTCCCCTTTCCCCACAACTCTCCAGCATTTGGTGTCTTTTGTGTTCTTGATCTTAGCCAGTCTTATCAGAGTGAGATGATATCTGAGAGTGGTTTTAATTTGTATTTCCTTAATTATTAATGATGTTGAACACTTTTTAAGATGCTTCTCAGCCATCTTTACTTCCTCACTGGTGAAGTCTCTGTTCAACTCTTTACTCAATCTTTTGAGTAGGTCATTTGTTTTCTTACTTCTTTGTTTTTTGAGTAGTCTATATATTTTGGACATTAATGCTCTATTAGATGTATCACTGGTGAAGATTTTCTCCCACTCTGTGGATTTTCTCTTTTAGAGTAATATAAAATTAAAGGGGGAAAATGTGAATTCCTAAACATATTTTGGAATTAACACACAGTTTATTTCCAGAAGTAATAATTTTGATGCATATGTGATGATTATATAGGTATTTGTTGGAGTGATACAAAGGGGAGGGGAAAACAACAGCATAAAAACTGGGTTAAAGAACTGAATGATACTGTTGAACTCTGCCCAAAACAGTAAGCCTCTGCAAGGAAAAACTTTGGAAAGACTGAGAGAAAGATGCAAGACATATATGGCAGAAGGAATGAACAGGGGTGGGATGGGGCAGGGAGAGGGGAATGTGTCTAAGTTGTACTGAAAGATAATGAATGAAATACACAACTCATCAATAAAACTATTTGTTTTAAAAAGAAAAACACAGTGTTTTGTCCCCAATTCCCCTGCTCAAATATTAATTGTAACATTATTTCTAATATAATGGGGAATACTTTGAATTTCAAACAATAGATGAATTGTTTAGGAAAATAGAGCTCATTGAGCCAATGGAATAATATAACACAAAATGGCTGCTTGTAAGCACAGGTGACAAATAGAACTTTAATATAAAGTAATGATCTTTGAAATAAAGGGGACAGAAAATGCTACTCATACTAAAAATTGCTATGTTTGGGGCAGTGGTTATGATGTATATTCTTTTTTTTTTTTTTCTTTTTTTTCTTGTCTTTTCGAGACAGGGTCTCCCTGTAGCCCCAGCTAGCCTGGAACTTGCTCTGTAGACCAGGCTGGCCTTGAACTCACAGAGATCTGCCTGCCTCTGCCTCCCAAGTGCTAGGATTAAAGGCCTGCACCACCAAGCCCAGTGATGATGTAATTCTTATGAACACCACGAAAGACCACAGTAATAGGGTGGAAGGATGGGGAGTGACAGAACTATTTTCTTTAGTGTTATAACTATGAGAACAATATGGTCAAATATATAATTCTGTGACTTCTAAACTATTGGATTTATAGAAGTAAATGTGTATAAATGAAAAAAAAAGAATTGGAAATACTTTGCTCTCGGCTCTTCTGGTTTTCATGGCTCTTCTGGCTTTCGTGATTTGGACTGCAGAGTCAGTTGTATTTCTGATGGGTTTCCTTTGATGTAAGTTTTTGTTTTTCTCTAGTAACTTTCAGAACCCTCTCTTTATTCTGTACATTTAATGTTTTTACTATGATAGGTCATGGGGATTTTCTGTTCTGGTAATGTCTAGTTGGTGTTCTATGTGCTTCTTGAATCTCTATAGTTGTGGTTTCTTAATTTAGGGAAGTTTTCTTTTGTAATCCTGGTATATATCTGTTCAATACAATTGGCCTGAGATTCTTTTCCTTCCTATATGCCTATAATTCCTAGATTTGGTCATTTCCTGTTGTCCTACATTCCCTGCATATTCCATTCCTGTTTTTTTTTTTTTAATTTTACATAGACTTTGCTTAAGGAGTCCAGACCTTGAACTTTGTCATCCAGTCTTGATATTCTGTTTTCTGTTTCATTCATTCTGTTTGTGAGGCTTTCACCTGTTGTTTCCAATTGGCTTATTGAGTTTTTCAATCCCATGTTCATTTCAATTTGGGTTTTCTTCACTATTTCTATTTCTTTTGTGAATTCAGTTTTCAAGTCATAAATTGTTTTTGATATTTCAATAAGCCTCATATTTGTTTTTTTTCATTAATTTTTTTTTATTTTTTTTTAAATTTTATTTCCGTATGTGTATGAATGTATTGTCTGCATGCAAGTCTGTGCACCCGTGACGTGCAATGCCGCGGAGGTCAGAAGAGGGAGTCGGATTCCCCTGGAACTGGAGTTCTCCTGGAATTGGAGTTTCAGACGGCTCTCGGCCGCCACGTGGGTGCTGGGGATCGAACCCGGGTCCTCTGCAAGAGCACCGCTAGGCCATCTCTCCAGCCCCTTCATTAATTTTTTTTTTTTATATTTCTGTAAGTGTGTTGAATGTACTGCCTGCATGCAAGTTCGGTGCACCTGTCGTGCAATGCCTGTGAGTGTCAGAAGAGGGTCTGCGAGATTCCCTGGAACTGGAGCTCTCCCTGGAATTGGAGTTTTCAGACGGTTTCCTCGGCCGCCAGGCTTGGTGCTGGGGAGCTCGAACCCGTCCTCTGAAGGCGGTCGGCGCTCTTAACCGCTTAGGCCATCTCTCCAGCCCCGTAAGCCTCATATTTGTATATTCTGGAGCTCCATAGAATTTTTATGCCTTCCTCTTTGAGTTCGTTGGTGTTTTTGTTTTCTTACGGTTCTTTGTCCATGTGTTATGATTGTTCTTTTAAAGTATGTGCCTGGGGATTCCTCACATGGAGTTATTCATTGAGTGCACTTCTGTAGGACGAGTGGGTTTTGGGGGCATGTTCTCTCGGTTTTTTATATTATTTGGTGTTTTTGTACTTCCATTTGGTCATATTCTTTGTTGGTCATGTGTCCATTAGGAAATTCTACTCTGCTTTTGTTTAATTTATTTTGGTTCTGTTTATATTATTTATGTAAGCTTGGTATTTTCTGTTTGGCTATGAAAAGTAAATGGTGTGTGTTTCAGGTTCTACAGAGATAGAGACTGGTCTGAGTAGTATGGTGGAACAGGGTAGTAGCTAGGTTATTCAGGTTAGTATATATGACTGGCTGTGCCAGACAGATCAGATAGCCATGGATCTTGCAGGGAGATTTAGCTAGTCTGTGTTAGGAAGTAGCCCAGAGATCTGAAGAAATCTCAACCCGTTGTATCTCTATTCTATTCCTTTTCCCCAGAGTCCTAGGTGGGCAAGTATGTCCAGCTGATTAGAAGCCAGGGAAGATGTGGGTAAAGGGACCACTTGAGAGGGACTTAGCAATGTATGCTAGGGAGTTTAACTAGTCTGGGTTAGCAAGCATAGTCCAGAGTCTAGATCAGAGGAATTGAAGCTCACCTGATGTCCAAGGCTTACAGGGCACCAAAATTAATACTTTAGGAAAATTTTTTCCACTGAAAACATTCTCAAGGGCATAACTTAAAAAAAAAAAATGGATATGCTAGGTAATGATGGTACATAACTAAGCTCAGCACTCAAGAGGCAGACACAAGCAGATCTTTGTAAGACCAGGCCAGCTTGGTCTACATAGCAATTCCAGGCAAGCTGGAGCTACAAGGACTTGATCCTGTCCCCAAAAAGGCCATAAAAAAGAGGAGTGTTAGCCGGGCCGTGGGTGGCGCACCCTTTAATCCTAGCACTTGGGAGGCAGAGGCAGGCGACTTTGTGAGTTCAAGGCCAGCCTGTCTACAGATGGAGTTCCAGACAGCGGGGGCACAGGGACACTCTGTATCGAAAAGACAAAAAATACAAAAAAAAAAAAAAAATTTAGTGTTACTTTACTATGTTTACTAAAAGTGGATTTGAGTCTTCAAAAGTCTTAGCAGAACTCATAATCAAAGAAGTAGAGTGCTAGTAATTTAGAGAACATAAAGATGATAGTGATAGGCCTATCTTTAAATTCTGGCTCGAGGTAAGCACATTATTGTCTCTAGTTCCTAGCATTCTAACACCAAGTACATTACCAAAACTATTACCTTCACCTGTGAAAACAGGACTAACAAAAAAACTTATTTTAGACTGCATGAGGACAAATGGAACAACTAAGTTCAGTTCACGTCTGAAACGAAAACATCTTCAATATAGTTACTACGTACCAAAGTTTTATCCTAGTGATAATACACTAACCAATTGTTGTAAGGGTGTGCATAGCATTAATAATTAATTTATTATTAACTTTCTATTTGGCCCATCTTCTCTCACAGGAGCCAGTTGTGCCGGGAAGTGCGGGACCAGGCGAACTGACGCAACAGAGAGGAAAGAGGGGGGGGGGGGGGGGGGGGGTGTGGGGGGGAGAGCACGTAGTGACAGGGGCCCAGAAACCAAGGCCAGATCCCCAAGAGCTGGAGTGGGTTTAGGGGGCGGGGAACACCCAACAGGAGGCTGGGAACGAACTCAGGAGCCCTGGAGAACAGCATGTTCTCTAAAACTGCTGAGTCATGTCTCCAACTCAGAGCACATTGTACATGGAACACTGTGCGGTTAGTTTTTATCAAGCGGACACACATAGAGAGACGACAAACTGGTAAAAGGAACCTCAGTTGAGAATTCCACCATGGGGATTGGCAGGAGGCCAGTGCAGTAAGGCTTTATGTAAGTTTGTATTTAAATTGAATTTGTGTCATGTTCATACAGAACTCTTTGTTTTGTAGGAGGAGAAAAAGACACCGATCAAAACCAACCTCTACTGGTAAGGGTTTGGCAGCCCGAGAACGGTCCGTTTTTTCACTGTAGCATGTTAGGTGTATACATACGAACATCTTATGGAGCAAGTTTCAGGGGAAATGGATTTAGATTGATCCTTTAAGGACTATATCAATGCATTTTGTGATATTTTGGATTAAGAATCTGTGAAGTAGAAACTTTTAGCTTTACTGTGACAATGAAGTACCAGTCGGCCAGAGCGGAACATCAGCGGGATTAAGAAGAGACCAGGAATCATATGGGTAAAATCTTGATCGAGCATTATTAATTATAGTTTAGCTATACAGAAGCAATGTTCCAGGAGGGGTAAGGTCTGCCAAATCTCAAGCTATGAGACAGAACATGATAGTGTCAAGAGCCTCCAGCCTGGTATATTTTTGCTTCATGAAAAGTTCACGGAAATTGAAAAGGGTGGACAGAAACGGAGAAGTCTGAGAACTTGGCACCAAACATGGCAGGTGTTAGAGTCCCCCTGAGGAGAAGGCAGGAGAAGGGCCATAAGGATTAAGGATAAGATTTCAGTGCGTGGATACTACTGGCATATCAAGGTGTCAGAACTTGGGAAGATCACCAACGGACAGTGGAATGGCATAGAGGGAAGCTGGCCTGAAGCCCTGTGAGTACAGTTGTATATATGCCTATTGTGGCCAACATAACCTGCAGGTCAGATGGCGATACCCAAAGCCATTTGGAAGCCTAAGAAAATCAGAGTGAGTCCCAGACCTCAGAAACAACAGGAACCCGCCACTGCGCAGTTCTGGTTCTTCTATTGATCATCACTAACTAGGCCTTGTATCTTCACTTCTAGGACTAAGAAAGTCCAAGATTTTGATTACAATTTTTATTTCACAGAAGCTCAGCAGGTGAGAGAATTATTGGATGTTTGAAAGAAAAAATCATGAACTTTTAAATTGTTGGGAGTTTTTAAAGGCTGCGGGACATTTGGGGTTTGTATTTTATATTGCGATAGAAGGGAACCAATAGGACGATCTTGGGGAAGGCAGATAATCATGCAGCATGGCAAGAAAACTAAGAAAGAAGAAGAAGCGAAGAAGAGAAGGCACACAGCACAGACACAAACAGAGACGGGGAGGAGGGAGGGGAGGCCTGGGAAGGGGGAAGTTCTTGCCATGTAGGCATGAGGACAGAGTTCAAACCCCAGAACCCAGGCCAAAAAGTGGCACATGATTTTGTGATGGCCAGCACTGGAGAGGTACAGATGGAGGGTCCCTGGTGCTCTGAGGCCACGTAGCCTATTCTAGTCGTGAAGGAACTTCGCAGGCCAGTATAAAGAGCCCTGTCACTGCATAAACCAAGGTAGAACAAAAACTCTCAAGAAATAACACCCAAGGCTGTCTTCGGATCGCACATGCATTGCCACACATACTACACATGAATGGACGGTCCACTACAAGAACATGCACCACACGCACACAAACACACACACACATTTTGAGAAAAGGAAATATGAGTAAGTTGTCTCATCCAATTAGGAGAGAAACATACTAACGGGCATCCATAATTCCAAATAGTATGAGAATGTATGTAGGAAATGTGAAAGAACCTTAACAAGCTACTCTGACTGGTAAGTTAAGGAAGGTTGCTAGATACACAATCAATCTGTAAAAATCAATTATAGTCTTACATCACCAGCAATGAAACTAGCAGAATGAAAAGAACCCAGTGATTCCTGGGGCGTAAACATGGTTGCCTTAAGCAGTCAAAAGAGAAGGTATACAGAAATAAATAATTAGAAGGCCTGGAGAAACGTGTACTTCACAGGTATAAACTTGAGATCTAGTAAAAGAAAAAAAAGAGAGAGATAGGCCATTGATGTTTATTGCCAATGTCAACCCTTAACAAATGGTAAGGTGCAAGCTAAAACCCGTGGCAGCCACTAAGGGCTTTGCCTAATCCTCTCAAATCCAATGATGATAACGCTTTTCAAAACCTTCCAGTTGGACTGAACCAAGACATGTCTCTCCAAGAATGCCTCCAAACCTTCAGTTCACATATGGGGACTGCTGAGAGCATCCAAGCTTTGTGACTGAGCTAACGACTGGGGTGGGTTTCAGCCTTTTAGGAATAGACTATGGCATATTTGGACTAGCCCAGGGCTGAATATCATGGAGACCAGACAAAGAAAAGTGATCAAGACAGGATGTGGTGCTTACTGGACCTCATTTGGTGACACATGGGAAGGAAAACCCCCATGATGAACACGAAGGGCGAACTTATGGTGTGTATTTGGGCTTGCCAATTGAGGCCTCAATATGACATCTTTTCAGCCTAATAAAGAAAAAATGAAAGAAAAGAAAAAAGAAAGAAAGTAACACAAGTAATACCTGTAGCATAGCATAAAAAATTATACATCAAGATGTAAGTTAACAAAAGAAATGAAAAACCTATATATTAAAGATTATAAAACAACTGCAAAAAAAATATAACAAGACCTAAACTGAGATATGTCATGTGCAAGATGTGAAAGTTCATATTGGTTAAAACTATCTTAATCAAAAATTGGTTGCTACGAGGTTTAAATGCATGTAATCACAATTTCCACAGATATTCGTTTGGCGAAAACCGTTGATTAGAGAGGATCTGAAATTTGGATGAATTGTGTTTAAGAGGTGGTGAAACAGTTTCAAAAATTCAAACAAAAGAAAAATTTCTGGAGAGTGAACATGACCTGATTTCCTGATAAAGCGACATAGTAAAGTAAGAGAGCACAGTGTTGGCATCAAGACAGAAATGGAATAAGTCATGGAATAGATGGAAGAGCCCTAAAATAGCATCAGGCATAAATGAAACATTTGTTGTTGAGCATAAGTTAGAGGCTCATTCCTTAGGAAAGAACATACTACCCCCCCTTTTTTTTTTTTTTTTATTTTAGGTTTTTATTTTGGGCCCTGAATCTCAAAAGAAGCAGTTTGTAATACAACATAACCTAAGGGCAGGAATCAATGTGTAAAATATCATTAAATTTAAACCCAGCTTGTTTTGGATGACTGTATGTTGTTAATTTGGAAGCAAAACTGTAATTCGTATAAGTTAAAAAATTAATCCTAGGTAAAAGATAAATGTTACAAGATATACTTGTACAACACAAAAATTATACGACAACAATTCGTTACTACAGTTATTGTCTAAAAGATTTTAAGTAAACAAATGTGGACAAGAATTTATATTTCCAATTAAGTTAAATGTATTACTGTTTTTAATTAAAATTTTTTTTTTTTTGTAATTTTTCAATTTAAATTTAAATAACTAGGGGAGAAAGATTTGCGATGTCCCCAATGCAGAGTCAACAATCAACCAACTTAATGGTCTTGAGAAAGAAAAGATACAGCGTATTGTAGTCAGAAGATGTCCAAGAATACCTAGCAGAGAGTTGGCCCATCTAAACATTAAAAAGGGAAAAAATCCTCTCAGACTGCTACAGCATCAAACATCTCTGAGGAATCACTATGTATTGTATAACAACTGTTTATAATGAGGTCCTAATGAACTTTGTTTCCTAGTGCCAATAATGGATTTTAATATGAGAAAAATTTCTCAACCTCGCTTATTTGATATAACAAAGAGAAAACATGAAGGTAAGAGAGCATTTACCCTAACTGCTAACTTAGAGCTGACTGTTACAGGGATAATCGTCTTTATAAAACCAAGAAATCTGCTTTCTTTAATTAGACAATAAGACGATCAAGAAGCCTGGTGAAAAAGTATTATTACTGATCAAGCCAAATAGTAATACTAGAAGATTTTTAATCTGTGCAGACTTAAGAACAAAAATAATATAATACAGGATAGCTCTTATATCATCAATGGAGTTATTCTGCCAAAAAGATGTTGATTTGATCCAAGCCCCCCAAAAGTGAAAAGTTCTTGCCTGATCAAACTGGAACACCCTGAGATAAGAAAGAAGATGGGGGTATAAGCCCGATGTTCCAAAAAAGCCTGGAGCATAAGGAAAGATGTATTGAGAACCAAATGCAATATACGTTTGGTCCTCTGAAATGCCAGAGAGTGTTACCAAAGGGGAAGCCACTAAAACAATAAAGCAAGTAGTTGGTCTCCTATGAAGTCCAAGCAGACTCCCTAGAACATCAGGTACAACATCACCTGCCTGGAAATACTGTCAGCAGTGGCAACCATATGTCGCTGTTATCAACATAGTAACTGAGCTAGTAGCTCTCTACTTGGAGGAATAAGNCATTCATTCTGTTTGTGAGGCTTTCACCTGTTGTTTCCAATTGGCTTATTGAGTTTTTCAATCCCATGTTCATTTCAATTTGGGTTTTCTTCACTATTTCTATTTCTTTTGTGAATTCAGTTTTCAAGTCATAAATTGTTTTTGATATTTCAATAAGCCTCATATTTGTTTTTTTTCATTAATTTTTTTTTATTTTTTTTTAAATTTTATTTCCGTATGTGTATGAATGTATTGTCTGCATGCAAGTCTGTGCACCCGTGACGTGCAATGCCGCGGAGGTCAGAAGAGGGAGTCGGATTCCCCTGGAACTGGAGTTCTCCTGGAATTGGAGTTTCAGACGGCTCTCGGCCGCCACGTGGGTGCTGGGGATCGAACCCGGGTCCTCTGCAAGAGCACCGCTAGGCCATCTCTCCAGCCCCTTCATTAATTTTTTTTTTTTATTATTTCTGTATGTGTTTGAATGTACTGCCTGCATGCAAGTCTGTGCACCCGTGACGTGCAATGCCGCGGAGGTCAGAAGAGGGTCTCGGATTTCCCTGGAACTGGAGCTCTCCTGGAATTGGAGTTTCAGACGGTTCTCGGCCGCCATGTGGGTGCTGGGGACCGAACCCGGGTCCTCTGTAAGAGCGGTCGGCGCTCTTAACCGCTAGGCCATCTCTCCAGCCCCGTAAGCCTCATATTTGTATATTCTTGGGCTTCCATAGAATTTTATGCCTTTCCTCTTTGAGTTCGTTGAGGTGTTTTTGTTTTCTTTAAGTTCTTTGATCATGATTATGATTGTTCTTTTAAATTATGTGTCCTGGGGTTCCATGGGGAGGTTATCATTGTAGTGCACTTCTGTAGGACTAGTGGGTTTTGGGGGGGCATGTTCTCTCGGTTTTTTATATTATTTGTGTTTTTGTACTTCCATTTGGTCATATTCTTTGTTGGTCATGTGTCCAGTAGGAACTTCTACTCTGCTTTTGTTTAATTTAGTTTTGGTTCTGTTTATATTATTTATGTAGCTTGGTATTTTCTGTTTGGCTATGAAAAGTAAATGGTGTGTGTTTCAGGTTCTTACAGGATAGAAGAAGACTGGTCTGAGTAGTTGGTGGGACATGGTAGTAGCTAGGTTATTCAGGTTAGTATGATGACTGGTCTGTGCCAGACAGATCAGGAGACATGGAGTCTATGCTAGAGAGTTTAGCTAGTCTGTGTTAGGAATTAGTCCAGAGATCTAAGGGAAATCTCACCCGTTGTATCTCTATTCTATTCCTTTTCCCCAGAGTCCTAGGTGGGCAAGTATGTCCAGCTGATTAGAAGCCAGGGAAGATGTGGGTAAAGGGACCACTTGAGAGGGACTTAGCAATGTATGCTAGGGTGTCAGCTAGTCTGGGTTAGCAAGCTAGTCCAGAGTCTAGATCAGAGGAATTGAAGCTCACCTGTGTCCAAGGCTTACAGGGCACCAAAATTAATACTTTAGGAAAATTTTTTCCACTGAAAACATTCTCAAGGGCATAACATTTAACAAAAAAAAAATGGATATGCTAGGTATGATGGTACATAACTTTAAGCTCAGCACTCAAGAGGCAGACACAAGCAGATCTTTGTAAGACCAAGGCCAGCTTGGTCTACATAGCAAGTTCCAGGCAAGCTGGAGCTACAAGGACTTGATCCTGTCCCCAAAAAGGCCATAAAAAAGAGGAGTGTTAGCCGGGCGTGGTGGCGCACCCCTTTAATCCTAGCACTTGGGAGGCAGAGGCAGGCGGATCTTTGTGAGTTCAAGGCCAGCCTGGTCTACAGAGGGAGTTCCAGGACAGCTGGGGCTACAGGGACACTCTGTATCGAAAAGACCAAAAAATACAAAAAAAAAAAAAAATTAGTGTTACTTTACTAAAAGTGGATTTGAGTCTTCAAAAGTCTTAGCAGAACTCATAATCAAAGAAGTAGAGTGCTAGTAATTTAGAGAACATAAAGATGATAGTGATAGGCCTATCTTTAAATTCTGGCTCGAGGTAAGCACATTATTGTCTCTAGTTCCTAGCATTCTAACACCAAGTACATTACCAAAACTATTACCTTCACCTGTGAAAACAGGACTAACAAAAAAACTTATTTTAGACTGCATGAGGACAAATGGAACAACTATATGTTCAGTTCACTGTCTGAAACGTAAAACATCTTCAATATAGTTACTGTAATCAAAGTTTTATCCTAGTGATAATACACTAACCAATTGTGTAAGGGTGTGCATACATTATATTAATTTATTATTATACTTTCTATTATGGCCCTATCTTCTCTCACATGTTAGCCAGTTTCTGGAAGTGTTACCTTTAGGTCTGAACTACAGCATATTTCATGATTTTATTTTTGGAAATTATGTGTGTGTGTGTGTGTGTGTGTGTGTGTATGCACTTGTTAGTACATGTGTCCTCAGAAACCATAGGCATCAGATCCTCCAAGAGCTGGAGTTTTAGGTGGCTGTGAATCACCCAACATGGTTGCTGGGAACTGAACTCAGGAGCCCTGGAAGAACAGCATGTTCTCTTAACTGCTGAGTCATGTCTCCAACTCAGAGCACATTGTACATGGAACACTGTGCTTGTTAGTTTTTATCAAGCTGACACACACTAGAGAGACACCTGGGAAAAGGGAACCTCAGTTGAGGAATTCCATCCATGTGATTGGCATGAGGCCATGTCAGTAAGGCTTTTATTGTAAGTTTTTTTAAATTGAATTTTGTGCATTTCATACAGAACATCTTTTTTTTTTTATGTAAGAGAAATATACTACCACTCAACCTCTACTGTAAGGTTGGCAGCCCTGAGAACTCCTTTTTTCACTGTAGCATGTAGGATGTATCATACAGAACATCTTATGAGCAAGTTTCAGGGGAAATTTTGAGAGTCCTTTAAGGACTATATCAAGGCCATTTATGTGATATTTTGGATTAAGAATCTATGAAAGTGAAACTTTTTATGCTTTACTGGGACAATGAATACCAGTCGGCCAGAGCTGAAACATCAGCGGTGATTAAGAAGAGACCAGAATCATTGGGGTAAAATCTTATAAGCAGTATTTAATTATAGTTAGCTTACAGAAGCCATGGTCCAGGAGGGGTAAGGCTGCATCTCAAGCTGGAGACAGAACATGATAGTGTCTAAGAGCCTCCAGCCTGGTATATTTTTGGCTTCATGAAAAGTTCAGAATTGAAGAGGTGCAGAACGGAGATAAGCTGAGACTTGGCACCACATGGCAGGGTTAGAGTCCCTGAGGAGAAGGCAGGAAAGGCCATAAGTGAAAGGAAAATTTCAGTTGCAGTGGATACTACTGCATATCAGAGGTGTCAGAACTATGGAATGATCACCAAGGACAGTGGATGGCATGGAGGGAAGCTGGCCTGAGCCTGTGAGGACAAGTTGTATATGCACTATTGTGGCACAACCTGCCAGGTAGTGCTACCCAAGCCCTTTGGAGCACAGAAAATCATGAGTGAGTCCCAGACCTCAGACACAGGAACCCGCACTGCGCAGTTCTGGTTCTGCTTTGATCTCACTGTAACTAGGCCTTAGTTCTTCCTTCTAGGACTAAGAAAGTCCAAGATTTTGATTCAATTTTTATTTCACAGAAGCTCACAGGTGAGAGATTTTGGATGTTTGAAAGAAATCATGAACTTTTAAATTGTTGGGAGTTTTTAAAGGCTGCGGTACATTTGGGGTTGTATTTTATATTGCGATACCAATGGACGATCTTGGGGAGGCAGATATCATGGCAGCATGGCAGAGAAAAACTAAGAAAGAGAGAAGAAGGAAGAAAGGAGAGGCACACAGACAGACACAAACAGAGATGGGGAGGAGGGAGGGGAGGCCTGGGAAGGGGGAAGTTCTTGCCATGTAGGCATGAGGACGAGTTCAAACCCCTAGAACCCATGCCAAAAAGTGGCACATATTTGTGATGCCAGCACTGGAGAGGTACAGATGGAGGGTCCCTGGTGCTCTGAGGCCACGTAGCCTATTCTAGTCTGTGAGTTCCAGGCCAGTAAGAGACCCTGTCTCATAAACCAAGGTAGACAACTCTCAAGAAATAACACCCAAGGCTGTCTTCTGGTATCCACATGCATGTGCACACATATCCACATGGACTCACACAGGAACATGCACACACACACACACACACACACACACATTTTTGAAAAAGAAATATGAGTAAGTTGTCTTCCAATTAGAGAGAAAAATACTAACTCCATAATTCCAAATAGTATGAGAATGTATGTAGGAAATGTGAAAGAACCTTAACAAGCTACTCTGACTGGTAAGTTAAGGAAGGTTGCTAGATACACAATCAATCTGTAAAAATCAATTATAGTCTTACATCCCAGCAATAAACTATCAGAAATGAAAAGGAAACCCAGTGATTCTGGGCTAACAGTGTGGCCTTAAGCATCCAAAAGGAAAGTATAACCAGAAATAAATAATTAGAAAGGCCTGAGAAACTGTACTTCAGGTATAAAACTTGAGATCTTAGTAAAAAGACAAAAAAAAGAGAGAGAGAGAGCTCAGTTGTTTTGCCTGTCTTACTGGTAAGTGCAGCTACCCTGTGGCTGCCACTGCTTTTGCTATCCTTCAAAGACATGAGATACAGCTTTTCAACCTTCCAGTATGGACTGAACACTCATGTCTCTCCAAGAATCCTCCAAACCTTCAGTTCCATATGGGGACTGCTGAGACATCCAGCTTGTGGACTGAGCTACTACTGGGGTTTCAGCCTCTTTGGAGTATAGACTGCCATTGTTGGACTACCCAGGCTGTATCATGGAGACCAGTACAGGAGGATCAAGACAGGATGTGGTGCTTACTGGACCTCATTTGGTGACCATTGGAGGGAAAACCCCAGCGTGGAGCACAAGGGCAGAACTGATGGTGGTTTGGGCTTGCCAAGGAGGAGCCTTCAAATATGACATCTTTCAGCCTAATAAAGAAAAAATGAAAAGAAAAGAAAAAAAAAGAAAAGGTAACACAAGTAATACCTTAGCATAGCATAAAAATTATACATCAAGATGAAGTTAACAAAAGAAATGCAAAACCTATATATTAAAAGTTATAAAACACTGTCAAAAAAAATAGAACAAGACTAAACTGAGATATGTCATGATTGCAAATGTGAAAGTTCTATATTGTTAACTATTCTTCAAAAATTGGTCTACAGGTTAAATGCAATGTAATCACAATTTCCACAGATATTCTTTGCGAAAACCGTTGATTAGATGATTCTGAAATTTGGATGAATGTGTTAAGGGTGTGAAACAGTTAAAACTTCAAAAAAAGAAAAATTTCTGGAGAGTGAACATGACCTGATTTCCTGATAAAGCTACATAGTAAGTAAGAGAGCACAGTGTTGGCATCAAGACAGAAATGGAATAAGTCAGTGGAATAGATGGAAGAGCCCTAAAATAGCATCAGGCATAAATGAAACATTTGTTGTTGGCATAGTGTAAGGCTCATTCCTTAGAAAAAACATACCCCCCCCTTTTTATTTTAGGTTTTTATTTTTTGACCCATGAATCTCAAAAAGGCAGTTGTAATACACATACCTATAGGCAGGAATCAATGTGTAAATATCATTAAATTTACCCAAGCTGTTTTGGATGACTGTATGTTGTTAATTTGGGAAGCAAACTTAATTCTTTAAGTTAAATTATCCTACAGGTAAAAGAAAATGTTACAAGATGATACTGTACAACACAAAAATTATAGACAATAATTGTTGTTTTATACAAATTTTAAGTAAAACAAATGTGAACAACAATTTATATTTCCAATTAGCTTAAATGTATTACTGTTTTTATTAAAATTTTTGTCAAATTTTTCAATTTAAATCTTAAAACTAACTATGGGAGAAGATTTGCATGTCCCCTCAGGTCAACATCACCAACTTAATGGCTGAGAAAGAAAAGATACAGCTTTGTATTGTGCAGGATGTATCAAGAAATACCAGCAGAGAAGTTGGCCCATCTAAACATTTAAAAGGGAAAAAATCCTCAGACTGCTACAGGCATCAAACATCTCTGTGGATCCTATTTGTAACAACTGTTTATAATGAGTCCTAATGAACTTTAGTTTCCAGGTGCCACAAAGTTTTAATATGAGAAAATTTCTCACCTCCTTTTGATATAACAAAGAAAAACATGAAGGTAATGAAGACATTCCCTAACTGTAAATTAGAGCTGACTGTTACAGGGGTAATCTCTTATAAAACCAGTATAACTGCTTTCTTTAATTGACTAATAGACATAGGAACTGTGAAAAGTATTATTCTCTATTCAGAGCCAAATATAATACTAAAGTATTTTTAAGCTGTGCAATTAAGCAAAATATATTAATACAGGAGAGCTCTGATATCAGCAATGGATTATTCTGCCAAGGAGATGTTGGCCAAGCCCCCCAAAAGGTAAAAGCTTCTTGCCTGTAAACTGGGACACCTGTAAGAAGAGAGATGGTAAGGCCCTGCTGTCAAAAACCTGGTGTAAGCATAGGAAAGATGTATTGAGACCACACTTGCAAATATACGTTTGGTCTCTGGAATGCCAGAGAGTGTTACCAAAGGCCACTAAAACAATAAAGCAAGTATTGGTCTCCTTGAGTCAAGCAAGACTCCTCTATCAACATCAGGTACACCTCACCTGCCTGGAAATACTGTGCAGCAGTGGCAGCCATATGTCTGTATATCCCAAATATAACTGGCTAGTAGCTCTCTCTTGGAGGAATAATTCACGGCTGATGCTACAATCTTACATCCTCTAGTAGTTAGGAGATGTTACAAGCCTCAGTAAGACCTTCTCATCTTTTACAGAAAAACTATAGTTCATGGATTAGCATACCATCCAAACATCTGTGTCTATACCAACGCAACCTACCATAACAATTAGTACTGTTTAAATGCATGTATATCTAATTGCTTGTGCTTCATTAGTAAGATTGAAAAGTTATTCCTGGATAAACTGTCAACTCAGGAAAGGAAACAGCCTGAACCAATCAGAGTCCAAAACGACATCTCCAGAAAAAGTAGACTGTTTTGCTTTTTGCCCACTTGTGCCCCTTTTCTAAGCCTAGGGAACAATCTGTGGAAGACGGGGTGTGGTAGAATGTAAGGGCTGCGATTGGGGTGAATGGTGAAACTATAGCAATATAGACTGGACTCTTATTTGATCAACATGATTGTACATATAAGCCCCTCCAGCTGGATGGTGGGAGCCTTGGGCTGTGTAGGTTTGGGCATAGCCGCTTACAAATTGATTTTACGTGAAGGATGCTTGTATTCACTACTTATTACTTATTGTTAAAAAATGATGCATTCTTTGTTTAGAAAATGTAAAAAAAAAAGAAAAGAAAAACCACAGCCTTTCAACAGATGGCTCTGGCAAAACTAAATTAATATGTACACCATAAATGAGTTTGATCCACACTGCATTCCATATACAAAAATTAATTCAAACAAGATGTTAGACCTAAGTATGAGGCCCCAAATAAAAAAAATCTTCTTTAAAACATATGCTAAAATTTCCATGGCTTTGGAATATCCAAAGATTTCTTAAATATTATACCAAAAACACAGACTGGGAGAATATATTGACAAGTTGTATATCTTATAAATGACTTGTGCCAAGAATATCTAAAACCTCTTGAATTTCAACAAGAAAAAAAAACTAAGGAATAAAACCTTTAAGTACAGGTTCATCAGAGAAGATAGATACATTGATGGCAAATAAGCACACGAAAAGATGCTGAACGTATTTAGTTTGCATTCAAGGAAATACAAATTCAAATCAGAATGAGATGCTTTTTTAGATCTATTCAAACAGCTAAAAAAAGTCTACATGAAAGGTTGCTCTGATTATGAAATTATCCCTCCTGGCTCTTCTGTTAAAAAGACTTGTCAGGCTGGCGTCGAACTCCAGATCCTCCTGCCTCTGCCTCCTTCAGCAAATCCTACCGGTGAGTGCCACCAGCACCGGCTTATAGCTAAAAATGAAAAAAAAAAAAAAA
>VZQC01005585.1:2347638-2374220 GCA_009823505.1 Rhizomys pruinosus
CCCCCTCCCCCTCCCCCGCCCTATCTCCTCCTCTCTCTCTCCCTGCTGGTCAACCTTATTTCTCCATCTAGCTGCCTCTGCTGCAGTGATGCCCTATGCTCACTGGCCTGTCAAGCCTCAGTCTCTTGTGCCCCTACTCCTTTCCCCAGGATGGGTTTTCTGCCTTTTCCAGATATCCAATCTGTTGTTTGTTCCAGAGAACAAAGTAAACGACCAACCCTCCCCGCAAACCCTGCAACAAGATGAACGCATCATTTATCCCTCTTCTGCTTCCTGATTGACCCAGACATGAGAGAACTCCCGCCACTCAGCTACACTCTGGGCTTTCCACCACACTTTCCCTGCTGGTGCTGCCCTGTATGCTCAAACCACAAGACAAAATAAAGTTGCCTCTTGCCAGGTATTTGGTCACGGCAACAAGAAAAGTAAATATTGCACAGATAAGGCTGCTATGAAGATTTTTGTATGACATAAGTCTTTCTTTGAATAAATACTTTGAGTGGAAAGGCCACATCAGATGACTTCATCAACAATGAGGTCAAGATCATTACTCTTCCTATGTCTTAGAAATGGACAAACTTACTGATGGTTGTTTGGGCTTGCCAAGGAGGAGCCTTCAAACATGACATCCTTCAACCTAATTAAAAAAAAAAGAAAGAAATCATAAACTGAAGATGCTTAAAGATAGATATATGTGGCATGCATATGTGCATATTTTGGAGTGATGCAGATTGGCAGGAACAACAACAACAACAAAAAGACTGGGTCAAAGAACTGACTGAAACTGTGAACTTCTGCTCAAAACAGTAAATTTCTGCATCGAAAATTTTAAAAGAGCCTGAGAAAAAGATGAAAAACATGTTTGGCAGAATGCATGAGTCTGGTGGGGTGGGGGGGCAAGGAATGGGGAATGGGTCCTGACTTCATTGGAAATTTGTATGAAATGCACAACGCTTCAATAAAAATTGGCTTATAAAAAGAAATAGACAAACTTGAGAAACAGAGAAGTCATGTCAATCTGCTCAGATTGACCAGAAATAAGCTTAGTTCCACTAACTCTATACCAGAAGAGCTTCCATAAGCTTATGGGCAGTCCTAAAAAAGGCATTCTCACCACTAGTTGAAATAGAAATCTGAAGCCAGATGTGGAGGCCCACGCCTTTAATCCAAGCACTCAGGAGGCAGATGCAAGCAGATCTCTGTGAGTTCAAGGCCAGCCTCGTCTACATAGTGAGATCCAGACAAGCTGGGGCTACAGAGAGACCCTGTCTCAAAAAGAAATCATGGGATCTAGAGAGATGGCTCAGTGGTTAAGGGCACTGGGTGCTCTTGCAGTGGACTTGGGTTTAATTCCCAACATCCACATGGCAGCTAAGAACCATCCTTAACTCCAGTTCTAGAGGAATCTGATGCACTCTCCTTACTTCCACAGCATTGCTCGACATAGGTACACTCACATACATGAAGGCAATACATTCATACACATAAATTAAAAATCATAAGTAAGTAAAAAGAATTTTAATTTAAAAAGAGCACAAATAAATGACTTAATAGTGTAACTCAAGAACAGAGAAAGTGAGAACAAACCAAACCAAGACCCAACAGATGAGAAGAAATAATAAAAATCAAAGCAGAAATCAATGAAGTACAAAGAAAATAATACATAGAATCAATGACTCGAAGAGCCAGTTCTTTGAAAAGATAAACAAGATAGACCTTTAGCCAAAAGAAAGAGCAATTCCAAATCAACAAAATGGAAGATGAAAGGGGAAACATCACAACAAACAACAACAACAACAACAACAAAAAGAATGCACCAGGCATGGTGACACATGCCTTTAATCCCCACACTCAGGAGGCAGAGGCAGGTGGGTCTCTGTGAGTCCAAAACAAGCCTGGTCTACATTGCGAGTTCCAGGCCAGCTGGAGCTATAAGGAAACCCTGTCTCGAAAAAGCCAAGTAAATAAATAAATAAATAAATAAATAAATAAATAAATAACCAGAGCATTATAAAGGAATACTTAAAAAGCCTATTATCAAGGCTGGAGAGATGGCCTAGCGGTTAAGAGCACCGACTGCTCTTGCAGAGGACCCTGGTTCAATTCCCAGCACCAACATGGCAGCTAAGATCCATTTTAAACTCCAGTTCCAGGGGAATCCGACGCCCTCTTCTGACCTCCGAGGCATTGCACGACATGGGTGCACCAACCTACATGCAGAGAGTACACTCATACACATAAAAAATAATAAATAAAAAAATTTTAAAGCCTATCCTCTGTTAAATTTGAAAATCTAAAAGAAATGGATGAATTTCTGAAGTCAATGGCTCCAGCAAAGTAAAATCAAGAAGAAATCAACAGTTTAAACAGACCTATTACAAATGAGAAAATCAAGACAGTAATACAAACTCTTCCTACTAAAAACAGTCCATATATTCAACCTCACCCACCCAGGGCTCAGGGACCATTGTGCAAGATGGGGTGGAAAGATTGTCAGAGCCAGGGGTGGTGTGTGACCATGATGAAGCAGAGTTTTCAGGCAGCTGGGAACTTCCCCATATGAACTTACAGCAATGGTTGACAGCACACCAAGAACCATGAAAATTTAAACTGGACAAAAACCCAGAATAGAACTGGGAAAATGGGCAGCAGACCCCTACCTTACCCGATGAACAGGCTGATCACTGCTGAGTGAGAGAAAGTTGGTCTTCTTTAAGAGAGTGATGCTAACTAAATAGGCTGAACAGGCTCCAGTGGATGAACTCATGCCAGTAGATACCTGAGTATACTAACTTGACTTGATATGCATGAAATCTGGAGAGTAGCTATGGGCAGTACAGATAGTAGATGGGATCTAAATATGACTGTGCTATATGAAATGCAGAAAAATTAAAAAATATACATTGAAAAAGAAATAGGAATCCTGAAACCTATTATTAGGATGGTGCTTAGAAATTTATTCCATAAAGCCAGGCATGGTGGTGCACGCCTTTAATCCTAGCACTTGGGAGTCAGAGGCGGGTGAATCTTTGTGAGTTCAAGACCAGCCTGGTCTACAGAGCTGAGGTTACAGGGAGACCCTGTCTCAAAAAGACCAGAAAAAAAAGAAATTTATTCCATGAAACATTAGTTTTACACAGTGACATATGGCATAAGAATTCCATGTTCAAGGAAACTTGAAGTTGGAACTTATTGGAAGCCTTGCATAGAATATACATGAAAACAGAATGGATATGAGACATTCTATAACAGTAAAACCATTTCCATTCATATTTGTTTAATCAAGATTTCCTAAACATATCTGAAAGTAGAGCACTTTTCTCACCCATAATTTTTAACCAAATGTTACAGACATTGTAATAGTAAAGTAAATATGTTAAAGATGTGATAAACTTTATGAAAATTTGAATTAAGGCTGCCAACCCAAGATAACAGCATGGTCTCCTGGTACTTGGTTCCCTCAGGCATCATGAATAACACAAGGAGAGCCCCAAGTCCTGAAGACGTAAAAGCCTTATTATACCCAGGCATCTCACCAAGGCCTCTGTATAGATTGTTGAGATTGTCAGAATGAATCAGTCCATTCTTATATTGAAGCAAAATCTATTGGATTGTGTCAATTTTAAGCTGCTATTTTTTGACATTTTGAGCTTTGCTAGAGGAAAACAATCTTCAATCCTTTTCAGAATTGATGAGTAAAGCATGACTTAATTGATAAGCACATACCTTGAAGTCACTATGGTTCCTCATACAATTAAATGGAGTGGAAGCATGGGAGTAATTTGTTGATCTCTATCACCTTTTGTCTGCAGAAACCAAATTATCATAACTATTTATATCCAGACCATATTTCCAGCTTAAGAGAGCATCAAATTTTGATTCAGACTACTTAGATTCCCTCTTGGTCCTACCAACAGCTTGGAGTGTGGTTTTCTTTTTTATTCTTTAATAGAGGAAGTCACCCCAAGTCAAAGTTATGAGCATTGCAAAATCCAGAAAGAATAAGCTTGTTGGCTCTTCCTTTTTACCCCTGGCGTCAGTGACTGCAGAATAATGTAGGACTGGACATGGGGGGAGGTGTGCAGGCACTCTCAGGGCGGGCTCTTCTCCACTCATCCTTTCAGATGTGTATTTCATCTTTTCTGAATTGCCATGGCTTCTGGAGACTTTATTGCTCCTTTTTTTTCCCTTTGGTTTCTGGGTGGAATTAGCCAATGGAAAATGCTATAAGATACTGAATTGCATACAACTTCCTACAACCCCCTTCCTTGTCTGTGCTTGGCTGGCATTGCCCTCCCCTCCCCTCAGCCCCAGCTCCTGCTGGCTGCCACTGTCCTAACTTCAGAGCTAACATGGATGGTGTCTAGTTTCTCTAAATTCAAACATTCTGTCCTAGGAGGCAATAGAGGGTCCAAAGACTCAGGAAACTAAGAAAACTTAAAAGGCTCAGGAAGCCTTGTAAGTTATAAAAGCAGTAACCAGTTGCTCTCTGGTACAGGAGATTCCTAGGGAGCAGCTTGTAAATTGAGCAGAGAGCTCCAGGGATGAGCTTTCCTGAGCTGTTGTCACCTGGGCTGGCTGGGTTGGGCTTTTCCACACTGCAGGTGACTTTGGGTCCCCATGCTTCTGGACTTAAGCCCTTCCTCATGCTCCTGTAAATAATCGTAATAAGCTCATCGGTTCAGCAACTAGAATTGGGAGGAATTGTTTCTTTGGTCTGTATTTGGTGAATAAACATTTGTTTGTGTCTCTGGAGGAGAAAGGAGAAGGTGCATAGCGGCTCCCATCTCCTGAGCCTTGTGAGCCTTGGGATGGAAAGGCTGCTGGCACTGCCCTTCCTAGGGTGCTGGTCTAGTTGGCCTTCAATTGCAAACTTTAAAAAATTAAATTTATTTTGATTTTAGGTATATGAGTATTGTGCCTGCATGTATGTAAGTACACTGGGTTGGATCCCAGTGTACTTACATAACTGGAGTTAAGGATGGTTGTTAGTCTCCATGTGGCTATTAGAAGCCAAACCTGTATTCTCAGAAAGAGCAACCAGTGCTCTGAACCACTGAGCCATCTCTCCAGCTTCCAAAGGAGGATTATTTCAGGAAACATACAAGTTCAGAGGTTAAAGCATTTGGTAATTAGACAGTAAATGTTAACTCTTTTCTCAGGGGAAAGCATTTTACTGACTTACACTGTTGTCAAAAATGCCTACGGCCCCAGGACTCCAGAGAATGAGACAGGAAGACTAAACTGGAAGCCAGCCTGGACTACATAGAGACATCCAGTTCCAAGAAAGAAAGAAAGGAAAAAGAAGAGAAGACATCTTTTCTGGCTCCTTCATACTCACAAGGCGTGCTGGGACATTCTGGCTGCACCCCAAGCTATTTCTCATCTCTGGATGAAGGGCAAAGTCAGTTTGCTTCCTTGTTTCCAAACCACAACCGCTAACCTGGGGAAGTCAAATGATCAGGTTCACTAACAAGACACATTGCTTTCAAATTTACTTTCTTTTCACACCTGTTTTGTTTGCCATCTCTTTCTACTTCTTATAAAATATATTTTCTCTTCACCTTCTCCCCTGCTAGTCAATGGCATACATGTAACTGATGGGTACTAGAATTCCCATTTGATGATATTTAAATTTTCCCCCCTTTTTCCTTTCTTTTTTAATTGAATTTTTGTGAATTTCATGTGATATATTTTGATCAGATCTAAACCTCCCTCCCCCAACTGCACCCCTCTTTAGCACCCCCACCACCAGATTTTATGTTGTATATAGTAAGGCTTATCAAAACAAGTTTGTGTTCCCAAATGTCCTTAGCTGTGTGTCCATTAACTGGAACCTGGTTAACCTATCTAGCATCTTTTATTCTCCACCTTTTAGCCTGTTGTGGCTTTCTGAGCTAATCACCATCTGTTGCATGAGGAAGCTTCACTGGTGGGAGTTGAGGGCACATTAATATCCTTTCTACCTGCAGTTCATCTACATTCCCTGAGCCTTTGAAATAGAGGCTTCATTGTAGATGTGTCGCTTAGGGCTGGGTACCTCACAGACAGTTAGTCTCTGGGTGTTTGACCAGTTGTGGAACCTTGTCATTGTCCCCATCTGTTGCAAAAAGAAGCTTATTTGATGGGTGGTGAGAGTTACACTTGCCTATAAATATAAGGATACATATTTAGAACACTGTAAGAAAGCACATTGATCTAAGGATGTGACAAAAGTAGTTTTTTTCATAGGATTTATGCCTTCTCAAGCCTTGTGTATTTGGTTATGCTTACAGTTCCACACGAGTTGCCTCCAATTGAGTGGGCCTTAAGTTTAATTAGACAGCTGTTGATTACCCCCCAGATAAAAGGGCCACTACTGCACCAGTAGACATAGTTGGCAGTGCCAGTCATCGGGTGGGATCTTTGATTGATTTGCTCCCCTCACAGCTTGCATTGTATCTTCTGATTGTATCTAATCATTGTATCTTTAGGGAGGAGGCTTCCAGTCAGATCTAGCTGGATCGTGTCAAGTCCTGTGTCCAAATTATATCCCGTCCTGTCTTACCTTCAAGTTCTGAGAGCCAATCAAGGGTTATGGCAATAGCCTGTATAATTTTGAAAGTTTCTTGAACTACAACTTGAAGGGGAGTTTTCCCTGTATGGAACTGTGATTTTTTTTAATATTTTTTTATTTTTATTTATTTCTGTATGTGTATGAATGTACTGTCTGCATGTAGGTTTGTGCACCCATGTCGTGCAATGCCTCAGAGGTGAGAAGAGGGTGTCGGATTCCCCTGGAACTGGAGTTCTCCTGGAATTGGAGTTTCAGATGGTTCTCAGCCGCCATGTGGGTGCTGGGGATCGAACCCAGGTCCTCTGTAAGAGCGGTCAGTGCTCTTAACCACTAGGCCATCTCTCCAGCCCTGTGATTTTTTTGTTATATAGTCTCCAACTGTACACATGTACTCATATATAACATATATATGAATATATATATATATATATATGTTTTTTCAGTAGGCTTTTGATCTAATATCATTATTTTCAGTAGACTTTTGAACTAATACTATTCTCTCTGGTTTTTCAAACAACCTAATCATTACTTATCTCTCCTCTCTCTCTCTCCCTGTCAAGCCCTCCCTATTTCCTCTCCAGTTAAAATATTGCCATGTTTCCCATTTCCTCTTTGATGACACCTGTCTCCTACTATTGAAAATGTTTGACATTTTAAAAAACTGAACGGATTCAAAGTTTCACTCCTAACTACCGAAGCCTCCTAGCTAAATGCATACCCTTTCTGAATGGGAGGGAAGGATGTGGAATTATCTTAATGTATCAGGAGTGGGAGTCTTGCCTCTCCACCATTAAGCTACTTTTAGCAGCTCTGCCCATTACAAGTAATTGTGGTGCTTTATTTCTTTACATGCAAGAAATGTTTTTAACTCACTAAAATCTGGACGGTCCTGTCAGAGGGTCACATAATCTAAATGTCCATGCAGTGAGCTGCAGTACAAAAAGATTGAACACAGCTGCTCAAGGGAACAAATAAAAGAAATCCTATTACAACAGGGATCTCAGCGAAGCCTTGATGTGATTTGAAAGAGAAATTCTCCTTTGCAATAATTACACCGTTATATTCCTATGTTTGGAGTGGGTCTTAGCTGTGGAAGATCATTCCCCCCATTTCTCCCTCCATTGTCTGAAACAATTTTCAAAAGGCTAAGATTGTTAACTAGTCCCATTTACATCATTTCTTACTTTCTTTCAAGTAGAATACAGCAAATTAGCCTATTTTCAGTTGTTTGAATTCATCAGTCCAGCCTTCTGATGTTGGTATATGTGACCATTTTAATGTGATAAGTGTGTTCCAATGCATGTGTTTCAAGCAAAATGTAAAATGCAGCTTGCCAAGACCCAGCACTAGGAGAGGATGGCAGTGCCTGTACTCACTGTCAAGGGAATAGTAACAAGAAATGGAAGGGGTTCTTGTCTCAGGGATTCGTGCATAGAACTTTTCCTTGTTAGTATTGTCTGAACTTGTAGATTAATGCTTCTCTCTCCGGCCTTGATTTTAGTGGCCTTTCACTTTTCAAAAGAACAGCTGGAGTTGAGAAAAATAGTGAAAGAGAAATTGAAATTATTCTTAGGCAAATAGAAACTGCCTAACTTTATCTTCTAGAATCTCCTAGTGCTTATCAACCCCTTGCCTAGATTTAATTGATTTTCTTTGAAAAGTTTAGAAAATACTACCATTCTCCATCAAAGGATGGAAGGCTATATCTCAGTATTCACAGAGAACCCTTGAGTCCTGAGACATCTTTCGCACGTGATCCTCAAAATTCAATGGATGGGTTCGTTTTCTGTTTAAGAGAACACATGGGGAGACAACTATTGTAGAGGTAATCTCTTATAAAACCGGTAAAACTGCTTTCTTTAATTGACTACTAGACATGGGAACTGTGGAAGGGATTACTCTCTGTTCAGAACCAAATATAATACTAAAGTCCTAGGGCTATGCACTCAGGCAAAATATATTAATACAGGAGCTCTGACATCAGCAATGGATTGTTCTACCAGGTGGATGTTGGCCAGGGGATCCAAGGCCCCACAAAAGGTAAGGGCTCCTTGCCTCTAGGTTGGGATACCTACAGGAAGAGAGGCAATAAGACCCTGCTGCCGAAGACCTGACGTTAACATGGGAGGGATGTATTGAGACCACACATGCAAGTGTGCAGATGGCCTCTGGAATGCCAGAGAGTGTTACCAAAGGCCACTAAACCAATAAAGCAAATATGGGTCTCCCTGAGTCAAGCAAGACTCCACCGTCAGCACCAGCTACACCTCACCTGCCTGGAAATACTGTGCAGCAGAGGCAGCCATGTGCCTGTATATCCCAAATCTAATTGGCTATTGGCTCTCCCCTTGGAGAAATAACCCATGGCTGATGCCACAAGCTTACATCCTCTACAGGTTAGGAGATGTTATAAGCCACAGTAAGACCCTGTCATATTTAACAGGGGGGAAAATTGTAATTCATGGATTAACATATCCAAACATGTGTCTATGCTAAAGTAACCTACCATAACTATTAGTGCTGCTTAAATACCTATATATCTAATTGCTTGTTCTTCATTAGTAGGATCGAAAGGTTATTCCTGGACAAACTGTCAGCCCATGAAAGGAAACAGCCAGAATTGACCAGAGTCCAAGTCAACAGCTCCAGAGAGAGTGGACTGTTTTACCTCTCATCCACCTGTGCCCCTTTTCTAAGCCTAGGGAACAACCCGTGGAAGAGGGGGCGTGGTAGAATGTAAGGGCTGCGATTGGGATGAATGGTGAAACTACAGTAATGTAGTCTGGACACTCATTTGATCAACTTGATTGAACAAACAACCTGTCACCCCCCACTGGATGGTGGGACTGTAGGTGTTTGGGCACAACAGCCTGCAGATAGGTTTTGCATGAAGGATGCTTGTACTCATGGATTATCACTTATAGCCAAAAATGAAAAAAAAAAAAAACTGAGAGAAAGATGCAGGACAGTTATGGCAGAATGCATGATCTTGGATGGGGTGGGGGTGGGGGGGAGGGAAAGGGAAATAAGCCTGAACTGAATTGGAAAAAATGTATGAAATGCACAAAGCATCAATAAAAAACTAATTAAAAAAAAAAAAAAAGAGAACACATGGGAGGTACTGTAGTCCTGAGACATGATCCGCCAGGGCCTGGTTGCATTACCTCCATCAGAAGTCTGGGAAGAACAGGCTATGCAAGGAAGCTCAGGCAAGGAAGGGCCAGCTAAGCTCCACTGCACCACACGTTCTAGAAAATATGCACCCCGCAGACTACTATAAGAAGGAAGGTGTGTCAAGAACATTGGCATGAAAGAAGGCCACAGAACACTACTATGGGAGACTAGGGAGAAAGAAACAAAAATTTAAGCAACCACAGTGAAAGCAGTCTCCTGTACTCTGTAGCTGGGATCCCCTCCCGCTTGTAAAATGGCCCCCTCCTTACAGTATTCTGCCTGCTGCATGATCTTTTCCTCAACCTGTGGTTCAGTTGGCCCTCCCCAGACAGGGCTTCCTTGCAGAGCTGGTCTGCTGGAGCTAATCAGGCCAAGCCCTGGCAGGTTCCTTTTCAGAACCACAATACCTCCTATGTATCCTCTTGTACAGAAAGCAAAGCCATGTGCTGCGGTTTGTGAGAATCAGGTGTGATTGATTTCTCACAACTCAGTGGTTCTATGAGAACACTGAGATAAAGCCTTCCAACTGTGACCTGGTCCAATCGGGTGACCAGGCACTTGCAAGGACTGCTGGCTCCGAGGCCTCAAACACTGTCCCTGGGGCCCTTTTCTCACTTTGTGCCTAGTGTTGGATTGAGAGGTGTTTAAATACTAGATCTGGGGATCTACATATGTACTTAAATTTATTGTAAATTTTACTCATATACAACATATACAGCACATCTTGTTTATGCGTCACTTTTTACTTCTCTCAGTTCTGCTCATTTATGAAGTGGCTGAAGTGTTTTAAAGTTTTCCATCTGCTTTCTTCCTCATTGCCTACTACTGCTGTATTGATTTGGCCTGTAGATGACAATTCTTTATGCTTTCTTTCTTTGGATTTTTGAGAGAGAGTCTTGCTATAACCTTTCCTGGACTGGAACTCACAGTAGAGGTTGTGTGACCTCAAACTCACTGCAGTCCTTCTGCCTCATGCCTCTAGAACTTTCTTTTCATGTCATTAGTACAGTAAGTAATCTCCTTCACACTGGCTCTTCAAATTATTCCAGTTCATGTGCGAGCGTTGTGTATAAGATATACTGCTGCATGAAAGAGAGAGACCAATGTCTGCTGATATATTTTATTCTTTGAGCAAGTCTAGAAGAGTGGTTATGAATGGTTATGAATGGTTAGCATCATGATTTTATTTCTTGTGAGATGCAAATATAATTACCAATTTATGATTTTTTAAAATATTTTGCTCATTTTTATTTTACATGTATAAGTGTTTTATCTAGATATATGTAAATGTACTTCTTTTGTACAATGTTCACAAAAGCCAGAAGAGGGTGTCAGATCCCCTGGAACTGGAATTACAGATGGTTGTTAGCTACTATAGGGGTGTTGGAATTGAACCTGGGTCCTAATCAAGAGTCGCTAGTGCTTTTAACCACTAAGCCATCTCTTCAGCCCTGCAATTTATGATTTTTGACTATAGGTTTTTTTTTTTCAGGTGAGGAGAGGGAGTTCAATTTTCTACTAGCAGGACTGAGACACGGATCATTTCATAAAGGAGTCAGCCTCTGCCTCAGTTTTGGGGGATTTTTATACACATATGAGAAATGCAAACAAAGAACAAATAACACATATGTGGTAAGTAAGTGGTTCACAGGTAACATATGTTCACAAAGGTTACAGCTTTGGGAAATAGACTTCTATCCTGGGTAAAGATTATGGGAATGTGGCAGCTTTGGGAAACCAAGGCTTCTGATCCTGGCTATTAAGGGTGCAGGGGGGCAGAGGGCAGGGGGCAGACTCCAATTCCCCTCCTCCATTTCTATCTCCTGTCTCAGAGCTTTTTCTTCTCCGGAGTTCTATAATTACCATTACATTGCAAGGTCTTTTAACAACAATCTGATGTTGTTCTTTCCATTATATTCTCTCCTCTTCATCAATATAATCCCTTATGTTTATTTTAGAAGTCTTTAGTAGTCTTGGTAAGAGTTACCTGCTTCTGCTCTGCCTCCTGAGTACTAGGATTAAAAGCACTGCCACACCTGGCCCTTTCTGAAATATTTTTGAAAATGTTTCTCCTAACCATATTTTCTTGAGATGACCTGAGCTCCCTCTGTGCTGTTACTTTTTCCTTTGTCACAATCACATATTTTAGGATTTATAGATTCTAGCATTGGAGGTTGGAGGACTGATATGATCTATGGCCTTACTAACATTCCAAATTCCCTTTTTTACTCTCACTCAAAGAGTAATATAGCATTGAAATTTGGTGAGCCCCAAATAGAAAGCCAAAGGTGAGATTTCATCATAAAACGACCAAAGAACTAGGATTCTTATTATTCTTTTAGAGCAAAAGATCACTTCTTGTCTTATTTGAAGCTGTCACATAAGAGATTTAATCTTATTTTCAGAGGGGACCTTGACTATTTGGGGATGAAGGAACTAGAAGAGAAGTTCAAGAACTCAGAGGATTTTTTCTAACATTTAAAAACTTGCTGTAGACAGTGTTTCAAAGAGAAACTCACAAATACTTTCAATAGATAAGCTGAGAAAAACATAAGATCTAGGAAGAGCTGGTCCTTCCCACCTAGAAAAATAAAAATACTACTATAATACAGAAGATAGGATGCTATCCTTTTAGGTTTGGAAGAAAGCAGTTAAGTCAGAAAAGTATATAGACAGTTTTATAGTTATAAGAAAACTTATGTACATTTATGTTTGTTTATATATATGGCATGTGTGTATAAACATATGTGTGCAGGTGTGTTTGCCCAAAAGTGCTTGTGTGGAGGCCAGGGGTGAATGTTGTGTGACTTCTATCACTCTCAACTTCATTTTTTTAAAGATTTTAAAATGTATTTTTATTTTATGTTTATGACTCTTTTGTCTGCTTGTATATAAGTGGACCACATGCCCACAGAGGCCAGAAGAAGGTGTCATATTACCTGGAGCTGGAGTTACAGATGGTTGTTAGCCACCATGTGGGTTCTGGGAATCAAGCCTCGGTCCTCTGCAAGAGCAGCCAGTGCTCATGACTGCTGAGCCATTTCTTCAGCCCCAACCTTAGTTTTTGAGAGAGGGCCTCTCACTGAACCTAGAGTTTTTCACTTAGGATAATTGACAGGCCACCAAGCTCCTAGAATTAGCCTGACTGTGCCCACCAGCACTGGGGTTACAGACTCACAAGGCCATGACCAGCTTTTAAACAAATATTCTGCATCTGAATTCAAGTCCTCATACTCACCTAGCAAGCATTTTAACCATGGAACCATCTCCCCAGTCCTCAAGTATTTTAAAATAGATTGAGGAAGAAAAGAATAATCAGAAGGAATAACGGCAATGCGGCAAGTGTGCCAGACAAATGAACTATGAATCTAGCTGTCCCTTGGCCTCCCTGGAGGAACGGTCCATCACCCCTTCTGATGCCAACATCTGTGAATTCTCAGGTATCTTCTCTAAAATGGCACCATTTTTTGCATATAATCTGTGTAAATCTTCCTGCATACTTTAAGTTATCTCTCGATGACTTACAATACCTAGCTAACGTAAATGCTATATAAATAATTGTTACACTATGTTGCTTAGGGAATATGGAACTAAAAAATGAGTACATGGGGCTAGAGAGATGGCTCAGCAGTTAAGAGCACTGGCTGCTCTTGCAGAGGACCCAGGTTTAATTCGAGAACCCACATGGTGGCTAATAACTTCCATGTGCATTGTACAACACAGATGCACCTACCTACATGCAGGCAATGCACTCATACACATAAAATAAAAATAATAAATAAAATATTAAAACGTTGGTACTTTAAGTACAGAACAAACTTTTTAAAAAATTGGCCTCTATGGTTGGTTGAATCTACAGATGCAACTTCTCTATGGTCAGAGAACCAGCATCCTGTCTGTTGAGGGGCACACTGTTTCTTTCTTGTTCCTCATTAGCAAAGAGTGGGAGCAGCTGTTTTTTAAAGTGATATGTTTGAGAAACCAATTTATGGGAAAGAATTTTGTTTCACAGCAAATTAAGTGCAAGAAATACCAAAAGGCAATCTTATGTGACTCAGAGCAAACCCAGGAGTTCTTAAATGAAGAATCATCATGACACTGGCCACCTTAAGATTTCCTCTGTTGATGCCAATAAAGATTATTTCTATTCCTTTAACAATTTCTTCCTTCTTGATGTTCATGGCCATTAACAGAGTGAAGTCCTTGGCTCATGATTCTTTTTCTTAGTATGCTTTATAAGACTTACTGTTGCTGCCTGCAAGCTTCAGCATCTGCATCTCCACAGCTGGCACCCAACTCTTATCTGTTGTCCCTCCTTAGAACTGTGATGGTTATAGAATAGCTTACACCTTGACATCATGCCATGCTGTCAGGTGGACTTTCTCTTTGTCACATAGGGAAAGCAGCCATGAATTGACCGATACATAAGGAGCAAAGAGAAGACACTGGCAAACGAGCAAGGGATGGATAGGCTGCCATAAGAATCCTCTTTTCTACTTGAGGGCTCCCTGCTCTGTCCTTGGATCCTGAGGCTTACTGCCATTTCAGCCTCCTAACCCTTTTACTCTGAAATCTTAACCATGGCCTGTGTATCTAGAATCAACCAATGAGTCTAACTCCATCTGATAACCCCCTCTTTGCTCATTAATCAGTAGACACAAGAGTAAGCAGAAGGATGCCCAAGAAATTGGTCATAGTCATTGCTTCTAAAAAAAGAAATTAAGTACTGGGGGGCAAGAGGAGAAAGACTTGTCAATTAAAGCCTGTCTGATATTTTAATTTTTGCCATATTTTTTAATTTTTAAAATTTATTTAGTGTGCGTGCACATATATGCATATGTATGGGCACATGTGTCATGGTGAACATATGGAAGTCAAGGGACAACTTTATGGAGACATTCTCTCCTTCCACCTCTATATGGGTTCTGAGGGTTGAACTCATTTCACCAGGCTTGCATGGAAAGTGTTTTTACCTCACTAAACTATCTCACCAGCCCCTAATTTTGTTGTTGTTGATGTTGTTGTTGTTGTTGTTGCACTGGGGTTCAAACCTACGGTTCCTTGCAGACTAGCATGCCTCAACAAGGATTCTACTACTGCACATGTGCATCCCCAGATAGTTTTGTTTTCTAATTTTAAGTTCTTGTGTTTTGAATCTAGGTCCTTACACATGCTAGGAAATGCTCTACCACAGACCTGCATCTTCAGCCCTTAGATTTATTATTTACTTTACAATTAAGTGAAAAAGTATATGTCTTATCTTCAGATTAATTAAGGCTTGGGATACAGGTTGGTGTTACACTTGTCTAGGATGTACAGGGTCCTATATTCTATTCTCAGTGCTAGAAAAAAAAAAGAGTTTTTTGAGTGCCTACTGAAGGACAGACACAGTTGAATAAGCAATCCTCTCCTAGTTATTACTGTGGTTCATAGAAATAGTAAATAAGCTGATAAAGGGAACAAGCTAAATTCACCATTTCACACCTATTAGGATGGCTATCAAAAAAACCAATAACAACAGAAAATAATACATGTCTGAGAAGATACAGAGACATGAGAACCTTCTTGCATTCTCGGTAGGAATATAAAATAGTCTTCTCAAGTAAGTAAAACTAGAATTATCATGAGATTAAATGATATAACCCTGGGGGTTATACCCCCAAGGAATTCAAAGTTGATACTCAAAGGAGATATTTGAATATCCATGTTCATAGTACTATTATTCATAGTACCCAAAAGTGTCTGCCGATGGTGGATAAACAGAATGTGAAACAGCATTCAGCCTCTACAACATTCTAAGCCTTAGGCTACCATGCTAAATGAAGTAAGCCAATCACAAGAAGACAAATATTGTATTGTTCCACTTATACAAGATACCTGGAGTAATCAAATTCATAAAACTAGGAAGTAAATTGGTGGTTTCCAGTGACTACAGCAGAGAGAGTCATGTGGCTTTTATTTGAACAGAATTTGAGCACTAAAATCAAATTGTAAACCAATACTGCTTTACATAGCTGAATTCCAACAATGATATTGGCTTACAGAACATATACACTACTAATATAAACCTTTGTATGGTTGCAGTACAAAATAAATATGGAAAATTGAAATGTTCTATGAATTTGTTAACCTTTCCTTTCCTTTCATTAACTTCAAGCCTTTGGGTATCTGCTTCCATCGTGCTCCCCTCCAGTATTATCCCTCCTCCTCCTCCTCCTAAATGTTTATTGTTATTTTCACATCAAGATCTAACCTGTCGTGAATCCCTGAGGGTTTTCTCTCTATCAAGAAATCATGACTTGCTATAGGTTAAGCTAGTCTCATTTCGGTCCTAAAACAACATCTTTATAAAAAAAGCCCTTGAGAAATATTTGGGTCCAAGTAACTTCAGAGCTCAAAAATCATTCCAGTTGGTTCACTGCCCAGAATGCATGAGGAAAGCCTAAACTAGAAATGATAATCTTAGAGGAATTATACCTTCTACACAATGACCTCCCTGCCTCCTCTGTGACCAGAAAAGAAATGTCCCCATCAGAAAACTTTCACACAACTGCATTCTTTCCTATTGATGTCTTACATTTTTCCTAAAGTAAGCAAACCAGGCTTCTAACACGGTGATTCTTTCTGCCAAGATTATATAGTTTGGAATAGTATCTTCTGAAAGTTTTCTAGTAAAGTAGCATGTTGACAAGATATCACTGGGAATAATGTAAAAGTAGTGAGTGGTAGGAGGAGATGGAGAAGGAATTTCAATGGAATCCAAAGAATACCCACAATGTTCGAGGTTCTTTGAGAACTGGAAATAAGCTACACCTGAGACAAGGTTAGAAACACACGAAGAGAAAGCAAATGAAAAACTACAAAACTCAGGAGGCTGGCTGAGTAAGAAAAACAGCAACACAGAAAGACTGACACACAAACTCTGGAGCTAAATAGTAATTAGTGACTGTCTATTGTATGAAGACATAATTAATATTCCCATGTTATAAAGGAGCACCTGCAAAGCATCAGCCCTCTAATGAGCATGTGTTCATGTTCAGCTAGTGAAGGACTAAGAAAAATTGCTCTTGTCATTTGCTTTTAAGGGAAGTTGACAAGTAAATTCTATATTGTCATTTTTTCCTTGCTGGGTCATTTCCCAGGCCTGTTAATCACATTCATACTTAGAGATGCCATCTCGGGCTACATAGGTTATCACCGACAGGCGTTTCCCATCAAGCATTCAATAAATCAAGAGATGAAGACTTGATGCTGTTTGAAATAACATCAACAAAAACTGAAGATTCTTTTACAGATAAATAAAAACTTCCTTCCTGACAATTAGCATTTATGGGTAGTTTACAAAAATATAATAATCCCAAACTTCTGTTTTTGAACATAGGACATAATTGAACTAGAAATTATTCTGTTTTTATTTTTCCATTTGTACCAAGTTTTAAAGGCATTAAGAGAAATGTATCTTTTATGGAAATAATGTTTGGTGAATTATTATTTAAATATTATCAGCCTTGTTACTAATTTCTAATTGGGTTTACAGGGCATATATGCAGTGACAATTAGCACAGTATATATCTTTAAAATGTAAAAACGTTGTTCAATGTCAGTCTTAACTGTATTAAACAATCAGTTCAAAATATGTCAAATTATAAACTGCAACAACGGTAAAAAAAAAAAAGAAGCCATGTTAGTGAAAAGAATGGAAGATGGGTGTACTCACTCCCAAAATAATCCTGACTTTCATATAAATATTGCTTATATAGACATATATTTAATATGTTTAATATATTGAAAACCAAGGAAAATGAAACCTAACAATTTCTTGCACTTGGCTTAATCATTGCACTCTATCTGTGTCTTCATAAGAATTTTATAATTATGGCTGGAGAGATGGCAAAAGGGACCACCCAGATATGATGAAATTAAGGGTCATCACAGGTAGAGAGTGTCCTGGTTTATCCTGATAAATTCAGTGTGATCATAAGGATTCTTGGAGTTTGGGTTCTGAAAAGGAGTGATAACTACAGAGTCAGAGGGAAGAAAAGGTCACAATCTGAGAACCTCACGTAGCCTCTAAAGACCAGAGAACACAATACAGCAGATTTTTCCTCCCCAGCCTTTAGGGTGAAGACAGCACAACACCCATGCCTTGACTATAGACTCCAGTCAGAATCATTAATAGAATACACAACTTAAATCTCTAAATGAATGGGAATTTTACAGCATCCATATGAAACTAATACATAAACCCTATGAGAAACAAGTAAAAATAATCTCATCTCACTGAGAGTCATAGGGAAGTTCCTCTGGGTTCATATTTACGAACACATAACTTGCAGAAATCCAGAAATGGAGCTAGCCATGGACTACCTCTATATCCATTCTGCTTTTTTAAAATTTTTATTTACTTTTTATGTATATGAATGTACTGTCTGCATGTAGGTTTATACACCTATGTTGTGCAATGCTGCAGAGGTCAGAAGAGGGTGTCAGATTCCCCTGGAACTGGAGTCAAAGACAGCGGTTCTCAGCCACCATAAGTGTGCTGGGGATCGAACCTGGGTCTTCTGCAAGAGCAGTCGGCGCTCTTAACGGCTAGGCCATTTCTCTAGCCCCCACTCTGCTTTTTTTTTTTTAAACTTAAACATTTGTCATGGATATTTTCCTAAGGCCACTGTATAAAGTTTCATCATTAACTGTATGGAGAGAGGCAGATACTATAGTCCATTTGAGATGATGTTTTTAGGTTAGTGGGGAGCTTTCATGGTGGTGTGGCTTTTGGGTACAGAATGGCAAGAATTGATACAGGATCTCCTTATGGTAGCTTGGCATATTTTGCACTTAGGGCCCTCCTGTCTTTGGTGTTTAGGACTGTGTGTGCACCACCAACCATGTGTGCCTTAAGGGAAGCTCTTCCTCATTTTCTTTTTATAGCTGTAGATAATATTTGATGAACAGCTTTACACATACACAACCCCAAATAATGCATTCAGTTGGAATGCAGCAAAAAAAGCTACATGAATAGAAGACATCTATGATTTCTCAGACTACTGGCCTATACTGGCTTTTGATTTTTCTTGATAATCTTTGTGTAATGTTTGGTTTGGCTCCTCCTCCTCCTCCTCCTCCTCCTCCTCCTCCTCCTCCTCCTCCTTCTTCTTCTTCTTCTTCTCCTCTCTTCTTCTTCTTCTTCTTCTTCCTCTTCCTCTTCCTCTTCCTCCTCCTTCTCTCTCCTTTCTTCTTTTTTATTCCTACTTTTTAATCTTACTCTTATTTTCTTCTTTCAGATGGTATCCCCTATGCCTCAAATACTTGAGTCCAAGAGATCCTTCTGCCCCAGCCTTTCAACAGCTGGAGCCTCAGGCATATACCACATCTGCTTTATTTCTACTTTACTATATCTCATGTTTGATAGTCCTTTTAAGGTGTCTATATATTTTTTGCCTTTTCAAGACAGGATCTCCTTGTATCCCCAGTGGGCCTGGAACTCACTATGTAGACCAGGCTGGCCTTTAACTCACAGAGATCTGCCTGCTTCAGCCTCCCAAGTGCTGACATTAAAGTTGTGTGCCACTATACCCTCCCAAGTGCTGACATTAAAGGTGTGTGCCACTATACCCCACCAACTATTTCCATTTTTAAATGAGCTCCAAGTTTATCAGTCAGGTTTATTGATAAAAAATAGGATATTTCAGAAAATACCTGTGAGTTGCAACACCAGCTTAGAAACTCCTTAGCCAACATCCCAGCCACAGCTTTAGCATCGGTGTCACAGTTGAGCACTTATTGGCACAGGCTGCACACTGATGCTGAACCCAGACACCTACACCACTACTCACCTTCATTCTTCCTCTCCTCTCCCTCTGGAGAAATAGATCACCTTACCAGAGCCACTGCCTCCTCAGCTGTTCTTTCCCATTTTTTTTTGGATTGCCTACCTCTATTTGAAAAGGTGTGGCAAGTGTAGCTCAGTGGCTCAGCTTTGATTTGACACCTTCGGCTCATATGCTGGGAAATAAATTATGTATTCCACGAACCCACAAGAGGACAAAGTCTCCAAAGATAGCACTCATTATATATATCCAATGAATAGGACCCTGGGATTTCAAACTTCTTGATTGTTCCTCCAAAAGACCAATTGCTAGGTTTGGTTACTCTTACCTTTTCTGGACTAAAAGGAGAGGCTATGTTTAGGGAATCTGGAAGCATATTTAAGCATGGAAAAGATTTCCAGTACTTTCTAGTTAACATTTATTTATTGATTGATTTATTGTACATATTTATTGATTTAATGTACAATAAATTGATTTATTGTACATTTCAGATAAAAACTTGTTAAATTTAAGGATGAATTATGCATTTACAGACAAAATTATCTTAAATTTGTTCAAATTGGATGGAAAGGTATTAAGAGATTTAAAAGGATAAGATGTAGATGAAATAACATTGTGTACTCACAGTGGTTAAAACTGAATGGTGGCTACTGAGGATTTATAACTCCAATTATGCATTGATTTTAAAATTACATCAAAGGATGAAGAAATTCTGTAAAGTCATGGTTATTTGCATATATATTAATTCCATCCCTTTAGAAAGATAAAGAAATATCTGGAGAGATGACCTAGCGGTTAAGAGCGCAGACCGCTCTTACAGAGGACCCGGGTTCGATCCCCAGGACCCACATGGTGGCCAAGAACCGTCTGAAACTCCAATTCCAGTAGAACTCCAGTTCCAGGGGAATCCAAAACCCTCTTCTGACCTCCACGGCATTGCATGACACGGGTGCACAGACCTGCATGCAGACACTACATTCATACACATACAGAAATAAATAAAAATTTTAAAAAAATTAAAGAAAGATAAAGAAATATCGATTGCCTTTGTTATGTGTCTCTATAAACATTATCCTATCAATTATGAGCCAACATACATTTTGCTTCTACTTGACAACTGATAAAATTAGCTTGGTGATTCCTTATGTCCAGTTTTTCCACATGATTAAAAAAATGAATATACCTTTAACTCCTAAAGGAAGTAGTGATCATATATTTAAATTTACCTTTAAATTGACAGCATCAATATCGAACATTTGATCAACATACTTGTCTTTTCATTTAAAACAGACTAGAGCCTGGCATGGTGGTGCACGCCTTTAATCCTAGCACTTGGGAGGCAGAGGCAGGTGGATCTTTGTGAGTTCAAGGCCAGCCTGGTCTACAGAGTGAGTTCTAGGAGAGCTGGGGCTACAGGAAGACCGTGTCTCAAAAAGACCAAAAAATAAAAAAATAAAATAAAATAAAAAAAACTAGAACTTCCTTCAAAAAGAGCATACACAAAACTTGAGTTTTCAAATTTTTGCTTCTCTTAATGATTTTAGCCTGTAGTCCAAAAGTACTAAACCTGGGACACTGGTAATGATAAAGAGAACTAAAATTAAGTGAGGAAAATAAGAGCAGATTTCCAAAAGAAATAAGCAAGCAAACAAAAAAGTAGCCCCTGCTTATCTGAGAAAACAGCTTCTGGTTTATCTAAGGAAACAAGTTCCTATATTTGCTTAAAAAAAAAAAGTACATGGTAACCTTTGCTTCTGCTTCTGTAAATGTGCTTCCCAGCTTCAAATTCCAGCTCATGTCTTCCCCCACTTGAACTATAGTTTGAAGATGTCTGTGCATGGTCTTTGTCACACAGACCCCTGTGTGCCTGATCCTCAGTCAAAGGTGCCCCGTGACTCCCATGTCCACTGATGCCAGCCAGGGTGGGTCTAGAATGATACTAAATTGTCTATAAACATTATAAAAAACCTGCTACCTATGCTCTGACTTTTGGAAGTAACTCTACTGAGCCTACCAGTGATTAAACCTGCTCTTTTATTTTTTCTTTGATCCTCCACTCTGAGGTCCCTATTTGAAGAGTAATGTCTTCCCAGCCTCTGTTTCCCTTTACATTAACTTTAAGTATTTTTCGTGGAGAAAAATATGAATGTTTTCTATTCTTTTCTGTATTTCAGTTCAAACACTGATCTAATATTTTTTCTTTGTCATAATAACTGTCTTTCCACATATAATCTCTTAGAAAAATGAATATTCTGGTCTTTCTAAGCCTACTTTAAAGCTTGTCAATCACTTTTCCAAAAGGAAATTGTGTGTGACCAGTGAACCTCCAGATTCAGCCTATCTCTACCTCCCTAGCACTAGTTACAACCAACCACTTTCTGACTAGACTTAAGGCTCACTCTATAGGAGGAAACCAGTGCCTAGTATTGTAAATCTGGCCAAGAATGCAAGGTTGGGTAATTCACAGGTCCCAGGGGTGATCCTACTACTATTATTTTGCTAAATAGTCATAGTATCAAATTCCCATCTAAATCCATATCGCTACATCCACTATAAGTGCTTCCCAGTCCTTACCAGAAAAGCTTCTTTGTGTAATGAATGGATTGTGGACAGTGTAGAAACTCATAACTGATTAAAGTGCAGAGAATAAGTAACTGTTTAAGTGCCATATATGGAACATCTTTATCACACTCCCTCCCTGCACAGCTGAGAGTGGAAAGATTGTACAAACCAGAGGTTGGAGAGGAACAGAGCAAAACCGTGTCTTCTGGATACAACAGGACCACTGACTGCACTTGTGAACTCAGAGCAGCTGTGGTTGCCTGCACACCCAGCTTTTATTATGGGTTACTGAGGTGGGGAGGATACCAAACACAGGTCCTCCTGCTTTCATTTTTCTTTCTTTTTTTTTTTTTTTGGTTTTTTGTTTTTCTCTTTTTTTTTTCTTTTTGTATTTTGAGACAGGGTCTCCTTTTGTACCAGGTGTCCTGGAGCTCGCCTGTCTTGACCAGCGGCCTTGAACCCCAGAGATCACCTATCTCTGCCTTCCCAAGGCTGGGATTAAAGAGCGTGCACCACTCCGCCGGCGGTCCTCCTGCTTTCCAGGCAAGCATGCTACGAGCGAGCGCCTGCATCTCAAGGAAACAAATGCTTAAGGTGATCAAAGAAAAGGAATTGTATCTACTGTGTTTCTTGTGAAGAGAGAAGGAAATAGTTTAATCTGAACAGTGATGATCTTCATGGGAGTTCTTATTCAACAAACATTCATCAGTGGGCAGAGAGGTGAGCAGACATTTTGAACGTGTCTCTTTATTTTTTATTATTTCTATTTATTACTTAGATTTATTTTTAGCTCGTTTTTTGAGTACAGGGTCTTCCCTGTAAGCCCCAGCTGTCTGGACACTCACTTTCTGTAGATCCTAGCTCGGGCCTGAATACTCACAAAGATTCATCCTTGGTCTCTGCGCCTGGTGCTAGGACTAGGGGGCGTGTTTGCCCACTCAGCCCATGACTTTCTGTTTTTATTTTTTTTTTTTATTTATTATTATTTATTTATTTATTTTATGCATTTGATGTACCTGTTCTGGTGTATGGTTTAGTGCACCTCTTTCTGCTGCAATGCTGCGGATTGGTAGGAAGAGGGTTCGTCGGATTCCCTGGATCTAACTGGAGTTAAAGATGGTTCTCAGATTGGCCATGTGGTGGGCTGGAACCGCAACCCAGGTCCGGTTCAGCAGTCGAGTCTAATCGCTTATTGCAGTGTCATGCTCTACCTTATCGCCTCTCGCACTCTCCACTTTACTTTATCTTAAACTGGTGTAACATTTTGCTATTAGGACAATACTTACTCAGCCTCTTTAAAATTATTCATTTTTATATTATTATTATTATTAATTTTATCATATATATTATTTATATATCAAGGCATACGTGCAAACCTTTCTAAAACTGCCCTTTTATCGTGTACTCAGTTCTACCTTATCCAGAGCCTCAAAAAGTCTTTCCTGTATTATTTTTTTTTTTTTTTTTTTTTTTTTTTTTTTTTTTTTTTTGTTTGTTTTTTGGTACTTTTGNAGGTGTCCTGGAGCTCGCTCTGTAGACCAGGCCGGCCTTGAACCCACAGAGATCCACCTATCTCTGCCTCCCAAGTGCTGGGATTAAAGGCGTGCACCACTACGCCCGGCGGTCCTCCTGCTTTCAAGGCAAGCATTCTACTGAGCTAGCTCCTCATCTCAAGGAAAAATATCTTAAGTGTATCAAAGAAAATAATTCTATCTTCTGTGTTTTCTTTGAAGAGAGAAGGAAATAGTTTAATCTGAACAGTGATGATCTTCATGGGAGTTCTTATTCAACAAACATTCATCAGTGGGCAGAGAGGTGAGCAGACATTTTGAAAGTGCTATCTCTTTATTTTTTTATTATTTTTATTTATTTATTTATTATTTATTTAGTCTTTTTTGAGACAGGGTCTCCCTGTAGCCCCAGCTGTCCTGGAACTCACTCTGTAGACCAGGCTGGCCTTGAACTCACAAAGATCCACCTGTCTCTGCGTCCTGAGTGCTAGGACTAGGGGCGTGTGCCATCACGCCCAGCTATTCTTTTTTATTTTTATTTTTTATTTATTTATTTATTTATTTATTTTTATGCATATGAATGTACTGTCTGCGTGTAGGTTTGTGCACCTTTGTCGTGCAATGCCACGGAGGTCAGAAGAGGGAGTCGGATTCCCCTGGAACTGGAGTTAAAGATGGTTCTCAGCGGCCATGTGGGTGCTGGCGATCGAACCCAGGTCCTCTGCAAGAGCAGTCGGAGCTCTTAACCGCTAGGCCATCTCTCCAGCCCCACTATCTCTTTATTCTTAACTGAGTTAACATTTGGTTAAGGACAATACTTACTCAGCCTCTTTAAATTATTATTATTATTATTATTATTATTATTATTATATTATCAATATATTATTATATTATATTATCAAAGGCTAGTGCAAACCTTCAAAACTGCATTTATAGTGTACTCATTCTAATTACAGAGCCTCAAAAAAGTCCTGTATTATTTTTCGTCACTACCTCCCCGGTCAGGAGCGGGTAATTTGCGCGCCTGCTGCCTTCCTTGGATGTGGTAGCTGTTTCTCAGGCTCCCTCTCCGGAATCGAACCCTGTTTCCCTGTCACCCATGGTTATGGTATGCACGGAGACTACCATCGAAAGTTGATAGTCACTGGGGGTGTCGGCCCGAGGTTATCTAGAGTCACCAAAGCCACAATTGGGGTAAATTGTGAAACTACAGCAATATAGACTGGACTCTTATTTGATCAACATGCTTGTACATACGAGCCCCTCCAGCTGGACAATGGGGACCTTGGGCTGATGCTTGTATTTATAACTTATTACTAAAAAATAAGTAAAATAAAAATTTTTAAGAAACAACTGTATTTATAAAAAAGCAGAAAGAATGGACATACCAAAATAAACCACAGAAGTAATATCCTCATGTAGAATTATCAACAGTCCTGAATCACAAATTAGTAAATATTTTACAAAATAAACTAAGTCCACCCTCCATCCTAATATTCTGGAGGAAGAACATCAGAAAAGAGGAAACTGCCTTCTGCTACGCAGATTTCCCCTGAATGCTGACCTGGTTTATATGCAAAAGCAGAGCTGGTAAAAATAATAGAAGATCACTCTTGCAAGCGTTTCAAGCACTATATTGAAAAGGAGTAGAGATAGGGGGCAACCTTGCCAGGTTCCTGACTTTAAGAGGAATGCTTGTAATTTATCCCCATTTAGAATGATGTTGGCTGTGGGTTTGTTGTATATGGTTCTAATTATGTTGAAAAATGTTCCCTCCAGGCCAGTTCCCTCTAGGACTTTAAACATGAGGGCATGTTGAATTTTGTTGAACACCTTTTCTGCATCAATTGGAATGACCAAGTGGTTTTTCTCTTTCAGTCCGTTTACATGCTTTATGACATTTATTGATTTATATATGCTGAACCATCCCTGAATCTCTGGTATAAATCTGACTTGGTCATGCTGGATGATCTTTTTTGATGTGTGCCCGTATGTGGTTTGCAAGTACTTTGTTGAGAATTTTTGCATCTATGTTCATTAATGAAATGAGTCTACAGTTTTCTTTTATGGTTGTATTTGCCTAGTTTTGGTATTAGAGTGATGCTGGCTTCGTAGAAGAAATTTGGGAGATTTCCCTCTGTTTCTATCCTTTTGAATAATTTGAGTAATAATGGTTGTAGGTCCTCTGTAAATGTCTTATAGAATTCTGCTGTGAATCTATCTAGGCCTGGGTTTTTTTCAGTTGGGAGGTTTTGTATTACTGTTTCAATTTCCTCATATGTTGTGGGTCTGTTTAAGCTGTCAGTCTCTTCTTGGTTAAGCTTTGGTGATTTCCATGATTTCAGATATTCCTCCATTTCTCTTACATTTTCAAATTTAGTAGAGTATAGGTTTTTAAAATATTCCCAGCCAGGCGTGGTGGCGCACGCCTTTAATCCTAGCACTTGGGAGGCAGAGGCAGGTGGATCTTTGTATGTTCAAGGCCAGCCTGGTCTTCAGAGTGAGTTCCAGGACAGCTGGGGCTATAGGGAGACCCTGTCTCAAAAAGACCAATAATAATAATAATAATAATAAATAAAATAAAATATTCCCATATGATTGTCTGGTTCTTTTCTTTATCTGTTGTGATGGTTCCCTTTTCATCTCGAATTTTATTGATTTGGAGTTGCTCTTTCTTTCTTTTGGTTAACTGGGTTAGAGGTCTATCTATCTCATTTATCCTTTCAAAGAACAAGCTCTTGGATTCATTGTATTGTTTTCTTTGTTTCTATTTCATTGATCTTTGCCTGATTTTTGTTATTTCATCTTGTCTGTTGGTTTAGGATTCATTTGTTGCTGTCTGTCAAGTGTTTTTAGTTGCAGTGTTAGGTCTTTTATTTGTGTTTTTTTCTGTTTTTGTGTGTGTGGGTTTTTTTTTTTTTTTTTTTTTTTTTTTTTTTTTTTTTTTTT
>VZQC01005585.1:2374384-2475797 GCA_009823505.1 Rhizomys pruinosus
CTAGGGGTATAAATTTCCTTCTTGGGACTGCTTTTAAAGTATACCATAGGTTTTGTTGTATTGTATTGTCCTTTTCATTAAGTTTTAGGAATAATTTTCTTTCTTTATTTCTCCTTTCACCCATTCTTTATTCAGGAGTATGTTGTTTACTCTCCATGAGTTCTTGTAATAGGGCTTCTTCTGGTGTTGATATTAAGCTTTATTGCATTGTGGTCTGATAGAATGCATGGAATTATTTCATTTTTTTGTATTTGTTGATATTTGTTCTGTGTCCCAGTATGTGGTCAATTTTGGAGAATGTTCCATGGGATTTTGAATAGAAAGTATTTTCTTTGGTGTTTGGGTGGAATATTCAGTAGATGTCTGTTAGGTCCCTTTGGTGTATCCTATTGTTCAGTTCAGATTATCTCTCTGTTTATTCTTTGTCCAGTTGGCCTGTCCAATGGGCTCAGTGGGGTATTGAAGTCTCCCACTATTAGTGTGCTGGGATTAAACTGGGGCTTAAAGTCCTGCAGAATTGTGTTTATGAAGTTTGGTGTAAACATGTTTTGGAATTAACCTATAGTTTATTCTCAGACATCATAGTTTTGGTATATGTGTGGAGTAGATATGTGCATATTTTGGAATAATATAAAATTAAAGGTAACAAAAACAACAAAAAAAGACTTATTCAAATAACTGACTGAAACAGTAAACTTCTGCCCAAAACAGTAAACTTCTGGACCAAAATTTTTTTTCAACTTTATTTTTATTGTTGACACTATTACAAGGTAAAACAACTACAACCATATTGAAAGTCTGTGCACAGGAACAGTACAAAGAAAATAGATTGAGATGTTAACACAGTCCTTGGGTAATGAAAATATTGTTGAGTTTCTCTTCTATATCTCCATCTCTGCAAGGCTACTTAGCACTGCAATGAAAAAAAATTTTTTTTTCTTTTTGGTATTTTTGAGATAGGGTTTCCCTGTAGCCCCAGCTGTCCTGGAACTCGCTCTGTAGACCATTTTTTGTCTAGGTTTCTACTTCTGCAGTTATGCTTTTATTAATTTCTCTTTCTAGGTGCCTGGAGATAGTTGCTCCTTTCTTCTGTCCTTTGAATTGCTTCAAGTATTCTCTGAAGGGTTGCTTTTCCGGACATGTATTCTTTCATCCTGTTTATGTCATGGAAGATTTTTCTCTATCCTTCAACTATAATTGACATTTTTCCTCGGTATAGTAACCTGGGTTGGCATCTATAGTCCTTTAACACTGGGAATGCTTTGTCCACATTCTTCTTGCTTTCATAGTTTGCAATGAGAAGTCAGTTGTAATTCTGATAGGTTTCCCCTTATATATAGGTTTCCCCTTATATTGCTGTTTTTCTCTTGTGGCTTTCAGAATTTTGTCTTTGTTTTGGGTATCTAGCATTTTAACTATGATATCACATGGAGAGTTTCTTTTCTGATCTTGTATGTTTGGAGTTCTCTGTGCTTCTTGTACTTGTATTGGTTTGTCTTTTTTTAGTTTGGGAAAATTTTCATCTATTATTCTGTTGAAGATCTAATCAATACCATTCTCTTGGGATTCTTCTCCTTTCTCTATTCCTATGATGCAGAGGTTTGATCTTTTCATAGTGTCCCACAATTCCTGGTTGTTCCACTTTTTTGTATTTTTAAATTTTTCATAATCTTTAGTTGAGGATTTCATTGTTCTGTGTTATCTTCCAGGTCTGATATTCTTTTTTCTGCTTCCTCCATTCTGCTTCTGAGGCTTTTTCCATTCCTTTCCTCTTGATTGGATGAGTGTTTGATTTCCTTTTTCATTTCTTCTTCTGATTTCTTTAGTATTTCACTTCCTTTTGGAGCTTCTCAATCTCTTCCTGTAGCTCCTTGCTTCACTGGTTGGTTTCCTTTTCTTTTTCAATATGGGATCTTTTCAGTGTTTCCACTTCCTTCCAGAATTTGTCATTCTCTCTTTCTAGGTCCTTCTTGAGTTTTTTCATTCTCTCTCCTTAGTTCTCTAGTTCTTTATAGTCTTTGATTTCTTTGAGTATGTACACATTGTTCCTTTAACATCTGTGTCCTGGGCCATACCCAGGGGGATCCCACTGTAGCAATCTCCCACAGGGTTGGTAGAGCTTGGTGTGGAATTATTCTGCACCTTTCCCATGTTGTCCCTTCTTCGCGTCCCTGGCATGTGGGTTTCTTTTTGCCTGTATTCCAGTGGGAATCCCAAATGCCTTTTCACTGTGTTGAAGGCTTGCTTTGCTTGCCTACTTCAGATGCCTTCGTTGTTTGTTTATTTGATTGATTTGTTTTTCTCCTTGCTTATGGAGTGTTGACTTGTCTAAGTTTTAGGCTTTCTATTGGAAGTCTAACCCACTCTTCCCTTTCTGTTCTGAAGGTTCGCCAAAGAATCCACATGGACACTCCCTTGGCAATTCCAGTTGGCTGGGGGGCATGGGGGTATACCTGTTTAGCCTGGGCCCTGGTACTCTGTGTTTCAGGTGGTCCTGGAAAATCCTGGATCTAAGCTCTGTGCACTCAAGTCTCACAGTGGCAACAGGCCCACCTTTTTTTATTATTATTAATTAATTTTATTTATTTTGTATGTGTATCAATGTACTGTCTGCATGCAAGTTTGTGCACCCATGTCGTGCAATGCCACGGAGGTCAGAAGAGGGTGTCAGATTCCCCTGGAATTGGAGTTTCAGACGGTTCTCGGCTGCCATGTGGGTGCTGGGGATCGAACCCGGGTCCTCTGCAAGAGCGGTCAGAGCTCTTAACCGCTAGGCCATCTCTCCAGGCCCACCTTTTATACCAGCTAGCAGGACCTCTCCACTCCCACAGCCACACATGAGGATTGAATCAAACCAAACAATCTGCCTGGCTGAAGCACCCAGCTCCTACCTGTGCTTTAGGTGGTCCTGGAAATCCCCGATCTAAGCTCTGTGCACTCTCTGATTATTATAGTTAATGTTTGCCCAGGATATCAGATAAGACCTGGTACATAGGAAGCACTTAATATATTGCTGTTGAGGGAGTGGCCAACTTCATCAAATAATACTGTTATCAAAGTAAACTGCTGTTCAACTGACTTCAGCTTTCTATTGGTTTTCTTGGAATGAATTTTTTTCAAGTTTGTTCTTAATGTTTGTTTTAACTTTGCACTATATGTATTTTCTCTGCATTTAGGTACAAGATTCACTGTTCATTCTCTAAGCAACCCTTCTCCATTCACTCCCCAGTAGTAACCAGTTGTCAGTAACCATTCATGCAGCTCACTGGTCCCTCTGAATTGATTACTGAGAACAGGTGTTCCTTTTCAGTGGCAAGAGAATTGAGACAGACCAAGTCAATGGCCACCTTCCCTTCATTGGCTAAAGAACTCCACCTTTTTAACCTTTAAACTCAAAACACAGATAATATAGATGAAAACATATGAGTTTTTAATTTTTTCTAATTTATTTTGATTTTATGTGTATGAGTATCTGGCCTGCATGTATGTAAGTGTACCCATGTCTTGCAAAGCCTACAGAGGCCAGAAGAGCCCCTGGAATTTGAGTTATGAATAGTTGTCAGCCGCCATTTGGGTGCAGGGGATTGAACTTGGGTTCTGTGTGAGACTAGCTAGTGCTCTTAATTGCTGGGCCATCTCTCCAGCCTCAGAAAACACATGAATTAAAAAAATAATGCATTTTAATTTTTTATTTAATTTCTTGACAGTTTCGTATATGAGCTTGTTTCTCCCCTTGTCTTCCTCTCCCCCTTCCAGCCTCTCTCTTGCCAGCCCCTATTCCCTTTCAACTTCATAATCTCTTCCTTGATTAGTATTTGACACATTAATTTTAAAGGAAATTTCATTAGGTAGAGAACAAGGGAGGGATGGAAAAAAGAATCAATTATAGGTGGCCTGCATGAGCTATCAACAATGCTCTTAACACTTGCCATGTCTCAGAAACTATATCTAATAGTTAAAATATATTCTTTTATTTAAAAATCCTTCCAAAAGCCTTATTATAATGTACTGCTGCTATCACTGCTTCAAAAGTCCGACAAACTTCAGAAAATCATTAGGTCACACAACTGACAACAGACAGAACAAATGTAAACCCCAAGCTCTCTGGCCTTTTAGTCTGAGCCCAATCCCTATGTATCACAAAGCTTTGGAGGATGACATGGTTATCATCCATGAGGCAACTCTAAATGTAAATGAGGCATCTTAGATGTCTAACATTTTGTCATGAAGACTTAATGAAGGTAATATACAAAAGGAATATTAGTAGCTTAATTTAGTCTAAAAAGAGCTAGATGGTAAATATTTTACGGTCTCCTTTAATATGGTATGCATCACAACCACTCAACTATTCCATTGAAGCCCAAAGGAAGCCATAGATGAAATGGAAATCAATGACAGTGGCTGTGTCCCAATAAAACTTTATTCATAAAAACAGGTGATTGGCTGTATGCCATGATGTGTTGACAATTTTGTTGCTGAAAACCTTTTCATTGTCTTGGGAACACTGTTCTGGGAGCTTCAGAGACAAGAGAATAAAGTGCAGACCAAGATATTCAGAGGAAAGGATGGAGAAGGAGAAGAACTGGGACAGAGTGGCATCCGGAAACCCAAAGAAAGGGATGGAGTAATCTATTAAGTTTCAAGGATGGTGACAACACCTAATGAGCCCCCAAAGACAAGAAAGACTGTTGGGAAATGGGAGCCTGGTAAGACTTTACTTAGGCATTGAGCGCATTGAAGGCTTTTAGATGAACCTGGAAAATAACGATTCATGAAGAGGACTATGGTTTTGAGTGTCAATACTTCTGTTGATCTGAAAGACAAGTTACCACCTCATCCAGATTTTTTGAAATAAAAACATCTTTCCAAAGACCCTTGATTTCAGCCTCGAGTGTATGTTGCCTTTGCTTTGGAGAGTTTCTCACCTCTGCTGTCCTTCCTGTTCCCACTGTCCTAACCTCGCTCACTCAATCCATCATAATTACTTCCTGCTTCTCCACTCTCTATTTTGCAGTTCTTATTGGTGGTGTTTATTATCACAGTTTTATTTCTGGGGAGCAAGCCATCCAAATCCCTAATCGTGTGTTTCTTTAGCCTTTCCACTTTGAAAAGCAGTTCAGTGAGCTGGTTTCTCTTGCCTCCTCCAGATTCCAGCATCATCATCCTTATTATAATAACTACTATTATTAGTTTTTCTTTAGGTGGCTCAGTTTGGCTATCTAAACTAGAGTTGTGAAACACTGTCTTCTGGGCATGACACATCTGTAATCATATTGAAATCAGAGCAGTTATGACTACTGGCAGGAGACTCACAGGAGTTGGGTTGTTTCCATTCTTTGGTTAAAGGAGTCAGAGGAGGGTCATCGGATCTTCACCTGAAAGTATAGCCATTCTGTCTCTTCTCCTCTGCCTCTGACAGTTGCATCTAATCTTGCCCCAAATGCACATGTTTTCCACAGGCAGTGGGAAGGCTACTTGATGTGGATTTCCCTGCTATGGAGAGGCCACTCCCCATCCTGGGTGGATACAGCTGTGGGGGTCACACAAGCTCCTATAAGTAATCCAGTAAACTTATTGGTTCACCAAGGAAGACTTGGTTGGAATGTTTTATGGTCTCTCATTGGGGTCTATATTCTGGGTGAATAGAAAGGAACTCCCTAGAAAAATAATACAACAGCTATCCAGGAATCACTTTGGAATATAGTTTTCAATTTGATCCTGACAAGGAATAAAAAATGTATGACAAACATCTGGGCTGTAATAGACCTGAGAAAAGCACATGTACTACTAGAACAGGATGACTCTGCAAGTGTAATTATCAGCATGTGGCCAACACAAAATCTGACAGGAAGAGGTTCAGTACTATGTGAAAGATTTCTGTGTCAGAATGAGGCTTCTGTGAGGCTAAACATGGATTCAAATAATCTAGTTCATGATTGCAGTCAGGATCACGATACTAGAGTTTTCTTTCCTTGTTTCAAAGTCTCAGACTTAGTCACTGCTGTGAAGAGAAAGGCATCTATAGTAGCACAGCATGATTCAACAAGAGTCACTGTTAAATCACCACCCTTCACAGGTTTGATAAGGAGGCTTAGAGAACCTTGGGGTCAGGTCTTTATTTGCATGTCATGAGGTTGGGATGTGTAATTTTATTTTGAGAGACAAGCAAGTGTTTAATTTTGAATTCTATTCTATAAAATGTTATTTCTCAATGATCACATGACAATTTCTTTTTTTTTTTTTTTTTTTGAGGGGGGTGGAGGGCACTTCTCCCAGCTGGCCTGGAACTCATTCTGTAGATCAGGCTGGCCTTGAACTCACAGAGATCTACCTGCCTCTGCCTCCTGAGTGCTAGGATTAAAGGTGTGCACCACCACAGCTGGCTTAAAGACAGTTCTTAGCCGCCATGTGGGTGCTGGCAATCGAACCTGGGTCCTGTACAAGAGCAGTCAGCGCTCTTAACCACTGAGCCATCTCTCCGGCCCTGACCATTTTCTTTTTTTCTTTCTTTCTTTTTATTTTTATTTCTTATGTGTATGAGTGTACTGTCTGCATGTAGGTTGGTGCACCCATGTAGTGCAATGCCTCAGAGGTCAGGAGAGGGCCTCAGATTCCCCTGGAACTGGAGTTAAAGACGGTTCTTAGCCACCATGTGGGTGCTGGGAATTGAACCCGGGTCCTCTGCAAGAGCGGTCAGTGCTCTTAATCGGTGAGCCATCTCTCCAGCCCAGCCATTTTCAAATATTTAGATGGTCGCTTTATTTAGCAGCTAGAGCAATCTCATAAAAACAAACAAAAAACACAAAGAAACAAGCAAACAAAAAAACAAAAAAAATCAGTTCTTATCATATCCCCCTCTATGAGCCTCAAAACCTTGGCATGAACTCTGAGTGAGTCCTGCTGGCCCAGCCTCCCCTCCCATTTGTTCCTTGCTTCTCCTGCTCTGTCTGCTCTTGTCCTCTTCTATGTCACTAAAAGGAGAGATATCAGCACTCATGTGGCCCTTCCCCCTGCCTAACTCAACCTGGATCATATCCACTAGAACCCCAGATCCGGACAAAAATGCTACTCCTTCAAACGAGTCTTTCCTGCCACCCCTTATCACAGTCTAAATCAAGGAACTTTAGATAATGTTTCATCATAGTTTATATTCTTCCTTCAGATCCCTTACCACAATTGGCAATAATGTAGTACTTTATTAAATTCTTAGAACAATATCTATCTGGATGTATTAGTCAGATTTGATCAGAAAAGAAGAAACACTCCAATTAATACTAAAAGAGAGATTTATTGTAGAGATTAGATCTTGATCTTGTAGAATCATGGGTGTTGGTAAAGAAACCTAGCAAAGGGCCTGGCTTGCTTCTGTACTCAGAAAGGAACTGTAGATATGAAATGGGCAGAACAAAGGTCAAGCAGGAACCCAGTACAGACTGGAACCCACATCCATCTTTCACCACATCCAACCTGTATGTCATGGGATGTGTGCAGAAGCTAGTGGAATGTACCATGGGGGTTCATGTATGTCTGGCCTGCAACTCAAAGAAGCTAAAGGAGGGGGGATTTAGCTGCTGGTCAGAGGCTCCATCTCATTAACAAGGTAAGCCACAGATCAGTGGCTCTGTCTGTAAGCTGCAGCAGCAGCTGGCAACTTCCACCAACTTTCAGAGTTGCTGAGGCCTTTTGTTCTGCTTGTAAAACCTCATACTCACATTCCCATGGTCAGCTCCCTAAACTAGAATCAAACACAAAAGAGTTGTGAGAAACATGCCTCTAGCATAGCTAAACTGACAAAGTACAAAACTATCCATTCTCTTATTAGTCTATCAATGCCCAATACCTAGAATAATTTGCAACACACAATAGAGAGTCATCAATAATTCATAAATCAAAGGTTGAATTTTAATAATTTATTATACATTGTAAACCTGACAAACGTTGACTATCCCCTATTTTGGCAGTGCATAAAACAAACTTAACTATTATTGGTATCAAATAATTGGTGCAAATAAATATGTGAGTACCTAAAAATTATTTTTTGGAGCATATAAGTAGTGCTAATTAATTTTAAAATGTTATTACAGGAAGAATTATAGCTGTTTCTTTTATCGACTATGCGATATATACTAGTAAAAGGTCAGGAAAAAAATCTTTGATAATTTCCTAGAATATGTTAATGATGACAAAGAAGTGCTAAACACTTTATTCAGAACTGGTGTGAACATCAAAAAAACTGTACTGAAAGTTCAGAACTGTCAGTGAGGAAGAGGAATAAGAAGACCAGAAACTCTGTTTACAGAGTACCTGGCCTTTCCCCAGGACCGGGACTTCAAAGGCCAGGACCTCCCTCCAAGGGACTAAGGAAACCTAGAGGTGACCTTTGGTAGGCCATTGCTCCTGAAAAGTCAGTTTGACAACTTTTGGGCAACAATCTGTTAGCTATTGCTACCTTGGTTTGGGGAAGTACTGAAGCCTGTTACTATGTATTTTCCTACACATGAAAACAGAAAGAAAAAAACAACTTATATTATCCAAGTGATATTTCTATTTTAGAAAACTCCCAGGTTTTTATGATTCACCAATGTGGGGATAAAGAGGAGAAATATGTGGAATTAATCATCTTAAAGATTCCAAGGACATACTTTGATAACGGCAGTTCAAGCCGTGAAAAGACACGTAGTAAGGAACATCAAGTTTTGGTATGACTATTAGCCAAGTTTTAAACAGAAAAGTGACTTGGATTTCAAATTAGAATTCATCTCATTCATTCATCCCACAAATACTTTTTATACTGCATTCCCACAGGCCTGACATTTGGACCAAAGCAGTAGGTTGAGTAGATGAGATCTCCTACTGTTACAGGACTTAGAGCCAAGGGTACGATTCAGGCCACAAACATCTTTGCAGATTACTCATGTAATTGTCATACAGGGCCCATTGAAAAGGCTAACCAGAGATCTAATTTAAGCTGGGGCCCAGAGATGGTCTCTTTGAATAAATGATTTTATTAACTTTCTCATATCCTAAATAAGCAAAAAGAATAAATTAAGTGCAGATGTTTACATGACTTGGGAGGTAGTTAATTTTAATTCCATAAAAAATTTAATGATAAACATTTTAAATAAGTTATAAGTAAGCTGAATTGATAGTGTTCTAATAATTATAAAGTGGGAAACACTGCAGAAATGAGATAATGATCAGTAACAGTAATCTATGTATTATCGATGTTCATTGCATGCCCGTGCACATGTGTATGTGTGTGTGGGGGGTTCCTTAATTTCTTCCTGCCTTAGTTTTTCAACAAGGTCTCACTGAGCCTAGGGTGCACTGATTCAGCTAGCTGGCTGGCCAGCACGTCCTCCTGTATCTGTCTCCCAAGGGGTAGGATTACAGGTACATGTTGCCAGACCAGGTTGCTTCATGCTGGCACTGGGGATTTAACTCAGGTTTCCATGCTTGCACAGCATGTACTTCACCAACTGAGCCATCTCCACAGCCCTCTAGCAGACTCTCTTTTTTTTTCTTTTTGGTAGATGCAGAGAAATTATTCTGGAAAATACATATTTTTGGGGGGAGGGTCTTTTTGAGACAGGGTCTCCCTGTAGCCACAGCTGTCCTGGAACTCACTCTGTAGATCAGGCTGGCATTCTTAGAAAGAAAATTAGCAAACTAGGAAAATAAGGCTTATTGCATTAATAAAAGCATTCTCTAAATTTATTTAATTAATACAGTCCCCCCCATGTAGCCCAGGCTAGCCTCAAACTTTAAGTCTCTCTGCCTCTGTGTCTTAGTTAGCTTTACATTTCTGTGATACAACATTCTAACCAAAAAGTTGGCACAAAGGGTTTGCTATATCTTATAATTCCAAGTGACAGTCTATCAGGACCCTTGAGTCAGGAGCTGAAGCAGACAACGTAGAGGAATGCTGCTTGCTCAAGTCAGCTACTTTTCTTATATAGCCCAGGCCCACCTGCCCAGTGGTGGCACTGTCCACAGTGGCTGGGCCCCCTTACATCAATTAGAAACCAAGGAAATGCCCTGCAGAGTCACCCACAGGCCACCTGGAAGGAGTAAATTTCTCAATTGAGGTTCTTCTCTAGTGTCTTTAGTTTGTGTCAAATTGAGGAAAACTAGCCAGCACTCTGTCTCTGCATGCCAAGTGCTAGTATCACAGACATGTGCCACCAAACTTGACTACTTTTTTCTTCTTTCTTTTTAATAGAAAGATACTTTTAAAAGAGCCTTTGAGGGCTAGAGAGATGTCTCAGTGGTTAAGAGCACTGGCTACTCCTGTAGAGGATCCATTCTGTTCCCAACACCCACATGGCGGCTAGCAACCATACAAACTCTAGTTCAGGGGTATCTAACAACCTCTCTTCTGGCCTCTGAGGGCATTGCACACACGTGGTATACTTACATACAGACAAAGTACTCACACCTAAAATACAAAATAAAATTTTAAAATGTAAAAAAAAAATCTTTTGATAAATATATTTAATAACACAACTTTGAAAGAACTCCCACTAAAATCAGGAGGCTAAAGTTGTATAATTCTGTCCTGGAGTCCAAATTAATGTAAGAAAAAAACAATATAAAGAACAAAGTGGGGACTAGAGAGAAGGTTCGTTGGTTAGGAGCCCTGGCTATTCTTGAAAAGGACTCCGTTTCAACTCCTAGCATCTACATGGTGGCTAACAACTATCTGTAACTCCATTACTAGGGGATCCAACACCCTCTTCTGACCTCCGCAGGCATTGCATGACATGGGTGCACCTACATACAACCAGAAAATACACTCATACACATAAAATAAAAATAATAAATAAAAATATTTAAAGACCAAAAATGTAACATTTTGGCTACAATAATTCAGTCAGTGATGGTTTGGGAATTTAAAAATTAAGCAGATTCATTTCTAAAAGAAAGAAACAAGAATTGCCATTCTTTCTAGATGGTATGACAACATCCAAGTCATGCAGTAGGAAAACAAATTTAAGAGTAAGATAATCATCAAAATTTGTCAGTAAGAAAAAACTCAAAATCAGGCATTTTCCATACCTTTTGTTTTGTTTCTTGAGTCAAGATCATACTACACAGCCCAGGCTGTCTGAGAGATAGCTATGCCACTCTCCATCCTGAAATTGACAGGCCTCCTGTCTCCATCTCAAAAGCTCTGGGATTGCAGGCATGTGTCACTGCTCTTGTCTTTATCAATCTTGTTTTATTATGTCATTTCTAAGAATAGCAAATTACATGTCAAGAAATTAACCTTTCATAAATTGGATTTTTAGGACTATGGAGGTAGCTTGGTACATGAGTACTCCTTGCACAAGCAGGTGATCAGAGTTTGTGTCCCTAGCTCCCATTATGAAAGCTGGGCCTGGCTGCCAAGCCAGTAACCTCATTGTTGGGTGGGCAGAGTCAAGCAGATCCCAAGAGCTCACGTGCCAGCCACCCTTGTCGAAATGGCAGGCTTCGTGTTCAGTGGAGAAGACCTTGTTTCAAGTCAGTAAGGCAAAGAGTGATGAAGAAATCCAATCAATGTCCTGCCCTGGCCTCAGTATGCATGGGCGCGGACACATGCATGGGCACAGACACATGCACCCACACACTCACATGCATTTATCACATGCACACTAATTAATTAATTAATTAATTAATTAGCTTAAAATTTAGATATTTAATGGAGACATTATAAAGCTTTTTGAAGGATATATTAAGAAGAGTCAAATAAATATTGTATACATAATTTTATAAATTCAAATAAAAATGATATTCAGCAAATTTGATAGCCTATATCCAAAAATTCATGTAAAAGAAAATGGTCTAGGAGTGTGGTTTAGTAGTAGAGTGTTCACCTGGTATATGTGAGCCAATGGCTCTGGGCTCAGTTCAATCCCTAGCACTATAAAAATCAAGATTCACAAATAGGTAAGGCAGGTTGTTTTTATAATACTTTTATTGATGTTTTGTGTATTTCAGTCATCATTTTTCAGTTCAGTTTAGACATATTCCCATTTCCATTTTCCCCACCCGACCCCAGATCATGCATTCTGCCATACATGTCCTTCATCTTTCTCTCAGTCTTTTTAAAGTTTTTCTCTGTAAAGGTCCATTGTTTTGGGCAGAATTTAACTATGTCAGTTCATTCTTTGACCCAGTCCCTATGTTGCTGTGGTTCCCTCCCTGTTGTATCGCTCCAAAATTTGCCTATATACATGTCATAGATGTACCAGAATTATGACCTCCAGGAATAAANGAAAAAAAAAATCTTTTGATAAATATATTTAATAACACAACTTTGAAAGAACTCCCACTAAAATCAGGAGGCTAAAGTTGTATAATTCTGTCCTGGAGTCCAAATTAATGTAAGAAAAAAACAATATAAAGAACAAAGTGGGGACTAGAGAGAAGGTTCGTTGGTTAGGAGCCCTGGCTATTCTTGAAAAGGACTCCGTTTCAACTCCTAGCATCTACATGGTGGCTAACAACTATCTGTAACTCCATTACTAGGGGATCCAACACCCTCTTCTGACCTCCGCAGGCATTGCATGACATGGGTGCACCTACATACAACCAGAAAATACACTCATACACATAAAATAAAAATAATAAATAAAAATATTTAAAGACCAAAAATGTAACATTTTGGCTACAATAATTCAGTCAGTGTTGGTTTGGGAATTTAAAAATTAAGCAGATTCATTTCTAAAAGAAAGAAACAAGAATTGCCATTCTTTCTAGATGGTATGACAACATCCAAGTCATGCAGTAGGAAAACAAATTTAAGAGTAAGATAATCATCAAAATTTGTCAGTAAGAAAAAACTCAAAATCAGGCATTTTCCATACCTTTTGTTTTGTTTCTTGAGTCAAGATCATACTACACAGCCCAGGCTGTCTGAGAGATAGCTATGCCACTCTCCATCCTGAAATTGACAGGCCTCCTGTCTCCATCTCAAAAGCTCTGGGATTGCAGGCATGTGTCACTGCTCTTGTCTTTATCAATCTTGTTTTATTATGTCATTTCTAAGAACAGCAAATTACATGTCAAGAAATTAACCTTTCATAAATTGGATTTTTAGGACTAGGGAGGTAGCTTGGTACATGAGTACTCCTTGCACAAGCAGGTGATCAGAGTTTGTGTCCCTAGCTCCCATTATGAAAGCTGGGCCTGGCTGCCAAGCCAGTAACCTCATTGTTGGGTGGGCAGAGTCAAGCAGATCCCAAGAGCTCACGTGCCAGCCACCCTTGTCGAAATGGCAGGCTTCGTGTTCAGTGGAGAAGACCTTGTTTCAAGTCAGTAAGGCAAAGAGTGATGAAGAAATCCAATCAATGTCCTGCCCTGGCCTCAGTATGCATGGGCGCGGACACATGCATGGGCACAGACACATGCACCCACACACTCACATGCATTTATCACATGCACACTAATTAATTAATTAATTAATTAATTAGCTTAAAATTTAGATATTTAATGGAGACATTATAAAGCTTTTTGAAGGATATATTAAGAAGAGTCAAATAAATATTGTATACATAATTTTATAAATTCAAATAAAAATGATATTCAGCAAATTTGATAGCCTATATCCAAAAATTCATGTAAAAGAAAATGGTCTAGGAGTGTGGTTTAGTAGTAGAGTGTTCACCTGGTATATGTGAGCCAATGGCTCTGGGCTCAGTTCAATCCCTAGCACTATAAAAATCAAGATTCACAAATAGGTAAGGCAGGTTGTTTTTATAATACTTTTATTGATGTTTTGTGTATTTCAGTCATCATTTTTCAGTTCAGTTTAGACATATTCCCATTTCCATTTTCCCCACCCGACCCTGGATCATGCATTCTGCCATACATGTCCTTCATCTTTCTCTCAGTCTTTTTAAAGTTTTTCTCTGTAAAGGTCCATTGTTTTGGGCAGAATTTAACTATGTCAGTTCATTCTTTGACCCAGTCCCTATGTTGCTGTGGTTCCCTCCCTGTTGTATCGCTCCAAAATTTGCCTATATACATGTCATAGATGTACCAGAATTATGACCTCCAGGAATAAACTATATGTTAACTCTAATATATGTTTAGGAGTTCACATTTTTCTCTTTAATTTTATATTACTCTAAAATGTGGGTATATACTTTTCACCCACATACATTAATTACCATGTCTGAAAGTATGTAGTAAGTTAACTCTAGGGCTCATTAAGAGATTCACCTTATTTTTTTTAAACCAGTTTTTATTGAAGTTTTATATATTTCATACAACATTCTTAATCATATTTAGACCCATCCCCCCTTTCCTGCCCCACCCCCCCACCCCACCAAAGCTAGTGCTTTCTGCCATACATGTCTTTCATTTTTTTTCTCAGTCTTTTCTTTTTTATACTGTTTGGGGCAGAATTTATGGTTTCAGTCAATTTTTTAACCTGGTCTTTTTTCTTCTTGTTGTTTCTTCTAATTTGTATCACTCTAAATTATACATATATACAAGCCACACATATACCAAGATTAAAACCTCTGAAAATAAACTATAGATTAATTCCAAAGCATGTTTAGCATTCACATTTTGACAGTTGTATGCAGGTAAAGAAAAAAGTAATACTTCACATTCCTTCATTACATAGCAAGTTGATAAGTAACATCAGTTATTGTATTACTAAAAAAAAACAAGGAAAATAAAAAGGAATTATTCAGTTTGCCTTATAAAGAGAGATTTGGTGCTAGCATCCACATATGAGGGACACCATACATTGTTTATCTGGGACTGTGTTACCTCACTTAGCATAATGGCTTCTAGTTCCTTCCATTTACCTGAAAAGTTCATGATGTCATCTTTCTTTAGAAAGACACTACATAGAATTCCATTGTGAAGATGCATCACATTTTCTTTAATCACTTGGTTGAGGGACACTTGGTTTGCTACCAGCTCTTCACTACTGTGAAGAGAGCGGCAATAAACATAGATGTGCATGAATGTCTGTGATAGGATGAGTCTTGTGGATATATACTCAGAAGTAGTATGACTAGGTCAGGTGGTAGGCTCATTTTGAGTCTTTTGAGAGTTCTCTACACTGCTTTCCATAGTGATTGTAAGAGTTTACATTCCCACCAGCAATGGAAAGTGTTCCCCTTTCCCAACAACCTCTCCAACATTTGGTATCCTTTTCTTGATAATAGCCAGTCTTACCAGAGTAAGATGAAATCCTAAAGTGGTTTTAATTTTCATTTCCTTAACTATTAGCAATGTTATGAACAATATTTCTTCAAAAAAATCACTTAATACATAAACCTTTCAGTCAAGATTCCCAAAAGAAACATCTGGTTAGACCATTGCCATGCCTTGCACATAAGATTGTTGGATACATTTCCCTTCATGGACTCTTCTAAAACTAGATTTCTGGTAGAATTCTACAAGATAAAGATTTGATCTTTTTTATTATTATATTTTAAGGGATTCACAATATAAGATCCAGAAAAACAAAGAATGATATCCCTCATCTGTGGATGCTAGCACCAATTACCTAATTGTATGGCAAACTGAGCAATGTCAATGTGATCTGAAAACAACTATGCTTTTATATTGTGAATCCCTTAAAATATAATAGAGATTCACCTTATTACAATTGCTTTCAGATAGAAAGAGATATAACAATAACATTCCTCAACTTGTCCTTCAATTGGGCGATTTGTTAATAGCATCCACAAATGAGGGAAACTGTAGGAATGAAACTTTGCCTGGCCTGAGGCAAGAACTTGTAAGACCTGTCCCACAAAACCTCCAAGAGCTATCTGATATCTCTGTGGGCATTCAGTTGTCTCTGTGAGTTATCTGTAACTCTGGAAGGTCTGGGATATTACAGTTTTCTTGCCTCGCCTATCTCTGCCAAGTTCCAGAATGGATGGCCCCTTCCCTTGAGGTATTGAGCAAAATGTCACCTCTAGTTTAACCATTGCACAAACAGGAGCTTTGCAGCCCCCCCATAGGAGCCAAGGTGGCTCACCCCTCCCTTCCACCTGCCCCCCACTTCCTTGCCCAGAGCACAGTAACTTTTGGTATATAAACACACTGCTGGCATGAATAAAAAAGAGAGAGTTTTATCTCCTGGGCTTTCTCTTAGTCTGTGTCTGTCTTTCTTTTCTGTCAGGTGACTTCCTCGTGGTCCCTTCCCCCCTCCTTGCCAGAGCTAAGCCTAGAGACTGTCGGCCTGCAGGCAGGAGACAGACTTGAAGCTTGCAGTCCTGTGGAACTGCCAAGCCTGGTTCTAGAAGGGAAGAAGATCATGTGGACTGCAGCCACGTGTGATAAAGGACCATCAGATAATTATTAAACTCCAACAGCTGGCACCAATAACGTGGGACTTGAATTTCCACTAAAATCAGAAGGAAAAAGAAACAAGTTATTTTATTGGGCTATCTCTCTCCCAGCTCTCTTTCCCCCATGAGAGGGAAAATCTTGAAGGGTTTTACCATGAAGAGGGAGGTATCCCCCCCCCCCCCGATACTGGATCAGGGTAGTGGCCAGGCTGTGGCCTATCTCCATGGAAAAATTCTTTCTTTCACAAGAGATTAATCTTTTAATCTGTCTTTCCACTTCAGTAATTCTCCTCTATATGGCCAGGCTGTTGGCACATCTCCGTGGAAAAATTCTCTTTTCCCATGACATAAGTCTTTGAAATGTCTTTTTCCCTAACTACTAGGATTCCCTGCCTTTCTTTATCATGGGAAGCAAACAGTCACACCAATCAAAACCCAAACAGCTGTGGCAGCCACTCCACAGCAGTCCAAGCAGATGGAGAAGTCAGTGGCATGCCCCAGGTGCACGGAGGAGCTGGAGCACTGGTCTGGGGGCCGGCAGGGCCCACAGGGGGCCGTGGGGACCCAGATGATCATAGACCAAAGCCTGGTGCAGCCAGCAGCCCTCACTCAAGCCCCGCTCTGCCAGGGCTCTGCCACCAGCCTCCCCACCCACACAGCTGCATGCTATACTCCCAGCCACTCTTTCTTAAAGGGCCAGGATTTTAACTACTTCCCTGTCTGCTACACAAAAGCTATATCAGATCAGTAATAACCAAGACCTTCTTTTGCAGGCATTCCCATTAATGTATCCCCAACTCGGAACTGCAAAAATTTATAACCAAAATCATTTCTCAGGAAAGAAAAAGCTGCCAGGCTCAAAAGCAAAATTACATTTCCCAGAGTTTCTCAGGCTTGTCACAGTCTCAACTTCCTGTTGCAGCCATTTTCATTTCCTTTCCTTCCAGGCCAAAAGACTACATTCCCAAGGTGCCTCAGCCATTTTGCCAAACAAATTTCAGTATGATTCCAGGTCCTTTTTGATTCAGGCTTTTCCAAATGATATTTAAAAAAATGTACCTTTAAACTTTATTGTGTTCATTCTCATGATACTTGTTCAGAATTAAAGTAATTGTACTGCTCCTTGCACATCAATTTTTATCTTGAGATAATATATGTTAAAATGGCCATTTAAAATCTGGTAAGTTAAATTCTATCTCAAGCATGCTTTTCTAAATTTGATACATAGGTACCCAAAAACATCTTTAAATGAGTTGTGCACAACTGACCAATTAATAAGTCCTAGGCATTTCAAAGTCAATCAATCAATTAAGGATCCTAAACTACTTTAAAATTAATTAATAAAAAAGGTGTTAGACAAACTTGGAGCCTTTTAGATTTATTTTTACCATTTTTAAAATTCACAGGCCCCCGTACCACGTGATTTTGTAATCTACCACTGAGAAAAAATAACAAGTCATCTTAATACCATCATATTTCAGAAAGACAACTTTGTATGAAGATTTTCAAGCCAACTTGGTCTAAAAAAATTAAAACTAATTAGTGTTCTTTAACAACTCTTTGTCATTTTTAGGTTTTGGTTAAAAAGTTAATTCATGTGATTTTTTTATTTACATAGATTTAGTAAAGGCTAACTCTAAAACCAAAATTAATTTTTCCCTAACACAGATCTGCCAGTATAAATTGCTGATAAATTAATTGATTTAAAAAGGGTAAATATAAACTTATACAGGTAGTAGTTCAAAGTTTTATTAAGTATGCACTGTCATCTACTGGATGTGACCCACCAACACTCAATAGGATCTGTAGAACCCATTCTGTAAAATTTATACCTAAAAGTTATACTTCTAAAAATTGTAATATATATAAATGTATATAAATGTTAAAATTATATATGTATAAACTTTATTTCTACAGGATCCAGTCTTAATCAAGTAACTTAAAGATCACAATGTATATTTAATCAAGGTTCTTCTAACTTATTTTTACTAATGTTCAAAATCTATTCACACATTGGATAGTGGTAAACTAAATTACTTATGTTGTTTAAACTTGGTCACACTTAAGTGTATATAAACTACAAGTTAAGTTTACTTCTAATCCATACTAAACTTCCAGGTAACAGCGTTGACATTAATGTATATCCAATGTCTTTTTATAGTGTTATCTGTAACATCCCTTTTTATCTACAAGATAATTTAGCTTAGCTTTAAAAGAAAGTATTTCGAGATCTCCCTAGAACAGCTCAGGCAAGCCCAGGTAGGTGGACAGCAGCTGAGTGCTTAAGCAAGGCTGGCTTCATCTGATTTCATCTAGTTAATCTGATTGACTGATTTCATCTAGTTAATCCGTTAATCCAGTTGTCTTTGATTGGTTGGCTTTTGCGGCTGTGGGGGTGGAGTTATCCTCCCAGCCGGTATTAAAGGCAGGGCTGTGTGACTCTTGATCTGAGATCTCCCGAGAACAGCTCAGGCAAGCCCAGGTGCAGGGGCATGGCCTAAAGAGCCCACCCACAGTCGGTCGTTCCCCCCCACACACCAAATGAGATTATGAAGGCATCTGAATGAGACAAGCAAAGCAGGCCTTCAACAGAGTGAAGAGGCATTTAGGACCTACGTGGGAATACAGGCAAGGAGAAGCCCATATGCCAGGAACACGAAGAAGAGACAACATAGGAAAGGGGCAGGATAATCCCTCATCAAGCTCTACCAACCCTATGGAAGATTCCTACAGTGGGATCCCCATGGGGATGGCCCAGGACACAGATATCATAAACACAATTGGGAACATATTTAAAGAACTTCAACAAAATAAAGAGCAAATCAAATAACTAAAAAAAGAGAATAAAGAACTCAAGAAGGACCTAGAGAGAGAGAATGACAAACTCCGGAAGGAAATGGAAACACTGAAAAGATCCCATGATGAAAAAGATAAGGAAACCAACCAGTGAAGCAAAGAGCTATGGGAAGAGATTGAGAAGCTCCAGAAAGAAGTAGAAATACTAAAGAAATCAGAAGAAGAAGTGAAAAAGGAAATCAAACGCTCATCCAATCAAGAGGAAAGGAGTGGAAAAAGCCTCAGAAGCAGAATGGAGGAAGCAGAACAAAGAATATCAGACCTGGAAGATAACGCAGAACAACTAAAAACCTCAAGGAAGGATTATGAAAATTTTAAAAATACACAAAAGTGGAACAACCAGGAACTGTGGGACACTATGAAAAGATCGAACCTCCTCATCACAGGAGTAGAGGAAGGAGAAGAATCCCAAGAGAATGCTATTGATCAGATCTTCAACAGAATAATAGATGAAAACTTCCCCAAACTTAAAAAAGACAAACCAATACAAATATAAGAAGCACATAGAACTCCAAACAGACAAGATCAGAAAAAAAATTCTCCACATCATAGTTAAAATGCTAGACACCCAAAACAAAGACAAAATCCTTAAAGCCACAAGAGAAAACAAGTGACCTATAAGGGGAAACCTATGAGAATTACAACTGACTTCTCAATGCAAACTATGAAAGCAAGAAGAACCTGGAGCAAAGCATTCCCAGTGTTAAAGGACAATAGATGCCAACCCAGGTTACTATAGACAGCAAAAATGTCGATTATAATTGAAGGAGAGAGAAAATCCTTCCATGACATGAACAAGTTGAAAGAATACATGTCCGTAAGACCAACCCTTCAGAGAATACTGGAAGCAATTCAAAGAACAGAAGAAAGGAGCAACCATCCCCAGGCACCTAGAAAGAGAAATCAATAAAAGCATAACTGCATAAGTAGAAACCTAAACGCAAACCGCAAAGGGATAACAAGGCAAAAGGAAGCAACACAAACCTATCAGTAATAACGTTAAATATTAACGGACTAAATTCCCCAATCAAAAGACATAGACTTGGAGATTGGATTAGGAAAAAGAATCCATCCATATGCTGTCTACAAGAAACACATCTTACCTTCAAGGACAGACACCACCTTAAAGTGAAAGGATGGAAAAAAATATTCCAAGCAAATGGTACCAAAAAGAGAGCAGGTGTTGTGATTTTAATACCAGACAAAATAGACTTCAAAGTAAAAGAAATCAGAAGAGACAAAGAAGGCCATTACATCTTTATCAAATGAACAATTCACCAAGAGGATTTCACAATCATGAATATATATGGCCCAAACTCTGGTGCACCAAACTTTATAAAGACAATTCTCCAGGACCACAAGTCACACACTAACTCCAGTACACTCATAGTAAGGGACTTCAACACTCCACTGAGTCCTTTGGACAGGTCAACAGGACAAAGAATAAACTGAGAGACATCTGAACTGAATGATATGATACACCAAATGGACCTCATAGACCTCTACCAAATATTCCATCCTAACACCAGAGAATACACTTTCTACTCAGCACCTCATGGAACATTCTCCAAAATCGACCACATACTGGGACACAGAAGAAACCTCTACAAATAAAAAAAGATTGAAATAATTTCATGCATTCTATCAGACTACAGTGCAATAAAGCTCATTATCAACACCAGGATAAGCTCCCCTATCTACAAGAACACATGAAGACTAAACAACACACTCCTGAATAATGAATGGGTCAAGGAACTTTCTACTCAGTACCCCATGGAACATTCTCCAAAATCGACCACATACTGGGACACAGAAGAAACCTCCACAAATACAAAATGATTGAAATAATTTCATGCATTCTATCAGAACACAATGCAATAAAGCTCACTATCAACACCAGGATAAGCCCCACTATCTACAAGAACACATGAAGACTAAACAACACACTCCTGAATACTGAATGGGTCAAGGAAGAGATAAAGAAAGAAATAAAAGCATTCCTGGAACTGAATGACAATGACAATACAGCACAACAAAGCCCATGGGATACTTTAAAAGCAGTCCTAAGAGGTAAGGTTATAGCTCTGGGTGCCTACATTAGAAAAACAGAAAGAGCAGTTCTCCCCAGTCAGAAATCCCATCATCCTACAGAGGTTTGATGGTCCCCAGCAAGTTGTAGGCCACACAGATTCCAGAGTCACACTGAGCTGAAGCCACGGATTCCCCAAGGGCCTCATTTGATACTCATGGTTCCAGTTTTTAAGTCCAGAGTCAAAAACACCTCACTTAGTTAAGTGATGGGATTTCTGACTAGGAAGAACTTCTCAATGGCATCCGAGTACCCATGGAATTGGTCCTGCTGAAGAAACTGAGCTCCAGTCCCTTGGTGTCTTTAGACTTCTGGACTGGTTCCAGGGGTCCAAGAGTTTCATTCTGATCCTCTAGAGAGTGGACCTGGTGCAAGACCTCTTCGAATTTATCATGAACTGGGAACACTACAAGAGGAGCTGGNTTTTTTTTATTAATTTATTTCTGTATGTGTATGAATGTACTGTCTGCATGCAAGTCTGTGCACCCATGTCGTGCAATGCCGCGGAGGTCAGAAGAGGGTGTCGGATTCCCCTGGAACTGGAGTTCTCCTGGAATTGGAGTATTCAGACGGTTCTCGGCCGCCATGTGGGTGCTGGGGATCAAACCCGGGTCCTCTGCAAGAGCAGTCAGCGCTCTTAACCGCTAGGCCATCTCTCCAGCCCAACAATGTCATTCTCATACATGTATGTAGTTGTATGTCTTTATGTGTACGACAAGCAATGTTATTTTTAGAAACAATGTCATTCTCATACCTGTATGTCTTTGTATGTCTTTATGTGTAAGACAAGCGATATTATTTTTAGAGACAATGTCATTAGCATACCTGTATGTCTTTGTATGTATTTATGAGTAGGACAACATTGTTATTTTAGAGACAATGTCATTCACATACCTGTATGTCTATGTATGTCTTTATGTGTAGGACAAGCAATGTTATTTTAGAGACTATGTCACTCACATAGCTGTATGTTTTAATGGAAGAAAAGGTATTACTTTTACTTTGTCATTTTTAGAGGTCCACCACTTAAGAGCAAAGTTACATAATCAATGGGTCTCTTTGCATCTCTTATGGTCAGTTTGTGATGCACTGGCATCAGTTTCTATGTTTAATCAACAAGTGTAAATGCACTTGAGAGTCATTGCAACTGGCCTATAGCCTTTTGCCACATCTGTGCTCAGAGAAAGATCCTTTTAACAAAAGCTCCATTACCTGCAACCTAAGTTCCCCTAGGCTACCATGATATTCTCTTTTGTTAAAACTAATTCTCACCTCAGAAAGTTGACTTTCTGGTTTGTAAAAAGCCAGTTTGGGGTTATAGCTCAAATGTCTTTAGTCCAGTATCAGACCATCCCACAAAATCTCCTAGAGGATTATGACATTACTATTCCATTTTAATTAAAAAACAAAGGAGGGGGCTGTAGTAATGAAACTTTGCCTGGCTTGAGGCAAGAACTTATAAGACCTGTTCTGCAAAACTTCCAAGAGTTATCTGATATCTCTGTGGGCATTCCATTGATTCTGTGAGTTATCTGTAGCTCCATAAGCTCTGGGATATTACAGAGTTGTCTTGCCTCACCTATCTCTGCAAAGTTCCAGAACTGGATGGCCCCTTACCTTGAGGTATTGAGCAAAATGTCACCTCTAGTTTACCATTGCACAAACAGGAGCTCTGCAGCCCCCCTGTAGGAGCCAAGGTGGCTTGCCTCTTCTTTCTGCATGCCCCCCACTTCCTTGCCCAGAGCACAGTGACTTTTGGTATATAAGCACATTGCTGGCATGAATAAAAGAGAGAGAGTTTTATCTCCCAGGCTATCTTTTGGTCTGTGTCTGTCTTTCTTTTCTGTCAGATGACTTCCTCATGGCCCCCTCCCCCCTCCTTGCCAGAGCTAAGCCTAGAGACTGTTGGCCTGAAGGCAGGAGACAGCCTTGAAGCTGTGGAACTGCCAAGCCTGGTTCTAGAAGGGAAGAAGATCATGTTGATTGTGGCCACACGTGACTAAAGGACCATCAGACAATTATTAAACTCTGACAGGAAACCATTCCCCCATTTGTTTCTTTTGGACTGTGTTACTTCACTTAGCATGATGGCTTTGAGTTCCAACCATTTAACTGCAAAGTTCACGATGTCATCTTTCTTTACTGCTGAATAGAATTCCATTGTGTAGATGTACCACATTTTTTGTTATCCACTCATCTGTTGAGGGGCAATTGGGTTGCTTCCATCTTCTTGCTATTGTAAAGAGGGCTGCAATAAACATAGATGTGCATGTATCTTTGCAGTAGGGTGAGTCTTGTGGGTATATACCCAGGAGTGGTATGGCTGGGTCACGTGGTAGGTTCATTTCAAGTTTTTTAAGGGTTCTCCACATGTTTTCCACAGTGGTTCTACGAGTTTACATTCCCACCAGCAGTGGATAAGTGTTCCCCTTTCCCCCCAACTTATCCAGCATTTGGCGTCTTTTGTTTTCTTGAACTTAGCCGGGCTTATTGGAATGATACGATAACTTAGAGTGGTTTTAATTTGCATTTCCTTAATTATTAATGATGGTGAACACATTTTGTGATTTTTTTCAGCCATCTTTACTTCTTTACTGGTGAAATCTCTGTTCAGCTCTTTACTCCATGCTTTGACTGAGTCATTTGTTTTGTTATTTCATTGTTTTTTGAGGAGTGTGTGTGTATATATATATATATATATATNGAGAGATGATGTTTTTCTTTTTCCTATAATAGGGAGAGGTAGGAAGGTTCCTCGTATCTGGAAGGTAAACTATATTAGGGCCAATTATAAACAGTTAACCCCAAAATTATTCAGAGATATGTCAGTGTCTGTCACTCATGGAGTCTGAGGTTCCTCTTTCTTTAATGTTCAGATGGGTTAACCTCTCTGCTGGCATTTTTCTCCACAGATCCCATCCTGCATATCCATAAGGTTGTTGTTTTCAGGCATTTAGATCAGTGACTTTTACCTGTGGGAACATAAATTCTCCTCCCATTGTAGTTTCAAGATCAAAGAAATTGAAAATTTATCAAATGATTTGGAACACAAGCGTTTTTCATTTTTATCCCAGAAAGGATAGTACCTGTCCTGCCTTCCATCCTCGTCTTTTTTTTTTAAGTTTTATGTTTTGACCCTATAATGCTAATGTGTGTTAAACATACCTCATAACAGGAGCAAGGCGATAAGCTTTCATTAAATTTTACCAAATGTTTCTCATTGGACTGTATGCTGCTATTTGGGAAGGAAATTTAGCTTGACTTCCTTTAATTTCCTAAAGTAAAGAAAGTGTTATACCATAGTGATGGTTGTAAAATTCAAAAAATATAGAGGCTTTGTGTACCTTAACTCATACAATTATGAATATAAGACTAATTAACATTTTATATTCCAGATTAGTTCAATTGTATTACATTTCCACCAAAACCTACCCTAAATTTAACTAATCTATAACAATTGATAAGCCTTAAAATATCTATATTTGGTAGATAGAGCTTGGACAGAGTTGAGTACTGCTAAATAAATTTTACCCAAAAATTGCTCTTTAAAATTGCTATATGACTTGACTATGACTTCTACTTATTTGGGAAGTAAAAGTTAAGCTTATTTCCTTTAAATTGTCGCTACAAGTAAAAGAAAGTGTTACAACTGTGATGTTGTAATAATTCAGAAAAATTAGAGACCAACCCAATAAATATAATAAAGACAACTAGCATCTATCATCCCAGTTAGTCTCAATTGTATCTAACTCGTTTTTTGTTTTTTTTTTTTAGACAAGCACTTCAATAATACCAATTTGCATGCAGTTGTGCCCCAGCCCACCAGCCCAAGGTTCACCACCATCTAGCTGGAGGGGCTTGAATTGTCAATCAAGTTGATCAAATAAGTGTTCTAGACTATTAAATGTCGTAGTTTTTTTCACTATTCATTCCAATCGCAGCCCCTACAATCTACCACCCCCTCTTCCTCAGATTTGTCCCTAGGCTTAGATGGGGAACAGGTGGACAAGAAGCACAAACCTCTACTTTGTCTGGAGATGTAATTTTGGAATCTAGTCTGTACTCTCATTCATGGGCTGTTTCCTTGGACTCTGGCTGTTTCTTTCATGGGTACCGATTCCCCAGGGATAAGCTTTCAATCTATATGAAGGCACAAGAGCGATTAGATATTAAATATTTTAATACATTGCTATGTTACTATGTATGGTTTATCTTTTGTATAGACCAGAATGTTTGGATGGTGTGTTAATCCTGGATTACTTTTTTTTCTCTGAGAAAGATAATTGACAGGGCCTTACTGTGGCGTATAAATCCCCTAATCACTAGAAGGTATAAACTTGTGGCAACATCAACGAGTTATTCATTCCAAGGAGAGGCTCATATAATAGTTGGGATATACAGACATATGGCTTGACTGCTGCACAGTCTCTCCAAGCAGGTGAGGTGTAAGCTGATGTTGGTGAAGGAGTTTTGCTTGACTCAAGGAGACAACATTTGCTTTATTGGTTAGGTGGCCTTTGTACACTCTCTGGTATTCCACAGCGAACCAACTGTATAGCTTGTAAGTGCAATCTCGGATACAATCCTCCCGATGGTTACAATCAGGTCATTGACAGCAGGGCAGGCCTTAACCACTTTTCTTGCAGATATACAGTTTACAGGCTAGTATTGCCTTTACTTTTGGGGGGGGGGTTGGTTCACCTGGTTAACATCTCCTTGGAGAATAATCCATTGCTGCTATCAGTTCTCTCATTTGTATTAATATATTTTGCTTTATGCACCACGTAAAGAGCTTTCTAGTTTTTAGTATTATATTGGTTCTGAATAGACATAATCCTTTTTACAGTTCTATGTCTATTAGTCAATTTTTTTTGTCTATTAGTCAATTAAAGCGGGCAGTTTTTCTGGTTTTATAAGATATTACTTCTATAACATTCAGCTCGAATTTACTGTTAGAGGATGACTTCATTACCAACATGTTTTTCTTTGTTCTATAAAAAAGAGGTAAGGAGGTCATCATATTGAACTGTGCTGCACCTAGAAGATAAAGCTCATTAGGACTCACTGTAAACTAGATTTACACCTATGTCTTTCTTTCCTCAGTCCTTAGAGTGGTACTGTTTTGACTCGCTGGGAACTGACAGAATTTCGCCATGGTTAGTCGTTAAGAATATGAAAGTTTTTGACAAAAGGTTTAATATGTATGTATCCCCCTTTTTTATGTTTATTTTTTTTTTGACCCATAAGCCTCAAAAAGGCAGTTTTGTAGTACACTTACCTCTAGGCAGGGATCAAGGTGTAAATTTCATCAAATTTGTCCATGGTTTTTGGGAGGGTGATCTCTATGGTTGTTAATATTGTGAAGCAAACTTAATGTCCTTAAGTTAAAATTATCCTACAGGTAAAGAGGATGCTACAAGATGACACTGTACAACAGAAAAATTATGAGAACATTTGTATATGTTATTCCCAAAGTTGTTATATAAATTTTAAGTAAATACCCATTTAACTTTAAATTAAATATACATTGATAGAATATAGACACATGTCACTCTCCCGTTCGCCACCCTCCGGTTCACCTTTAGGTCACGTTTTCTTGCGATGCAGTCTTTTCTGTTGTTGTTCTTTAATTGCATCCTACTTCAAGATATATAAGTAACTGGGTTTTCGATGCTAGCATGCCCATAATGAGGAATACATCATTCCATTTGCTTATTGACGTGGATGTTGTGTTACTTCACTTAATATAATTATCCTCCAGCTCCATCCATTACCTGCAAAGTATTGATATCATTCTTTCTTTTTTTTTTTTTTTTTTTTTTTTTTTTTTTTTTTTTTTTTTTTTTTTTTCTATCCACCATCAGTTGAGGGGCATTTGGGTTGGTTCCAGGCTTTTTGCTATTGGACAGAGCTGCAGTAAATATAGACGTGCATGTATTTCTGCAGTAAGATGAGTTTGTGGGTATATACAATAGGAGTGGTATGACTGGGTCAAATGGCAAATTCATTTTGAGTCTTCCAAGGGGTTTCCACACATGCTTTCCATAGTGGCTGTACAGTTTACATTCCCACCATGCAATGGATGGGTTGTTCTCCCTTTCTCTGACAACCTCTCCATCAGCTTGGTATCATTTTGGTTTTCTCCTTGATCCTGGCCAGTCTTATTGGGAAGTGAGGTGATATCTCAGAGTGGTCCTTAATTTGCATTTTCCTAATTATTAGTGACGTTGAACAGTTTTAAGATGTTTCTTCAAGCCATCTCTAGTTCCTCCTCTGGGAAGTCTCTATTCAGTTCTTTGCTCGATCTTTTGAGTGATTTCATTTGTTTTCTTTTTTCTTTGTTTTTTTGAGTAGTTATATACTCCTGATCTTAATGCTCTGTCAGATGTATCTTGCAGTAAGCATTGTATTCCCAGTCTGTGGGTTGTCTCTTTACTTCCTTTATTTGTTCTCTTTTGATGTACAGAAGCTTTTGAGTTATAATGAGGTCCCATTTGTCAGATGTGTCATTCTTATGTTGTTGTGCAGGCTGCTGTTGAGTTTGAAGTCTTTTTCCTACAACTATGTCTTTTAAGTTGCTGCCAGGTTTTTCTTCTATCTCCAAGAGTTTTGGGGTTTCACGGTTGAGGTCTTTAATCCATAAGGAATTGACTTTTGTGCAAGGCGCAGATGTAGGGGTTTGAATTTATTCTTCTACAAGTGTGATCCAGTTTTGCCAGATCCACTTGTTGAGATGCGTGTCTTGTCCTCATTGTGTCTTTCATTGCTCCTTTATAATATGACGGTGTCTAATTGTATGTGCTCGAGAGTTTGGATCTTCAGTTTTATCCATTGGTCAGCTGGTCTGTTTTTTGTGCCAGTACCTAAGCTGTTTTTTTGACTATAGGCCCTGTGTAAAGTTCTTAAATTCTGGTTTAGTAATCCCCCCTGTATTGCTCTTGTTCGTACGGTGCTCTAGCATATTTGGTTTTTGTTTTTCTCCAAGAATGAGATTGAGGATTTTTTTCCCCAAACCTGTGAAGAAGCTCTTTGGGGATTTTGATTGGATTGCATTAAATCTGTTATACTGAGTTGTAGGTAGAATGGATCGTTTTTGACATATTTAATGCTTTCCCAATCCATGGAGCATGGGAGTTGTCCATTCTCTGATGTCTTCTTCAAATTTCCTTCCTTAGAGGTTTGAGAAATTTTTGTTGTAGAGATCCTTGGTGTCCTTTTGGTTAAGGTTTGTTCCTATGTTATTGTTATTGTTTTTTGAGGTATTTTAAGTGGGAAGGTCTTCTTGTAGTCTTCTTCAGTTGCATGTTGTCGGTGTAAAGAAAGAAACGGCAACTGCATTTTCCTAGATTTTTTTGTATTTGCCACATTTTATGCTAAGTTTTATCGTTTCAGAGTATGTCCTGGTGGAGGTTCTAGAAATCTCGCTTAAGTGAAACATTATATTCAGCAAAAGGAATAGCTTGACCTTCCTCTTTTCCAATTAGAAATCCTTTTAATTTTTACCTTATCTGCCTTATTGGCCCTAAGCAAGGGTTTTCAGAAAGTATATTGAAAAGGAGTGTGACAGGGGGCAGCCTTGCGAGTTCCTAACTTTAAAGGGATGCTTCTGTCATTTCCCCATTATAGATGATATTGGTTGTGGGTTTCCTGTATAATGGCTTTGATTACATTAAGGAATGATCCAATCAAATTCCCTCCAGGACTTTAAACATAGAAGGCATGTTGAATTTTGCAAAGGCCTTTCTCCACATCAATTGAGATGATTGGTGTGGTTTTTGTCTTTCAGTCCATTTATATGCTTGATGATATTTTTGATTTTCCGTATGTTGATCCATCCCTGCAACTCTGGTACGAATCCAACTTGTTCATGGAGGAGTGCATTCTTCTTGATGTGGGTTCTGTATGCGATTTGCAGTATCCTGTTTACGGAATTTCTTGGATCCGTGTGTTCATAGGGAGAGGTCTATTAGTTCCTCCTTTTTGTGGTCTGTTCTTTCCTGGTTCGGGGGTAGAGTGTTGATGCTGGCTTCATAGAAGGAATCCGGGGGAACTCTCTCCGATTGTAAACAACTTGAGTAGTATGGTTGTATGGTCTTTTTGAATATTCTTTATAGAAGTTCTGCTGTGAAAACATTGGTCTGGGAATTTTTTTGGTTGGCGGAGGCTGGTTATTAACATCACTTTCTTAATAAAATATTTTACTATTTTTAAGCCTTGATCTTTTTTGGTTGATCTTTGGTGATTCCAGGATTTCAGATTATTCATCCATTTATCCTAGATTTTCAATTATAGTAGAGGTAGTATGGTTTTGAAGTAATCCCTTACTGTTGTCTGGATCTTTTCAATTGTCTGTTGTGATGATTTCCCTTCTCATCACAGATTTATTTGATTTTGGAGTTTGTTTCCTTTTTTTCTTTTAGTTAACTGGGTAGAGTTATGTCTATCTTTTTATTGTTTCAAAAGAACCAACTTTTTGGTTCATTGATTTTTTGCTATGGTTTTCTTTGTTATTTCATGTTATCTTGCCTCTGATTTTGTTGATTTTGACTTGCTCTGCTGTGTTTAGGGGTTCATTTGTTTGTCTCTCAAGTGTTTAAGCGCTGCTGTTTTAGATCATTCACTTGTGCCTTTCTGTTTTTTTTTTAATGTGGCATTTAGAGCTATAACCTTCGCCATTAGGATTGCCTTTAAGTGTCCCATAGGTTTTGCTGTGTTGTATATCATTGTCATTCAGTTTCAGAAGTTTTATTTTTTTCTTTTAATTTTTCTGACCATTCATTATTCGGGAGTGTTGTTTAGTCTCCATGCGTTCATGTAGGTACTCGGTTGTGGGCTTTTATAACTGGTTGTTGATATTGAGTTTTAATGCACTGTGGTGTGATAGAATGCATGAGATTATTTCAAACTTATTGTATTTGTTGAGTTTTCCCTGTGTCCTAGTATGTGAGTTCTATTTTGGAGACATGTTCTGGTATCGAGTATAATAAGTGTATTCTCTCTCTCGGTGTTTTGGTGAAATATTTAGCAGAGATGTGTGAGTATCAGTTTTGGTGTATTGTATCATTCAGTTCAGATGTCTCTTTGTTTATCTTTGTCCTGTTGAATCTGTCTATAGGACTTAGTGGGGTCTCTGAAGTCCCCTACTATGTAAGTGTGCTGCGGGTTATTTGAGCTTGATAATCCTGAAGATTGTCTTCAAAGTTTTGGATGCACGCAGTGCTTTGGTGAATTATTTCATGATGTGAGATCTTTTTTTAATTGTTCCTTTGATAAGTTTGTAGTGGCCCTCTTTGTCTCCTTTTATTTCTTTTGCTTTGAAGTCTATTTTGGTGCTCTGATACTTAAAAGAGCAACACCTGATTTCTTTTTTGGTACTAATCGCTATTGGAATATTTTCTTCCATCTTCACTTTAAGTTGGTGCTGTCCTTGAAATTGAGATGGGTTCTCTGTAGACAGCATGATGGATGGTTTTTGTTTCCTAATCCATCCTCTTATTTTATGCCTTTTGATTGGAGAATTTCAGCCCATTTAATATTTAAGGTTATAATTGAAAGATGGATGTTGCTCCTTTCACCTTATTATACATCTGGACTTTTAGTCTCTGATTTCGACACCTGATGAATTCTGTTTTTATATAGTTTTTTTCCCTAGTTGCTTTGAGGATGGTGTTCCTTCTCTTCATGCCGCTTTTGTATTGTTTCAAGTGTTTTCTGAAGGGTGGGTTTTCTGGAAATGTATTCTATAATCTTGCTTTAAGTCATGGTAAATTTTTCTCTCTCCTTCAAACTGTAATCAAACATTTTTGCTGGGTAAGTTATTGCTGGTTGACAATCTATAGTTCTTAACACTGGGAAATGCTTTGCTCCATGTTCTTCGTTCTTTCATGGTTTGTGTCAATTGTGATTCTGATGGGTTTCCTTTGTATGTGAATTGTTTTTCTCTTGTGGGCCATTCAGAAAATTTTTATCTTTGTTTTTGGGCATCTAGCACTTTACTATGGATATGGCGTGGGGAGTTTCTTTTCTGTCTTGTCTCTTTGGAGTCTATGTGTCTCTTGTATTTGACATGGGTTTGTCTATTTTTAGTTTTGGGAAGTTTTCATCTATAATGTTGTTGAAGATATGTTCAATACTATTCTCTTGATTCTTCTCCTTCCTCTATTCTATGATGCAGAGGTTTGATCTGTTTCCCATAGTGTCCATATTTCCTGGTTGTTCACTTTTTGTGTATTTAAAAATTTTTCATTACCTTTATTTGAGTTAGTTTTAGTTCTCTGTGTTATGCTTCCAGATCTGATATCTCTTTGTTCAGCTTGCTCATTCTATTTCTGAGGCTTATTCCTTTCCTTCTCTTGATGTGGATGTAGTGTTCTATTTCTTTTTCATTTCATGCCCTGTGATTCTTTAATATATCCAGTTCCTTTTTGAGTTTTCTCAATCCTCCTTCTTCAATGGTTCCTTACTTCATTGGTTTCTTGTGATTTCTTTCGTATTTCTACTTCCTTAGGTGTTTTGTTTTTTTTCTCTATCTAGTTCTTTCTGGAGTCTTTCAATCTCTTCTTTAGTGTCTCGAATTCCTTTTATGTTCTTTAATATTTCGCTGCATAGGTCTGCAATTATATCTCTAAGATCTGTTCCTTGAGTCACCTCCAAGGGGAACTCCATTGTACCTTATTCTCCTCAGGGTTGGTAGAGCTGGTGTGGAATTAATCCTGCACCTTTCCCATGTTTGTCCTATCGTCATGTCCTGGCATGTGGATTTCCTTTTGTGATTCAAATCACAAGTGCTCTTTCATTGTGTTGAAGGCTGAAGCTGTTTGTTTTGCTGTACCTCTCTATTCTTTTTTTTTTCTTCCTCTCCCTCTCCTTGTTTATTGAGTGTTTACTTGTCTAGGTTTCAAGCTCAATTTTGTTTATACGAATTTGGATATTGAAGTCTAGTCATCTTCATTCTCCGTGTTCTGAGAGTTCCCTAATACATCCACTGGATACTCCTCCTTCTCAAGTTCCAATTGTGTGGGGGGTGGATGCTGGCTTAGCCCGCACTGCAGCACTGATCTAGGAACAGAGGATCAACCCATGATCAGGACGCCATTTTCTGGCTGCGACGGGGGGAAGGGCGTCCCGGCAGGCTGAGGACTCGAACCTAGCCCCCGCCAGCCACCAGTCTCTCTGCCACAGACCAGAAATTCAATTGTCCAGCATCACAAAAGTCAATCTTTCCTAAGCTTTTTCCCTGACTGGAGCAGTGTCGTGCTGTTCCAAGTGTTCCTATCAGGTTCGGAACATGAGTCCAAGCACTCGACCCCACTGCAGTAACTGAGTTAGCGCACCAGAGTAGACCTAAGCTCAGGACATAGATTTGTTTTCCAACCTTTTTAATAATTCACAGGCCAGGATCACATGGTTGGTAATCTGCCACCAGAACAGAAACAGGTAATCTTTAATTCATGTCTAGTTGAATTTTATGCAGCTGTATGTAAGCTTTCAGGCCGAACTTGGTCTAACACAAAAATTAAAACTGAATTTATGTTCGTAAACTATTTCAGTTTTAGGTTTTGGTTAAAAATTATTTTGTGTGATTTTTTCTATTATGTAGATTGTGCTAAAAGGCCAACTCTAAAACCAAAATTGATTTTTTCCCTAAATCAGGTCTGCCAGTATATTTAAATGGTTAATAAATTAATTGACTTATAATGGCTAGATATAAATCTGCACAGACAGTAGTTCAAAGTTTTATTAATATGTACTATCACCTACTGGATGTGAACCACCAAGACTCAAACAGGATTAGTGAACCCCTTCTGTAAAATTTACTAAAGTTATACAGTCTAGCAGGTAGTCCAGGCTGGTGGTTCCCGCCTTTAATCACTAGCACTTGGGAGGCAAAGCAAGTGGAATCTGTTGTAAGTTCAAGGCCAGCCTGGTCTTACATAGCGAGTTCCAGGTTGGCTGGGGCTACAGGGAGGGGTATGTTTTTTTTCAAAAAGACCAAAAAGAGTTATGCATCTAAAAACTTAATATATATATATTATATATATATATATTTATATATGTAAGTTTAAAAATTATATGTGTATAAACTTTATTTCTAAAGGATCCAGTCTTAATCAGGAAACTTAAAATCACAATGTATATTTAATCAAGGTTCATCTAACTTATTTTTACTAATGTTCAATATCTATTCACACATTGGATAACGATAAACTAAATTACTTACGTTATTAAAAATTGGTCACACCTTAAAATGTATGATAAAACTCAAGTTCTTTTATTTCTAATTCATCTAACTTCCAGGTAACAGCCTGATATTAATGTATATCAATAGTCTTTTACATAATGTTATCTGTAACAATCCCTTTTATTTACAAGATATTTTAGTTTTAAAAGACAGTAACTCATCTCTTCATCAACAATGAAACTCAGGACTTGGGATTCTGTAATGGGTTATGTATGTGTGTACTTCATTGGTTTTAAAACTAATGTGTGTGTGTGTGTGTGTGTATATATATATATATATATATATATATATATATATATTATATTCTCCTAAAATAAGGTAAAATTATTGTAATGCCCTCCAAAAGACAGCTTACCTTCTTTCTTACATTAAGAGACATAAAATCTCTTGAAAAGATATTCTATTTCTCAAAACATCTATTAAATATGTATCAAGGCCAGGTACTATACTGTCTTGGATTTCTCTCTCACAACAGCCAATTACATGAGTAAAAAATATTACAGCTGTCTTCTATTAAACTAAAAATCAGGCCCCATAAATCTACCAGGGCTAAATAGAGCCATGGATAATTCCAAGCACTAAGTTAATATGTCTTTTACTTTTCAAACTTAAAATTAAAGGGCTAATCTATGTGAGTCTTAAAAAGAACTTTAATAACCCTTCATCCATTTATCTACAGGTATTTCCTGCCTACAGTAATAAAAAAAAAAAACGATATCTCTAACCACCTATGCTAGGCCAGCAGCACAATCTAGTATAATAAATAATGTTTACTTAACTGCCTATGCTCTTACTATTCATATTCCATCAGTAAAAGCACAAAAGGCACCCCTGAAAGCCAAGATTCCAGCTCTGAGATAAGCCATCTGCAACCGATTTTTACTTTGCCTTCAGGCATAATCCATGCCTCTGGAGAAACTAAAATCCAGAGCTGAGTAGCCAGCCTCCTGCTGGAAAAAGACTGAGACAACCTGGGTGCTATCTTCAACAACAGAAATAGATTACTCCTCTTTCTCACCTGCCCCCGCCCAAAAGCCTGGAGACTGCTGGCTAAAGAAAAAACCTACAGGAGACAATTGTTACTGAACTTTGTTACATCAATATAGTTACATATACAGATCTCTCCAGCCAGACTTGGGACTTTGGGAGTACAAGTAAAGAACACCATCTATGTTAAAAGGGGTATCAAGTAATATCTGTATGTTTTCATGTATAAAATCAGAAATGTTACTCTTAGAAAAGATGTCATTTGCATATCTGTATGTCTTTGTATGTCTTTATGTGTAGGACAAGCAATGTACTTTTAGAAACAATGTCATTCGCATACCTGTATGTCTTTGTATGTCTTTATGTGTAAGACAAGAAATGTTATTTTTAGAGACAACGTCAGAGATCGGGGATCTCCCAAGACCACCTGAAGCACAGGTAAGAGCTGGGTGCTTCAGCCAGGCAGATTGTTTGATTAGATTTCATTGTCTTTGTTGATCTTTGGCCCAATTGACTGGTGTGGCTGTGGGGGCAGAGTTATCCTCCCAGCTGGTATAAAAGGTGGGTTTGTGTGAGTCTTGAGATTGAGATCGGAGATCTCTCAAGACCACCTGAAGCACATGTACCAGGGCGAGGGCTAAAGAGTACACACTCCCCCCCACAACTGAGATTATCAAAGGCAAGAGTGTCCAAGTGGATTCTTTGGAGAACCTTCAGAATAGAAAGGTAAGAGTGAGTTGGACTTCCAATAGAAAGCCCAGAGCTTAGAGAAGTCAACACTCCATAAACAAGGAGTAAAGGAGAAAACAAAATCAATCAAACAAACAAAGAAGGCATCTGAAGAAGGCAAGCAAAGCAAGCCTTCAACACAGTGAAGAGGCATTTGGGAATGACACTGGAATACAGGCAAGGAGAAGCCCATATGCCAGGGACATGAAGAAGAGACAACATGGGAAAGGTGCAGGATAATCCCACACCAAGCTCTACCAACCCTGTGGAAGATTAGTACAGTGGGATCCCCTGGAGATGGCCCAGGAAACAGATATTACAAGTACAATTGTGAACATACTTAAAGAAGTACAAGATTATAAAGAGTAAATCAAAGAATTAAGAAAAGAGAATGAAGAACTCAAGAAGGACCTAGAGAGAGAGAATGACAAACTCCAGAAGAAAGTGGAAACACTGAAAAGATCCCATGTTCAAAAAGATAAGGAAACTGACCAGTGAAGCAAAGAGCTACAGGAAGAGATTGAGAAGCTCCAAAAGGAAGTGGAAATACTAAAGAAATCAGAAGATGAAATGAAAAAGGAAATCAAACACTCATCCAATCAAGAGGAAAGGAGTGGGAAAAGCCTCAGAAGTGGAGACAAAGTCATTTGCATACCTGTATGTCTTTGTATGTCTTTATGTGTAGGACAAGCAATGTTATTTTAGAAATTATGTCACCCACATACATGTATGTTTTAATGGGAGAAAAAGGTATTACTTTTACTTTGTCATTTTTAGAGTTCCACCACTTAAGGGCAAAGTTACATACTCAGTGGGTCTCTTTGCATCTCTTGTGGTCAGTTTGCAATGCATTGGCATCAGTTTCTATGTTTAATCGATAAGTGTAAATGCACTTGAGAGTCATAGCAACTGGCCTATAGCCTTTTGCTGCCTCTGTGCTCAGAGAAAGATCCTTTTAACAAAAGCTCTGTTACCTGCAACTTAAGTTCCCCTAGGCTACCATAATATTACTTTTTGTTAAAACTAATTCTCACGTCAGAAAGTTGACTTTCTGGCTTGTCTAAAACGAGTTTGGGGTCACAGCTCAAATGTCTTTAATCCAGTATCAGACCATCCCAAAATATCTCCTAGAGGACTATCACATTACTGCTCCATTTTAATTAAAAAACAAAGGAGGGGCTGTAGGAATGAAACTTTGCATGGCTTGAGGCAAGAACTTGTAAAACCTGTTCCGTAAGACCTCTGAGGAGGCTTATCTGATATCTCTGTAGGCATTCAGTTGCCTCTGTGAGTTTTCTGTAGCTCTGGAAGGTTTGGGATTGTCCTAGTTTGTCTTCCATTGCTGTGACAAAACACTCTGACTGACACCAACTTGGGGAGGAAAGGGTTTATTCAGCTTACATCTCCTGGGTCACAGTTCATCACTTAAGGAGCCCAAAGCAGGAACTCAGGGCAGGAACCCGAAGGCAGGAGCTGAAGCACAGGCCATGTAGGAATGCCGTTCACTGGCTTGCTCCCCTGGCTCATGCTCAGCCTGCCCTCTTATACCATACACATCAACCTGCCCAGGGTGGCACCACTCATTGTGGGCCAGGCCCTCCCACACTGCTCGACCATCAAGACAATACTCTGTAGACGTGGCCACAGGCCAATCCAATGGAGCCAATTCCCCAATTGAGGCTCCCTCAACCCAGATGTGTCAAGTTGACACTAAAGCTATCCAGCACAGGGATATTACAATGTTTTCTTGCTTCACCTATCTCTGCAAAGTTCCAGGACCAGATGGCCCCTTCCCTTGAGGCATCAAGCAAAAGGTCACAATTCTAGTTACCTGTTGCGCAAACAGGAGCTCTGCAGCCCCCTGATTAGAGCCAAGGTGTCCCACCCCTCCCTTCCACCTGCCCCTGACTTCTTTGCCCAGAGCACAGTAACTTTTGGTATATAAGCACACTGCTGGTATAAATAAGACTCTATTCTCCCAGCCTTTCTCTGAGTCCATGTCTGTATGTATGTCTGTCCTTATCTTTCCTTGTCTGTCTGGTAACTCCCACAGTCCTCTCCCCCCTCCTTGCCAGAGCTAAGCCGAGAGATGTCTGCCTGCAGGCAGGAGACAGCCTCAGAAAATGCAAGAAGGGAAGAACAGTATGTGGATGTCGGCCACGCATGACTAAAGGAATATTCAGATGATCATTAAACTCCTATAGCAAAAAATACCTTAAAAATCTATAGTCCATTAAATTTGAAAATCTAAAAGAAATGAATAGATTTCTAAAGTCATGGGAACCACCAAAATTAAATAAAAAGAGATCAAGAGGTTAAACAGATCCATAATGAATAAGGAAGTTGAAACAGTAATATAAAACCTCCTGACTAAAAAAACAAGCCATGGCCAGATGGATTCACAGCAGAATTCTACCGGATATTCAAAGATGATCTACAACCAATACTACTTAAATTATTCGAAAGATAGAAACAGAACTCCAAAACCTCTTTTATGAAGACAGTATCACTTCAATAGCAAAACTGGGTAAATACAACAAAAAAGAAAACTCTAGGCCCATATCTTTAGTGAAAATAGATGCAAAAATTCTCAACAAAATACTTTCAAACCACATACAGACACAGAGATCATCCACCATGATCAAGTTGGCTTTATTCCAGTGATGCAGGGATGGTTCACTACATTTAAGTAAATAAATGTAATGAAACACATAACTGGAGTTAAAAACAAAAAAATCACATGGTCATCTCATTAGATGCAGAAAAGACCTTTGACAAAATACAATACATAATCATATTAAAAGTCTTAGATGGAATTGGTCTTGAGAGAACATACCTGAAAATAATTAAAGCTATATACAACAAACCCACAGCCAACATCATTCTAAATGGAGAAAAATTAGACGCATTCATTCCCATTAATGTCAGGAACCCAGTAAGGCTGTCCACAATCTCTACTCCTTTTCAATACAGTACTTGAAATTCTCACTAGAGCTGTAAGACAAGAGAAGGAAATTAAAGGAGTATTAGTTGGAAAATAAGAAGTCAAAATATCACTATTTGAAGATGATGTGATATTATATATAAGATATTCCAAAAATTCCACCAGAAAACTTTTCGAAATGTTTAATACTTTTCAGTAAAGTAGCGGGTTACAAAATCAACTTACCAAAATCAGTAGCCTTTTTATATACCTATAACAATCAATCAGAAACTGCACTCAAGGAAACCCTCCTATTCTCAATATGTCAAAACCCCAACAATAGCTAGGTGTGGTGGTGCATGCCTTTAATCCTAGCACTTGGGAGACAGAGGCAGGCAGATCTTTGTGAGTTCAAGGCCAGCCTGGTCTACAGAGGGAGTTTCAGGACAACTGGGACTACAGGGAGACCCTGTCTCGAACAAAACAAAAAAAAACCCCCAACAATATTTAGGAATAAACCTAATCAAAGACATTAAAGGTCTCTACAATGAAAATTTCAAAATTCTAAATAAAGATATAGAGGAAGACACTAGGAGATGGAAAGATCTACCATGCTCATGGATTGGTAGAACCAATATTGTGAAAATGACTACTTACCAAAAGCAATCTATAGATTCAATAGACTACCAAACAAAATACCCATGACATTTTTCACAGAATTAGAAAAAAAATCACCCTAAAATTCATATGGAATCACAAAAGACCCTGATTAGTCAAAGCAAACTTGGGAAATAAGAACAATGATGGCGCATACCAGATCTCAGATTATGAAAGAGCTGTAGTCATAAAAGACAAAACCATGGTACTGGCACCAAAATAGATATGTAGATCAATGGAACACAATAGAAGGGCCAGAAATGAGCACATGCATTTCCAGCCACCTGATATTTAGCAAAGATGCTAAGAACACACAATGGAGGAAAGACAGCATCTTCAATGATGGTGGTGGAAAAACTAGATCTCCACATACAGAAGAATGAAATTGGATTCATCTTTCTCCCTGCACAAGAACTAACTCCAAATGGATCAAAGGCCTCAATATAAAACCTGAAACTCTGAAACTGCCATAAGAAAATGCAGCAGTACCCTCCAAGATATAGGAGTAAGAAAGGACTGCGTAAGTCAGACATTACCTGCTCTTGCATTAAGGTCAACAAACAAAAAGTGGGTCCTCATTAAGCCACAAAACTTCTGTAAAGCAAAAGAAACAACCAAGGAAGGGAAGAGGAAACCCACTGAGAGGAAGAAAATCTTTACCAGCTACACATCCAACAGAGGATAATATCCAGAATATATAAAGAACTGGGAAAAAAGGACACAAGATAATAAATGACCTAATAAAATGATTAGCTCTCAGAGTTCTCAAAGAAATAAAAATGGCTAAGAAACACCTTCAAAGGTTCTCAACATCCTTAGTATTTGAGAAATGCATATAAAAAACTCTTTAAGATTGCGTCTTATCCCAGTCAGAGTGACTAAGAGCAAGAGTGTGAAAGACGCCAAACGCTGGTGAGGGTGTGGAACAGGGGAGCGCTCATTCACGGCTGTGGGAAAGCAGACGACACTATGGAAAGCAGTGTGGAGAACTCTTTTTAACATTTTTTAAATTTTTATTTATTTTTATGTGTATGAATGTACTGTCTGCATGTAGGTCTGTGCACCCGTGTCGTGCAATGCCATGGAGGTCAGAAGAGGGTGTTGGATTCCCCTGGAACTGGAGCTAAATACAATTCTCAGCCACCATGTGGGTGCTGGGGATCGAACCCAGGTCTGCTGCAAGAGCAGTCAGGGCACTTAACCACTAGGACATCTCTCCAGTCCCAGAACTCTTAAAAGCTTAAAATGCACCTACCATATGATGCAGTTATATATACCCAAAGGCCTCATCATACTCTAGAGATACCTGTGTGTAGGTGAATACAATCTGAGTTTAGGTATGCGTGAGCTTGAATTCCTACCAGGGCCTACCCGAGGCACAAGTGAGAGTCATGAGACCTGACTAGCTATGCCCACAAATTTAGATGTGATGATGCAAATGTCTGGGATTGGATCCTGGGAGGTGAGGTCACACTGACTATTTAATCCATCCATTTTGAATAAAGCCTCCCTCTGTATTTAGATCCATACCTTACCATGCATCTGTGTGCTGTGCTTTCTCATGCATGCTTTCTACATGGCCCACCATGGGAATAAATGGGACGATGGCACCTGTGCATCCATGGTTGGTGCTGCTCTCTTCACAATACCTAAGAAATGGAAACTACCTAAATGTCCCTCAACTGACAAATGGATTGTGAAAATGTGGTAGATTTACACCCTGGATTTTACTCAGCAACAAGAAAAGATGAAATTATAAAATTTACAGGTAAATGGATGGAAGTAGAAAGTGTTATACTAGTGAAGTAACACACGGAAAAGCAAGTGATGCATGTTCTCCCTCACTTCAGATTGTAGCACCAATCCCCTTTATGTGAGTATATATGCTGATATAACACCAGGAGCCAGGAAAATGGAAAGGAAACACAGAGGTACAGGAGAAGAAAGAACCCAAAAGAGGGGGAATAATAGGGAACAGATGTTACCAGCAGACAGTTGGGGAAAACTGGAGTGCTTGGCTGGGAGGGGAGGAAAGAGTGACATGCAACTCAGGAGAGGGGGAATGGTAATACCAAGCCTCCTGAGGGAAAAAAACCCAGGTCTAGAAGAGTACACAACAGACTTTTACCAGGGCTTCAAGGAAGATAGATGTACAACCAATACTGCTTAAATTATTCAAAATGATAGAAAGAGAGGGGCGATTTCAATACTCCTTCCATGAAGCCAGCATTAGTGTAATGCCCAAACCAAGTAAAGACACAACCACAACAAAACTATAGCCCATATTTCCAATAAACATAGATGCAAAATTCTCAACATAATGCTTTCAAATCACTTGCAGGCACACATCAAAAAGATTATTCATTATGAGCTTTATTTGAGAGATGCAAGGATGGTTTGATTCATGTAATTCAATAAATGTAACAGCCTATATAAATGGACTTGCCAAGCATGGTAGCACACATCTTTATTTCCAGCATTCAGGAGGCAGAAGTCAGTGGATTTCTGTGAAATTGGGGCTGCATAACTAGTTCCAGGCCATCAGAGCTACAAGGAGACCCCGTCTCAGAAAAACAACCAAAAAATGGACTTAAAGATAAAATTCAAATGATCATCTCAATAGACACAAAAAAGGCCTTTGACAGAATCCAACATACATTCATGAAAAAAAATCCTAGAGGTAATCGGACTGGAGGGAACATATCTAAACACAATTAAGACTATATACAAAAAATCTACACCTAAGATCATTCTGAATGGAATCAGACAAGGCTGTTCACTACCCTCACTCCATTTCAATATAGTGTTTGAAATCTAGCTAGAGCAATAAGACAAGAAAAGGAAATTAAAGAGATACTAATTGGAAAATATGAAGTCAAACCATCCCTATTTTCAGATGATATATTACACATAATAGATCCCAAACATTCCACCAGAAAACTTCTAGTAATTATTAACACTTTAAGCAAAGTGACAGGTTACAAAATCAATTTACAAAAGTCACTAGTTTTCTATGTACCAGCAACAAACATCAGAGAAATAGTTCATGGAAAGACTCCCAGCCTCGAGAAATAATAAAATATCTAAGAATAAACATAAATGAAGATGGAAAAGACCTCTCTATAAGGAAAATGTAAATCTTTGAAGAAAGAGATTAAAGAAAATATAAGGAAATGGAAAGACCTCTCTTGTTCATGGATTAGTAGAATTAATATTGTGAAAATGACCATCTTAGCTATAAATTTATAGATTCCTTATAATCTCAATCAAAATCCCCATGAAATATTTCACAGAAATAAAAAAAATCTTAAAATTAAAATAGAAACACAAAAGACTCTGGATAGCAAAAGCAATCCTGAGCACAAAGAGCAGTGCTGGGAGATTGCTATGTCTTGCTTCCAACAACACTGCAGAGCTGTGGTCATAAAACAGCATGTCCTTAGCACAAAACAGATACCTCCAACAATGGAACAGTACAGAACACCAAAACATGACTACATGCAATTGCAGCCACTTGATAGTTGACAAGGGTGGCAAGAATACACAATGGAGGAAAGACTGCCTCTTCAAAAAAATGGTGCTGGCAAAACAGGATCTCCACACCTAGAAGAATAAAATTAGACCCATATCTATCATCCTGCATAAAAATCAACCATAAAGGGACTAAAAACCTCATTGTGAAACATGAAAAGCTGAAGCTGTTAGAAGAAAACACAGGAAGTACCCCATAAGATGTAGGTGGGGGGAAGGACTTTTTAAATCAGACATCAGTTACTCAGAAATTAAGGGCAGCAATACATATATGAGACCTCATTAAACTGGAAACCTTCCTTGGTTGTTTGGATGAGAATGTCCCCCATAGGCTTTAAGTATTTAGACATTTTGTCCGCAGTTGGTGGTGCTGTTTTAGGAGGCTTTAGAAGGCGTGGCCATGCTGGAGGAAGTATGTCACTGGAGGTAGGCTTAGAGAGTTCAACGAGCCTTGCCAGTCTCCAGTTGCTCTCTCTCTGCTTCCTGTGCTTATAGAAGATGTGAACCTCAGCTTTCTGCTCCAGCCCCTGCCACCATGCCTCCCCACCACAATGGACACTAATTCCCTGGAACCATCAATCGTAAATTCAAATAAACTCTTCCTTTTATAAGTTCCCTTGCTTGTGGTGGTTTTATCACAGCAACAGAAAAGTGACTAATCCACCTTCTGTACAGAAAAGGAAACAACCGACTGAGTGAAGAGAGAGCCCACAGACTGGGAAAAAGTCTTCACCAGCTGGTGACAGAGGAAAGTATACAGGGTACAAAAAGAACTCACAAAACAGAGTCAAGAAGACAAATGACCCACTTAATAAATGGACTGTGGATCTGAACATACAGCTGGCAAAAGAAGAAATAAAAATGGCTAAGAAATAGCTTTAGAAGTACTTAACACCCTTAGTAATTATGGAAATGCCAATAAAAACCACATTAAGGTTTCAACTTACCCCAATCATAATGACTACGATGAAGAGGACAAACAGTACTGAACACCAGTGCAGTGCTGGTGGGATTTTGAACTGGTACAGCTACTATGGAAATCAGTGGGGAAGAACTCAAATACTAAACATAGACCTACCGTATGATTCAGTTATAGTACTCCTTGGAGTGTATCCAAAGAACTCAACATCCCCTACAGAGATACTTGCTCAACCATGATTGCTGCTGCTCCTTTAACAATAGCCAGGAAACAAAAACAACCTAAATATCCTGCAACCCCTGCCTTAGGTTCATTGCCATAATGAAAATGTGGTACATGTATACAATGGAGTTCTACTCAGCAGGAAAAAAAAAGAAATTTGAAGGTAAATGGGTGGAACTTGAAATTGTTATACTAAATGAAGTAACAGACTCAAAAAGTGGCATATGTTCTTTCTCATTTGTGGATCTTCTCTCCAAATTCATAGATGCGAGCATATATCCTATGTAACTGCAAGAGCCAGGAAATGGAAAGGAACTCTGGGGGTAGAGGAGTAGAAGGAGCTTGGGAGTGTGTGTGGGGAAATGGATAAAACAGGATACTTTAAACCAGAGGATTATAGGGGGAGGGGAGAAAGAGAGATAAATATTACTTAGATCATTTGAAAAGGGAAATGTGGTTAGTTCAGAAGTCTACTGAAAAATACACATACATACCTGTGTGTGTGCATGTGTGTGCGTGTGTGTGTGTGTGTGTAGCTGAAGGCTATATAACAAAAAATACACATATATACCTGTGTGTGCATGTGTGTGTGTGTGTGTAGCTGAAGGCTGTATAACAAAAAATACACATACATACCTGTGTGTGCGTGTGTGTGTGTGTGTGTAGCTGAAGGCTGTATAACAAAAAATACACATACATACCTGTGTGTGCGTGTGTGTGTGTGTGTGTGTGTGTGTGTAGCTGAAGGCTATATAACAAAAAATACACATACATACCTGTGTGTGCATGTGTGTGTGTGTGTGTAGCTGAAGGCTATAAAACAAAAAGTACAGTGCCAGCCAGGGGAAACTTCCCTTAAAGTTGTTGGTCACGTTAGTCCAAGAGAGTCCCAAAACAGGCTCTTGTCACAACGCTTGTTGCTTCCCAGAACCTGAAGCTAAGACCCTATTGCTAAAGACAGGCTGCACTTCACGCGATCTGGAACTGAACTGAAAGAGTCCTTCCTGAAGACCAGCTCTCACGGTATCAGAAGATACTATCCAAATTTCCAAGGGAAAAAATCAATCAATGATTCCATCCAGCTGTAACTCTTATGAGCCACGACAGGGCCAGGCCACAAATGACCAGAATTGGTGCAGTAGTGGCACCTTTATCTTGAGGGTAACCAGCAGCTGTCTAATTGGACTTAGACCCATTCAATGACAGGGAATTCCTGTGTGGTCCTGTAAACACTGCCAGATACTCAAAGCTGGAGGGGTCATAATCTCAGAGAAAAACCTACTTTTGTCACACCCTAGACCATAACTTCTTACTGTATTCCAAATACATATCCTTATATATATACAGATAAGTACACCTCTCACCACTCATCAAAGAAGGTTTTTTTTTTTTTTTTTGTCTTTTTGAGAGAGGGTCTCCCTTTAGTCCCAGCTGGCCTGGACCTCGCTCTGTAAACCAGGCTGGCTTTGAACTCACAGAGATCTGCCTGCATCTGCCTCTTGAGTGCTGGGATTAAAGACGTGCACGACCACACCTAGCCAAAGCATCTTTTGCAACAGATGGGGGCTATTACAAAGTTCCGCAACTGGTCAAATATAGAGAATAAGGGTCTGTGAAATGTCCAGCCCTAAATGACACATCTACAATGAATACCCAAGTCTCAGGGAACATTGTGGAACCAGGGGCAGACAGAATATTATTGCATCTGTCAACTCTCACCAGGGAAGCTTCCTCATATAACAGAAGGTGATTGACTCTTAAAGCCTCAACTGGCCAAAATGCAGAGAATAAGAGAGTGCAGAGAATTCAGCTTTGCTTAGAATACCTGTACTGAATCTCTGCCACCCCATTATCGGAGACCATAGAGGAAGAGGGGGTGGAAATATTGTAAGAGCCACAGGTGCTTGATGACCATGAGGAAACAAACAGCTTTCCAGACAGCTGGGAAGTTACACATTTGAACTTCCAAACAAGGTATGCACAAGACCTATGCAAGCTCAAATCAGACCAAATCCCAGCATAGACGTGGGGACATTGGTAAGAAGCCTTAATGTTAGTTGAGGAACTATTGGCAACTGATAACCACTAGGAGATGAAGAGTTGGTTTTCTTTAAGTGTGTGTCACCAGATAGGTTAAACAGGCTTCACTGGATGGATACACACCAAAGGGCATTTGGGGACACAAACTTGGCTTGATAGGCCTTAACATAAATAAAAGAGTACATAAAACCAGTGGGGGTATATAAGAGGGGTGCAGATAGGGAGAGGGTCTGAGTATGATCAAAATATATTAAATGAGAAAAAGAAACTTGCAAAAATTCAATAAAATTATAAAGCAGCATTCTTATAAAAGTAAGACATAAATATAGTTTATAAAGTCCACAGGATTAGTAAATAGATATCATGAAATATATAGATTATGCATTTATAAAAGTGGAGATTTCATTGTTAGTTAGAAATTATTAGGAATATTTTTCAGAAAAATATAAATTATGCCTTTACCACAGTGACTCTTAAATACATTTCAGGCACATTAAGATTTTAAATACCAAAAAAAAGATAGTAGGCCGGGTGTGGTGGCGCATGCCTTTAGTCCCAGCACTCAGGAGGCAGAGGCAGGCAGATCTCTGTGAGTTCAAGGCCAGCCTGGTCTACAGTGAAAGCTCCAGGCCAGCTGGGACTAAAGGGAGACCCTGTCTCAAAAATACCAAAAAAAAAAAAAGATTTTAAATATCATTAAATTATGCCATATATATGTCTTCAAAGATAACGCAGACCAACTTAATGTCACACTATTAATTTAGTCATTTCTTTTTGAATGTTTATGATTGAAAACCTAAGAGCATGATGTTTCCTACTGATCTACGTTTAATACAAAAATGTAAAATGAAAGATTAATTTTTAAAAATATATCCACAGTGCTCTTAAATCTGTAGAAATACCAATCCCTGGTATCATCAAGTGTCAATCGGCATTCAAATATCCAATAGCCACACATGGAATGCACATGTTTTATGTGTTTGTGGAATCTGTAGTTTCTTAGTACCAAATCACAGAAGTCTCTTTAAACGTGTAGCTACCTTTGTCACTGTTTGACTGGTGTGTTAGTGACATCAATGCCATGCATTAACCTGGCCTTCCATTCTGTAGACTCTCATGGCCTGGGTTGCTCATCAATTCCTCAGTCTGACATGTTCTTAATTAGTAGTCAGATCTGGAGGCTTAATTAGGAACTTCTATTTCATCCATTATTGTACAGACTCACTGTGTCTGGGCTCCTCCTGCAGTTCTGTGGGGTCAGAATCTCCTCTGTGACCATATCACCCATAAGAGCTCTGTCTATTTCCAGTCACGCAGACACAAATGCTAGCATACCTTCAGAAGAAACTTTGCTCCTAGAAAACAATGTACAAAAACTACTGAAAATGTTATTAAAGGCGGGGAGGCTCCATGCTAAGCTGACAGCTGAGTGTGGCATTTTAAAACTCCTCCAGTCTTTTCCTTTCATAAGTTAGAAGCCAAGTTGGGTGGTTCTTACCTGAAGGCACTCTTCCCACTGTCCGTGCAGCCAGTGTGAGAGGCCTCTGCTTAATGGCCCCATTTTCTTTATAACTTATGGCCTTTCTGGGAGCACAGGTTTGGCTGTAAGAGTCAGTTCTTTTTCCCCGTTTTTTTCTCCAAATTCTTTTTTTTTAGAATTTTTTTAATTTTATTTTTTATGTGTATGAATGTACTATCCACATGTAGGTTTGTGCACCCATGTTGTGCAATGCCGCGGAGGTCAGAAGAGGGTGTTGGATTCCCCTGGAACTGGAGTTAAAGACGGTTCTCAGCCACCATGTGGGTGCTGGGGATCGAACCCAGGTCCTCTGCAAGAGCAGTCAGTGCTCTTAACTGCAAGGCCATCTCTCCAGCCCCCCTCAACTTGCTCTTTTACATTGTAGACCTGTATAAGAAATCTTATTTTCTCTATCCACTCGTCAGTTGAAGGGCATTTGGGTTGGTTCCAGTTTTTTGCTATTGTGAACAGAGCAGCAATAAATAGCTGTGCATGTATCTCTGCAGTAAGATGAGTCTTGTGGGTATATACCCAGGAGTGGTATGACTGGGTCAAATGGCAGGCTCATTTGGAGTCTTCTCCTGAGAGCTCTTGACCCATGTCCAGGCCGCTGACTTCCACAGTACTCTCCTCTGCTATCTCCAGGCTCTTTCTTACTAGATGGTTCACTATGTTACACTTACAGCATTTGACTCTTTTCTAGTCTGTAGTTCCCAAATCTTCCATTTCCTGTTCCTCTAAAAGAAGAGCGCTTGTTCTTCACACAACAGCCCATTCTCTGACACCTTTCTTGTTACTACATAAAGCACTGTGACCAAAAGAAACGTAGAAAAGAAAGGACTTATTTTGGTTTATGGTTACAAAGAGAGAGAGAAAGGGAAGGAGAGAGAGAGAGAGAGAGAGAGAGAGAGAGAGAGAGAGAGAATAATTGCAGGTAGGAGAATCAGGAACCTGGGAGAGTAATTTCCATTGTCCACAAACACAAAGCTGAGACAGAGAACTGGAAGTGAGATGAGGCAATAAACTCTCAAAGCCCAACCCAGTGACACACATCATACAGGAAAGATGCACCTTCCTAACCTCCCCGAACTGGGGACCAAGTATTCAAATACACAAGACTACAGGTGAGGTTTCCATTCAAACCACACTGTAGGTGAGAAGCATCTGCTCTCGGTAGGCAAAGCCAGCACCGTCCCTTCCTTTTTCTGTCTTGGGTACTGCAGTGCTGTAGCTGTGCCCAAACCCAGACCTTTGTCATCTCAAAATCCCTCTGCTCTAGCCCATTACCTTCTGTTGCTTTCACTATCATACAAATTTCACTTTGTGTGTGGAATCTTCTGGGGAAGAGTAATAAGGTTGTCGCCTGTTTCTATTTTTCTATTATTATGAACAATACAGCAGTGCACAGAAGTGAACACACTTGGGAAGGGGATACAGGAGGCAATTAACTCACATCCTGAGTGACCACAGTCAGGGGAAAAAAGCCCAGGCTGTGTCCTCATCGAGTCAATAAATTAAGTTGAGAGACAGAATGCATGAAATCTGGTGGGGGGTTATGGGAGTGCAAATGGGGGAGGGGTCTAAATATGATTAAGATGTATTGTATGAAATGCACTAATAAAATACACTAAAAAGTAAATGAATAAAATTGTTCACTGGCTTTTACCCTCTATGAATGTGGTGTGCCTTCTTTACTCAGGCATCCTAAATCCTCACCAGTAGCATCTGAAATTTTCCATTTTTATAAACTCATTAGAAAAATGCATGTTTTATATTTTAATCTTAAATGTTGAACAGTCAGTCTTACTAATATTGTAGATAATGAACTTCCTTTTTTGGATTTTATACTTTTTTTTTGGTCTTTTTGAGACAGAGTCTCCCTGTAGCTCCAGCTGTCCTGGAACTCACTCTGTAGACCAGGCTGGCCTTGAACTCACAAAGATCCGCCTGCCTCTGCCTCCCAAGTGCTAGGATTAAAGGCATGCGCCACCACGCCCGGCTTGGATTTTATACTTTAATACTACATTTTACTTACAAAATAGTAATAGATCATGAAATGTCTTCAGGATAGGCAGAACGTTCAGTGGAAGATGGGAGTGGGGCAGTACACCCACGACGTGGACCTGACAAATGCACACCTGCTGTGGAAACCAGTTTCCTTTATCAGCAATCCATGGCTGTGGGGTGGGGGTGGAAGTTGATGCTCTTTCAAGCTAAGCATGAAAATCAATTTCAGTTGAATAAATCCATGATGAACCACTGCAGGAGTCTCATGAGGGCAGTAGACAGCAGCTCAGTCTCAAAGGACCACGTGGGACTAGAGTAGGAAAAGGATTCAACACAACATAGAAGTATTAACCAAAAAAGAGCTTAATGAGCTGAAAGATTCAGTGTAAGAAGTATTGCTGAGAAAAACAGACAAGAAACATAAGCCCCAAAGGGAAGACAATGTTGGAATCAACATACAGCTGTATCCTGAAGATACTGAGGATTCATGAAAATTAACAAGACACAGAGGACAGTGTAAAACCATGTGATCATTGACAGCTCAAAGCACCCAAGGGGCCACTAGACTCATGAAAGAAGTGCTACTTCGTTAACTGACAGGATAATATAAACTGCACATAGGGAGTGTCCAAACAATGACTAAAATTAAATTTTAGTAGCTTCTCCAAAGATTACTTTATACCCATACAAGCAACTACATTTACAGGAATTTCCAATAAAAATTCATTCTCTTTTTCTTAATTTTATTAAGGTTTTGTACATTGTATATAACAGTTCTTAATCAAATTTGTACTCCCTCTCCATCTATGCCCCCCAACCCACCAGGCCTCGTGGATTCTACCATACACGTTAAATCCTATCCAGTCAAGCATTTGTGCCAAAATGTCCTTCAACACAAGTCCATCCCCCCAAGTCAAGTCAGCCCATCCAGGGATCTTAAATGAGGTGTACACATCCTCACCCAGTGGCAGTCAGTCTCCAGTAGTTCCCAGGCTAGGGCAGGCCAGCTGCCCATTCCCCTTACTCCACTCTGGGTCTTTGTCTGATTGAGCTGGCATGGGCCATGTGCCCGATGCCACCATTGCCTCAAGATCACATGCACAAGTTTCCAGAGGCCTGAAAGTCTCTATTTCCCCTATGTTCATGAACCAACCCTGGCTCTTACAATCTTTTCACACCTCTTCAGCCATGGTCCCTGAGTTGTGGGTGGGAGAGGTTTATTATAGATGTCCTATCCAGGGACACACCCGCTGCACTCATCTATTCTTTAAAACTTGGCCGGTTGCAGCCTTCTGCGTTACCACACTGTTGTATGAGGAGGCTTTGCTACCGAGAGTTGGGGGATGCACTAGTGTTCTCTCTACCCCAGTTCCTGTGTTACATGAGCCTTAGGTGTAGAAAATCCACTGTAAATGTGTCACTTAAACTCTGGTTTCTCTTCAGATCATATAAATCTTTTGCCTTTTATTAAACAAATATTATCTTATTGTTTACAGAGAAAGATGCATCAAGAAGGCCATGGAAACATTATCCTGGAAAACAGTAACTGGAGACAGTGCCTGCATCCCTCAGGAGTAGAACGCACACTATCCTCACATCCATTCAGCCATACAGATCATGCAACCACCACTATACAGGACCACATGGATCAATCTTATGATGATAATCAAGAATAAGACCTGTGTTCAGAGTTTGGTCAGGGGTTTGTCTTGGGGAAGAACGTCTGAGATGTGTGGAGGAAATTGTGTAATGTGTAATGTGTAACTTTTTATGACTAGGGTGTTGGAACACTCCCTGTGTGATGCACTAAAGCTGTGTTGATTTGAATACACACACATACGTATACATATATATTCACTACAAAATTCACCTCACACATCTCAGCCTTCATGAGAGAGACACTACATGTCTAATTTGTACTTCTTTTGGCCTTAGAACTCCTTATGGGGAGTACTTTGGCAATGTGTTTGGAGTTAAGGGGTTTTTTGTGTGTGTGCGTGTGTGTGTGTGTGTGTGTGTGTGTGTGTATCTGCTGTTAGCATGCTTACACAAATGCAGGTGTGCACAGAGACCACAGTGGGCATTAAATTCCCTAAAGTTGGAGAAAGACTTGAAGTAAGTGATGTGGGTCTCAGAACCACTCTCTGGTCCTCCACAAGAGCAGCAAATGCTTTAGCCAAAGACATTACCACCCCTAAACCTGGGTGAGCGTAGGGTGGGGACAATGTAAATGTTATTAGGATTTTAAAAGATTTTGTTCATTGCTGGTTCAAAGATGTACACCAAACAAAAAGATTTATTTTTTTCATAGAAGAAGAAAACTCTGTTTTCCCACACTACCTAAACATTATTTGCCTCTCATCCCTTTCTTTGTCCAACCTTCCCTCCTCTGTCCACAGTTAAAACACTGCATTTTCCCTTGTTAATCCCTCTCGCTTCTGACGCCCCCTCTCCTGAGCTCTTTCTTGTCTTTTGCTCCCACAGTTCCTTGTGTAGCCTCCCTGGTCCCTCCCAATCAAACACCCACTTTAGCCATTTCCCCCTTGGAATGCCTGTCTCCTGCCATCTCTGTCTCAGGCTCCTTCTTTCCCTTTACTTCCACGCTTTCTTTCCATTTTCTGGGCCCTGCAATTACATCAGGATGTAGACTCACATACGGGGATTTGGTGCTAAGATCCACAAATCACAGAGAACATAGATCATTTTTTGAGCCTGTGTTAGTTCACTTAGTATAACAGTTCCTACTTCCATCCATTTACATGCAAATTTCATGAGTCTGTCTTTATGCTGAGTAGAACTCCATCATGTAAATGCAGAACATTTTGATTATCCACTCATCAGTTGAGGGACATTTAGGTTGTTTCCCTTTCTTAGGTATTGTGAAAAGAGCAGCCACAAACATGGATTTACAAGTATGTGCCAAGGAACGGTATAACCATAGGTTAGATTCATTTTCAGGTTTTAAAGAGTTCTCCACGCTGCTTTCCATAGGGTTTGCAAGAGTTTGCAATCCCACCAGTAGAAGTGAGCATTCCTCGTTCCCACATCCGCACCAGCATTTGGGGGTCATTTATTCTCTTCGTTTTGCCCAGTCTGTCTCAGGCCAGATGAAAGCTTAAAGTGGTTTTGGTTTGCATTTCCATAATTACTAAGGACATTGGACACTTTAAAAAATATTTTTAAAATATTTTTAGCCATTTTTATTTCTTCCCAGAGAGAAATGTATTAGTTCAAAAGCCTACTGAGAAATACACATATAACATCTCTACATGAGTGCATGTGCATAGCTGAAGGCTATGTAACAAGAAGCACAGTGCCAGACAAGAGAAATCTTCCATTTAGTTGTTTGTCAGGGTAGTCCAAGAGACTCCCAAGATAACAGGCTGGTGTCACGGACCTTTCTACTGTACAGGACTTAAAGGTAAGACTCTTTTGCTGTAAGACTTGGAGCAATGGGTCTGCAACTAACCTGGCTGCCCCCTCCCTGAAGGCTAGCTCTCATAGTTTTGGACACGATGCAATCCACTAAGGGAGAAAATCAATCAGCGTCCAATTCCAGCTTTAAAGACTAATAACCACAACAACGACCAGCATAGCAAACTCTATGTGTGCAATAGTGGCACTTTCATCTTGGAGATAACCAACAGCTATCTAATTGAACTTAGAGCCAACTTCATGGGAGGGAACTTATGTGTGGCACTGTAAATATAGCCAAGTACACATGGCTGGAGAAGTCACAAAGCTTAAAGACAACCCTACGTCTGTCACATCCCTAGATAAATGTAATTCTTACTGTGTTCTGACCATGTATCCTTGCGTTTAAGATAAATATACAATACGCCACTCATCAAAGAAGTTTCTTTTTGCAATGGTTGGAGATTATTACAGAATTCTACAACTGGTCACCCACAGAGAATAAGTATCTGAGAGATGCCCACCCCTAAGGGACACATCTACAACGGAACCTCTATACCTGAGGCTCACAGAACATAGTGGAACAGGGGTAGAGAGAATACTAACGCATCTCTCAGTACTCACCAGTGAAGCTTCCTCAGGCAACAGAGGGTGATGAACACAGAAGGCCACAAGTAGCCAACTTCTAGAGAATAAGAGACTGCAGAGCACATGTCCATGAATAGGACTCATATTAAACATGACCCAACCAGGGCTCAGGGACCATTGTGGAAGAGGGTTGGAAAGATTGTAAGAGCCAGGGGTGTTGCACGACCATAAGGAAACAGGTTTTGGGGCTCCTAGGACCTTGATCATATGAATTTATAGCAATGAAGACAGCGTGCACAAGACCCATGAAAACTGAATCAAGCAAAAACCAGCATAGAGCTGGGACATGGGCAGCAGCCCCCAGCCTTAGCTATGGAGCTATTGACAGCTGATTACTGCTGAGTGAGGGAGTCTATCTTCTTTAAGGGAATGATGCTAGACACACGAACAGGCTCCAGTGGATGAACTCATGCTGAGAGACATCTGGGTACACACACTTGACTTGATAGGCCTGAATACATATGACAGGATGCATGAAATCCTCTGGTCAAGCTATGGGGGGGTGCAGATAGGGGACTAAGATCTGTTATGTGAAATGCATAAGAATTTAATAAAAATATACATAGAAAAAAGAAAAATCTGTGAATATCAACATAGGCAAGCTATATAGACTGCATTGCCTGGTGGAAAGTGACTTTGGACCTGCTTCACCTCTGACCATTGTTTTCTAGGTAAAGAACAAGGCTCAGCTTCATGCTTAATGTCTGGCCTGGTGATGGACCTTCAAGAAAGACTGAAGAATGAATGAATGAATGAATGAATGGGATCATAGATTAATGAATTCCAGAAAGGACAGGGTCTCTCCTTGGAAACCCCCCCCCGACTCCAGAAGTCAATCACAAGCCACGCTCCTTCACAAGGCCGTGTCTGTGTTGCAGCCTCTGCAGGGCGTTCTTCACATCCTTGTTCCGCAGGCTGTAGATGAGGGGGTTGAGCATGGGGATGACCAGCGTGTAGAAGATGGAGACCACCTTGCCCTGCTCCATGGACGACACAGCGCCTGGCTGTGCATACATGACAAACACAGTTCCAATAAACAGGGACACGGCTGTCATGTGGGAGCCACATGTAGAGAAGACCTTGTGTCTCCCTGACCCTGAGTGCATCCTGAGGATGGTCACAGTGATGTAGCCATAGGAGACCAGGACCACAAGACTGCCACACACAATGACGAGTCCACAGACACTGAACATGACAAGCTCATTGAGGGCCGTGCTGGCACAGGCCAGCTGGAGCAGGGGGGGCATGTCGCAGTAGAAGTGGTCGATGCGGTTGGAGCTGCAGAAGGGCAGCTGGAACGTGAGGCTGGTCTGCATGATGGAGTTCAGGCAGCCCACACTGTAGGTGCCCAGAGCCAGGCGGGCACAGGCACTGGGGCACATGGTCACAGGGTACCTCAGGGGACTGCAGATGGCTATGAAGCGGTCATAGGCCATCACGGCTAAGAGGACAGGTTCAGTAGTAGCCAACAGGAGAAGAAGAAGAACTAAGTGGCACAGGCCTCAAAGCTGATGACCTTGGAGGAGAGGAAGCTGGCTAGGGCTTTGGGGGCGATGACAGAGGAGTAGCAGAGGTCAACGAAGGACAGGTTCTTGAGGAAGAAGTACATGGGGGAGTGCAAGCGGGCATCCAGGGTGATGACCATGATCATGGTCAGGTTCCCCAGGACGTTCAGCACATACAGGGCCAGGAAGACAGCAAAGAGCAGGGCCTGTGTCTCTGAACCTCCCCCAAATCCCAGCAGCACAAACTCCCGCAAGGGCCCCGCTGAGAGGTTTGCGTATCTGTGGACTGGAAAGGGCATGAGTGGGGCCAGCTGCAGGGAGGGCAGTGGGGGCAGAGGGGGGCAGATGTCACTCCTTCAGTTACTGGTCCCATGGAGTGAGGAACCCATCAGTGACATGCTGTTCACAGTCCAAGAGGCCACCAGCTTCCAGATGTCCTTCCAGATGAGCTGGTGTGGCTTGGAAGAGGGACAGTTCCTCTGATTACTCAGTTCCTGAGGACTCGCTGAGCCCTCCCTGTGCAGGAGGCTGAGCTGTGCTCTGAGAATACAAAAAGGCTTCCTGAGCCGAGAGGCACTCGGTACAGACAAACTTTCAGGGACGCAGCACCTTCCTTTCAGTCCTGTCCTCTCACCTCCAATGGACTCCTGTGAACAGTGCTCTACAGGGAGTCGGGAGCAGCACTCTCCATGCTCTCGCTGCTCCTGGGCCCTGCAGGAAGCTGACCACGCCCTAGAATCTCTGGCTCCAAATCTGGTCACAGTAGCAATCAGTGAGCAGAGTCTCTCCTTCCTTGTGGACATGAGAGACACTGCCATTGTCTCCACGTTGGACAGAGTCCAGTGAGGGGCTGGTCCCGAGGACCAGCAGGACTGTGGACCAGACATATTTAGACATCCCTGTCTTCCAGCCCCATCTCCCTTCCAGCTCTGCTCCCTGCTCCACCTCACCTTTGGGGGTTTAGAAGGTCTTGGTATTTGCCATTGAAGGGTGGCCTCACCCAGTGCCCTTGAGCCATTCCTGGACCCTTTTGCATTCCTAGTGATCACAGCGCTGACAGCACAGTGCTGAGTGTCCTGTGTGCAGCTGGCTGTGGTCCCTATGCTGCTGGTTCAGGGATGAATTCAGGAGCCTGCTCTTCCCAGGAGCCAGGGGAAGAGACGTGGGGGTCTGTCCTCCACCACCCTGGGGAGCCAGGGAGATCATCAGGTCTGAGTGTGTTCAGCTGCTCTGTCCTCTACTCCCCTCCACACCTGACCCTCGCACATGAAGGACACAGTGGCTGGAGGGTCCATCTGTGTCCACCATGCACTACACAGCTCACTTTGCAGTGTGAGCTCAAAGGCGTGTGTGGAATGGCTTTGTGATCGTCTTGACTTACCCACCAGTGTGAGTTCTGACCACACAGCCTGCTTTGTGATTATTATGATGTGCAAAGGAGCCCGGTCCTTTCTTTGTGTTAGAGCATGGACAAGCGGTGTGACTGTCCATGAGCTGTGGACTTGTTCAGTTGTACTGTCACTGACTGCCACTGACTATGAAGGGACAGCCTGTGCTTACCCCAGACCTACCCCTCCTGAGCCAGCACCAACACTTTCTCCTGTGAACTGGTTGGATGCAGAGCTTCAGCCCACGTGGCGAAAACTCAGAGTTTATGCTCAACAGGTGCTCAAGCCCCCACGCTCCACACTCTTCACTGGTCCAGGTCGGATTAGAAGAGGAAATAGCAGCTTGCTGAGGCCGCACTTACTGTGTTCTCTTCCCTGTGTTCTCTATCTGCGTGGCTGCCTACCTCTGCAGCCCTGAAGGTGACACACTAAACTTACCTTTTCTCGGTGAGAGTCAGGTTGCTCCACAGCCACACAGCAGCACCCAGGCTCTGCTGGCACCGTGTTGCAATTCTGGTTTCTTTTGAATGTGGAGAGGTGGGCATCGGTTGTCCAGCTCTCTTTTTCTGGTCAGGTATGCCTACCTGGGCAGGGGAGCAGAGTGACCGACTACAAACAGAACTGGGCGACTGTCTCCCCGTGCGGGTCTGTGCCTACAGCTTCTGGTCATGGCACACTCTGGGTCGTGTGAAGAGGAGGGAAGTCCTTCCAGACCTTGCATCCAGCCTGTCTCTGCCACCAGGGCATTGTTTGGAGGTGTTTGCCCTTGGGGTCACTCTGCTACTGACGATCCTCTGCCCATGGCAGGGCTGGGACTCTTGGCCTCCAATGGCTAATTAAGGAAGATCTGGCACCTGGCAGCCGGGAATCCAACTCCCCAAGCTCCAGAGGAGGCAGGCAGCTGTGACTGCCTCTTCGCCATTCTTTCACTCTTGATTGCCAAGAAGACTATAGTGCTGGGGGTCCTAGACAGTCCTTCAGGCACAAGGCAGAGATACCTTGGAAGGAGCCTTACTCGGTGTCCATTAGAGCAGTCCCTAAGGGACAGTGTGGCTTCCTGGCCACAGCTCTTCTCTTGTTGCTCCACCCTCTTTTATCGTTGATTTGGGGAGGACGGCGTGGGGAGCCTGCCCTGGGGGAGCTGGGTAGAAAGCTGTAATCCCAGATGACCCCTGCATCTGCTCATGTTGCTGACCCTCCAAATCCAAGCCCCCAATGCCATTTAGGAGCCAGTGTAGATGATTGATCCCATGATCCCCTCTCTATTTTTTCTGATTGCTTCTGGTTTGGAAAAAATGAATTAATAAACATTAGTTCTTTAGAACTTCTTATGTCTTTTGATCACATTTACCCTCCTTCCCAACTCCTCCCAGTTCTGCCCCCACCTCCCTACACATTCCACTTCATGTTCCTTTTTTCTACCAATTGAGTCCAGCTTATGGCGTGGGATCTGCCCTGCATTGTTGACCTACTAAGCACCACAGCCTTAAAGAAAACTGCTTCATCCAATCCCATCACTATCAAATGGCAGGACCTCCTCCTCAGCTAGAGCTGGGGCTTTGTGGCCACCTTCTTTCAAGCTGGAATTTAGCCTGGTTTGATGCTGAGCAGGTCTTGTGCATGCTGTCACCATTGATGAGAGTTCATGCTGTCACCGCTGATGAGTGTTCATATGAGCAGGTCTTATGCATGCTGTCACCATTGATGAGAGTTCATGCTGTCACCGTTGATGAGATTTCATATGAGTGGGTCTTGTGTGTGCTGTCACCACTGATGAGTGTTCATACGAGCAGGTCTTGTGCATGCTGTCACCATTGATGAGAGTCCATGCTGTCACCATTGATGAGAGTTCATCTGAGCAGGTCTTGTGTGTGCTGTCACCATTGATGAGCATTCATCTGAGCAGGTCTTATGCATGCTGTCACCATTGATGAGAGTTCATGCTGTCACCATTGATGAGAGTTCATGCTGTCACCATTGATGAGATTTCATATGAGCAGGTCTTGTGTGTGCTGTCACCACTGATGAGCATTCATCTGAGCAGGTCTTGTGCATGTTGTCACCATTGATGAGAGTTCATGCTGTCACCATTGATGAGATTTCATATGAGCAGGTCTTGTGTGTGCTGTCAACACTGATGAGTGTCATCTGAGTAGGTCTTGTGTGCTGTCACCATTGATGAGAGTTCATGCTGTCACCGCTGATGAGCATTTATATGAGCAGGTCTTGTGCGTGCTGTCGCCACCCATGAGCATTCATCTGAGTAGGTCTTGTGTGCTGTCACCATTGATGAGAGTTCATGCTGTCACCGCTGATGAGCGTTTATATGAGCAGGTCTTGTGCGTGCTGTTGCCACCCATGAGCATTCATCTGAGTAGGTCTTGTGTGTGCTGTCACCATTGATGAGAGTTCATGCTGTCACCGCTGATGAGCATTTATATGAGCAGGTCTTGTACGTGCTGTCGCCACCCATGAGCATTCATCTGAGTAGGTCTTGTGTGTGCTGTCACCATTGATGAGTGTTCATCTGAGTAGGTCTTGTGTGCTGTCACCATTGATGAGCGTTCATATGAGCAGCTCTTGTGTCTGCTGTCACCATTGATCAGCATTCATGTGAGCATCTGCTCTGCTCTCTGGAAAACACTCTTTCCTTGTTCCCATCCACCACCTCTGGCTCTTACAATTTCTCCTCTTCCCCAAAGATCCCTCAGCCTCATTGGGGTTTGGAGTGGGATAATTGTTCCATTTAGAGCTGTGAACTCTTTGGACTCTCATTCTGCCCACTGGCCATTCAGTTGTGGGGTCTCTGTGATAAGTTTCTTCTACTGCAAGAAACTTCTCTGATGAGGGTTGAGAGGTACATCAATCTCTGAGCTTATATAAGTCGTTAGGAGGCAGTTTAATGCTGTGTCCATTTAGCAGAATATTAGTAGCAACAATGGTGTCAACAAGCACAAGACCCATGTCAATTGAGGAAGACAAAAACCCATAGAGAATGGGGGAAATGGGTAGCAGGCCCCAACAGTAGCTTAGAAAGTACTGACAAATGATTAGTGCGGGGTGAGGGAGTGACTCTACATAGGCTGACTGCATTCCAGTAGATGAACTTGCACCAAAGGCATCCATGTACAAATGCTTGACCAGAGAGGCCTTAACATATATGACAGGAGGCATGGCATCTGGTGGGGGTATGGGAAACAGGGAGTCTAAACAGGGGGTCTAAATTTGATTAAGAGCTATTATATGAAATGCACAAAAACTCAAAAAAAGTCAGCTGCAATTCTGATGGGTTTTCCTTATATGTGACTTGGGACATCCCCAATTGTGACTTGTTTTCTTTTGCAGCTTTCAGTCTTCTCCCTTTGTTCTGTACATTTGGTGTTTCAATATGATATGCCACAGGCGTTTCTTTTCTGGTCCTGTCTGTTTGGTGTTCTATGCACTTCTTGTATCGGTATGGTTATGTTTTTCCTTAATTTGGGGAAATGTTCTTCTATAATCCTGTTGAAGATCTGGTTAATAATACCATTTTCCTGGGATTCTTCTCTTTCCTCTGTGCCTGTGATGTGTATATTTGGTCTTTTCATGGTTTCTTGCATTTCCTGCACATTCCATGCCCTTTTTTAAGAAAATTAGTATTCTTTAGTTGAGTGGACCAATTCTTCAAATTTATTATCCAATCTTTAAATTCTGTTTTCCATGTCACTCATTCTATTGGTGAGACTTTCTCCTATTTCAAATTGGCTTATTGAGTGTTTCACTTCCTTCTTCATTTCAGACTGAGTTTTCTGCAATATTTCTGTATCTTTTGTGAATCAGTCAGAAGTTCATCCCTATCCTCTTCTAGTTCTTTGAGCTGTTTGTGTTTTCTTTAAATTCATTGATTTGTTGATCATGTTTATGTTTTTAGTTTTTAATTCAGTGTCCTGGGTTACCTCTAGGGGGTCTTCATTGTAAAACTCTTCCATAGGACTGGTGGTGTTTGGTAGAGACATATTATTTGGTTTCATATTTTTTCTTTGTGGTTTTGACATGTAAATTTACTTCATTGCTTGAGATTCTGGTATCAAATCCAAGTCTTCCTTTGTTGCATTGACGTTTGATTCCATTTGAATTATTGATGTACTGGCTTTCTGATTGGGTTTGAAAAGCTGGTTAGTCTAAACTTCAGGTTCACTCTTTTGACTTTATATTGGAGGGACCAGCTGGTTCCAGTCAAGGTACCCAGCAGCTCTCCAGGGCAAAGTGGCCCTGGATACTTAGGAGCATGTCGCTAGCCTCAGGTGGATAGTGCAAAGGTCAAAGGGGAGGAGATGGGAAATGGGTGTCCTGGTCCTTACCAGCCAGCAGGGAAGCCTAAGCCCTGGAGAGGTGGGAGGGATGGCAGGTGGTCCCAAAGCAGGTGGATGGGCACGGCTCTGTTTAGCCAGGTCACCCCAGAGGCCAAGCCAGGAGCTCTCAGGCTGAAGAGGTCTGTGTAAGTGGGGTTGATGGGAGTAGGACTTCCAGACCCCTTTAGCCAACAGGGAAACCTCATTCTCGAGCTGTGAGAAGGATCTCATATGGTCTCACAGCAGAAAAATGGGTGCGGCAATGTGGCAAGCTCATCTCAGAAGCCAGCTGTGCAAGCAAGGAGAGGTTATGGGATGAGGAACTCAAGCCTCTACTAGCCATCAGGGAAGCCTGGCCGAGGGGAGTGGGAGGGACTGCAGGCTGCAGATAGTCCCAAAGGGGGAGTTGGTATGAGACAACAGAAAAAAAAATTAAATGAAGATATAATTATAGAAACACAAAATTAGACCAAGATTAGAAACAGAAATTAAAATGATGCTAACCAATATACATCTTTCAGTAATAATTTTAAATAATAACAGCCTCAACTCCCCAGTCAAAAGACACAGGCTAGTTGAATAGATTAATAAACAAAAATCCATCTTTTTGTTGTCTTCAAGAAACTCATCTCACTTTCAAGGATAGGCACTACCTTAGGATGAAAGGATAGAAAAAGAAATATTACAAGCAAGTGGCACTAAGAAACAAACAGGAGCTGTGATTCTAATACCTGAAAAAAGACTTCAAACTGAAACTAATCAGAAGAGATAAAGAGGATCACTTCATTCTGATCAAAGGAACAATTGACCAACTCTGGTGCACCCAGTTTCGTAAACACAGTACTACAGGAATTTAAGACACAGATTAACCCCAACTCCACAAGAGTAGAGGATTCTAATACCCCACTATCTCCAATGGAGAAGTCAACTGGACAAATAATAAACAAAGAATCATCTGAATTAAATGATACCATACATCAGATGGAACTAACAGACATCTACCTAATATTTCACCTAAGCACCAAAGAATTCACTTTCTGAACAGTATATAATGGAAAGTTCTCTAAAACCGACCACATATCGAGGGGACAAAACAAACCTCAACAAATAAAAAAATGAAGTAATTCCATGCATTCCATCAGACTGCAATGCAATAAAGCTTATAATCAACACCAAAAGAAGATCTAGTAACACATGGAGATTAAACAACACACTCTTGAATGATGAATGGGTCAAAGAAGTAATTAACAAAAGAAAAGTATTCCTGGAACTAAATGAAAATGATAGAAGATGGTGGCTCCCGGGGCATCAGCTCTTAGATTAAATGGCCACAAATGTTCTCCATGTTTCCCTGTATTATACAAGTGGTAACTTTGACATTTCTTTTCCACATAACAAGATAATCTGGCTCAGGAAAATTTGGGTTCTACCTCCTTGAACCAGAGGTATGCAGTCCAGAGGGAGGCAGTCTGAACGGGCATGGTAAACCCCTTTAGCTGGGTCCTGTTTATAGGAATGCGATACAACTCCTGCCTTCTGGAAAATTATAAATCAGGATTTAGGGGTCTGGGAAACAAGAGAGGCTGATCTTTAGTGACAATTGCAAAAAACAGAAGTGGAGGGGAAGAAATATGCCCCCTCTCTCTAAGATCCAATTTTGCCCTACGGCTAAACAAAAAGCATTGGTAAATAAAGGCTTCAGTACCAGCTGTGGACTACCCTACCAGGAGCTGTTGGCTAGGGAGGCTTTAAAAACTCCCAAACAAAAGCCATTTGCCTATAACTTTGGCACATAAGAAATGGACAGTAGGGGCTGGAGAGATGGCTCAATGGTTAAGAGGGCAGACTGCTCTTGCAGAGGACCTGGGTTCAATTCCCAGCACCCACATGGCAGCTAAGCACCATCTTTAACTCCAATTCCAGGGGAATCTGACTCCCTCTTCTGACCTCCGAGGCATTGCACATCGTGGGTGTACCAACTTACATGCAGACATTACACTCAAACACATAAAAAATAAAAAAAATAAAATAAAATAAATGGACAGTAAAGCCGCTGTGGTGGTGCATGCATTTAATCCCTGCATTTGGGAGGCAGAGGCAGGTGGATTTCTGTGAGTTCTAGGCCAGCCTGGCCTATATAGAGAGTTCCAAGCCAAATGGAGCTACAGGGAGACCTTATCTCTCTCTCTCTCTCTCTCTCTCTCTCTCTCTCTCTCTCTCTCTCACACACACACACACACACACAGAAATGGACAATAAGACTTTATTGATGAAGATATGGTGCTCATATCTGAGCATAAAAACAATTATGCTGAGACCCTGCAATGCAAATCAACAGCTGACCTTCGTGGTGTCAGAGAGCACTGTGCAGAAAAGACGTTTGACAAAATTCAATATGCATTTATGTTAGATGTCTTAGAGGGAATTGGACTGGAGGGAACATACCTCAAGATAATTAAAGCAAGATACAACCAACCCATAGCCAACATAATTCTAAACTGAGAAAGATTAGAACACTCCCATTAAAATCAGGAGCCAGACAAGACTGCCCACTATTTCTACTCCTTTTTGATATAGTGCTTGAAACTCTTACTAGACCAATAAGACAAGAGAAGAAAATTAAAGGAGTACTAATTAGAAAAGAAGAGGTCAAATTATCCCTGTTTGTGGTTGATATGATATTCTACCAGAAAAATTGCTAGAAATGATCAATTCTTTCATTAAAGTTACAGTTCATAAACGATTTACAAAATCAGTAGCCTTTTATATTCCAATAGCAAGCAATCAGAAAAAGCATTCAAGGATACCTCAAACACTTCTAGGAATAAACCTGATCAAAGACATTAAAGATCTCTAGAATGAAATATTTAAATCTTTGAAGAAAGAGATTGAGGAAGCCACCAGGAGGCAGAAAGACCTGAGACTGCCAGTGCCCATGGATGGAAAGTTAGTACTGTGAAGATGACCCCCTACCAAAAGCAATCTATGCAGTCAATGTACTGACAATCAAAATTGCCATGGCATTCTTCACAGAATTACAAAAAAAAATCCTAAAAGTCATATGGAATCACAAAAGACCCCAGATAGCCAAAGCAATCCTGACCAGAAAAAGCAATGTTTGAGGACTTATAATACTAAGTCTCAAAATATATTATAGAAGTATAGTCATAAAACAGCATGGTACTGGCACAAAAACAGACAAGTAGATCAATGGGACACAATAGAAGACTCAAACATGAGTGCATGCAATTCCAGCCACCTGATATTTCACAATGATGCCAAGAACACACACTGGAGTAAAGACAGATGAATGAAACTGACCCTATCTTTCACCCTACACAAAAGACAACTCCAAATGGACTAAAGATGTCAATATTAAACCTAAGAAGCTGAAACTGTTAGACGAACACACAGGCAGCATCCTACAAGATATAGGTGCAGGAAATGACTTTCTAAATCAGACATCAGTTGCTCAGAGATTATAGTCAACAATACACAAGTGGGACCTCATTAAACTAAAAAGCTTCTGTATAGCAAAAGAAACCACTAAGTAAGTGAAGTGGGAATCCATACAATGGGAGAAAATCTTCACTAGCAACACATCAGACAGAGGATTAATATACAGAATATATAAAGAACTAAAAGAACAAAGAATCAAGAAAACAAATGACCCAATTAAAAGATGGGCTATGGATCTGAACAGTGTTCTCCAAAGGAGAAATAAAAAGGCTAAGAAACAAGTTAAAAGTGTCCAACATGCTCAGTAATTACAGAAATGCAAATCAAAATCACTTTAGGATTTCATCTTAGTCCCATCAGACTGGCCAAGATCAAGGGAACAAATGATACCAAATGCTGGAGAGGATGTGGGGGAAGGGAAATAAATGTTCATTCACTGCTTGTGGGATTAAGAAGTCCTGCAGCAACTATAGAAAGCAGTGTGGAGAACTCTTAAAAAAACTGAAAATGAATTTACTGTATGATCTGGTTATACCACTCTGTGGCATATACCCAAAGGACTCATCCTACTGCAGAGATACTTGTATATCCATGTTTGATGCTGTTCTTTTCATAATAGCTAAGAAATGGAAGCAATCTAAGTGTCCCTCAACTGAGGAGTGGATAATGAAAATGTGGTACATTTACACAGTGGAGTTCTACTCAGCAGTAAAGAAAGATGAAATCATGAAATGTGCAGGTAAATGGATGAAACTGGAAACAGTTATACTTAGTAGAGTAACACAGACTCAGAAAAACAAATGATGTATGTTATCCCTCATTTGTGGATCCTAGTACCAAATCCTTGTATGTAGGTGTTCTAGTTTGTCTTCCATTGCTGTGACAAAACACTCTGACCGACACCAACTTGGGGAGTAAAGGGTTTATTCAGCTTACATCTCCTGGGTCACAGTTCATCACTTAGGGAGCCCAAGGTAGGAACTCAGGGCAGGAACCTGGAGGCAGGAGCTGAAGCACAGTCCATGGAGGAATGCTGTTGACTGGCTTGCTCCCCTGGTTCATGCCCAGCCTGCCTTTTTATACGGTACACAACAACCTGCCTAGGGTGGCACCACTCATTGTGGGCTGGGCCCTCCCACACTGCTCGACCATCAAGACAATACTCCACAGACGTGGCCACAGGCCAATCCAATGGAGCCAATTCCCCAATTGAGGCTCCCTCAACCCAGGTGTGTCAAGTTGACACTAAAGCTATCCAGCACAATTGACCCCTGTCAACTTGACACACAAAACACATCACTATTAAACCATCACCTTTCCAGTTCTTATCCCCAAAGTATGATGTTAACATTAATCACAACCTAAGACAGTACTACCTTAAAAGCCCCACAGTCCTTAAAATGTCCAAATGCTTAAAAGTTCAGTCTATTAAAAGTCTCTTAACTGTGGGCTGCTGTAAAATCCAAAACAAGTACTGTCTTATTTCAAGGGAAAATCAGCACAATCAACAAACTAAATAGTCAAGCAAAGTAGCTGAGGCTGGACCACTGTAGACTCACTCACGATCTTCGTGGCTCCAAAAGGTTCCGGCATCAAAGGTTTGGCAGCTCCCTTCTCTGACTCTGCCATCCATGGCACACACAGCTCATCATTGAAGGCCCAGGCCGACTCCATTCCACACCTGCTGCTGCTCTTGGTGAACTCCACATGGTCCTGAATCTCCAAAAAGCTAGGTCACCACTGAAACTGAGGCAGCACCTTCAAAAATGTGTCTCTTCTGACCTCTCCTAGCAAAGCCTCAGCTTCTCTCCTTGACCCCTGCAATCCTGGGGTCTTCACTGCAACTGAGGTGCACTTCCACCAATGGTCTTTCCTGACCTCTCACAGTGCCAAACCTCGGCTGTTCTCTGTGACCCCTCAAATTTTTCAACAACAAAATCAAGAAGGAGACTCTTCACACATACCAAGTCCTGCTTCTGGCTTGAGATGGAGGCTCGGCCCCTTCTGGACACATCTTCTGTGTGCTGACCCTGAGAAATTATTCCCAGAAGATTTCACCACAGTGATGCTGCTGGTATCTTGTTACTTACAGCTAGATTTTCAGCCCCAGCTAACCAGCATCAATTGTCCCATATAGAAAAAGGTTTCACTTCAGAATGGTCCTCTTGTTACTTTACAGCTGATTCTCACACCCAGCTGACCAGAACCCACAGATTACAGAGTCCTGATGACTCTTTTCCCTTTGAAACTAGAAACTAAACTCAAACCGAGGCCGCCATCTTGTACGCCCTTCAAAGACACTGCTCCAATGTTTCCACAGCAAAGATCTTTAGGCATTCAATGATTTTTTCCTAGCCCATGTTCCAAATGCCGCCACAATCCTTCCCCAAAACACAAGTCAGTTCCTGTCACAGAATACGCCCACTCGCGGGTACGCAATTTCCTGTTCTAGTTTGTCTCCATTGGTGTGGACAAGACACTCTGACCAACCCAACGGGGGAGGAAGGTGTTTATTCAGGCGTAGATATCCCGGGTCACAAGCTAGGGAACAAGGACTCAGCCAGGGAACCACAGGAGCTGAGACGCATGGAGGATGCTGTTTACTGGCTTGCCCCCTGGCTCATGCCCACCGTGCCTGCTTATACACTGTAAACAACCACCTGTCCCAGGGTGCGCACCACTCATTGTGGACTGGGCCTCCCACACGCCTGCTCGACCACAAGACAAATCCCACAGATGTGGCCACACACCCAATCCAATGGAGCAAAATTCCCCCAAGTCACAGCGCCCCTCAACCAGGTGTGTCCAAGTGACACTAAAGCTATCCACCAAGATAGGTGGTCCCTAACAGAACTTCAAGAGCCAGGAAAATGGAAAGGAACCTGAGAGAGAGGAGTAGGAGGAGACAGGTGTACAAAGGAGGAGATGGGTAAAATGGGTATTTAACTGGGAGGAGAGAGGGACAGTTATACAAGGAAATATTGGGGTAAAGGGGGAAAAGAAACTCAAGAGATGGGGGACCATAGGAGACAGGTATTATCAAGGAGGAAATGGGGATACTTTTACTAAAGAGAGAGGGTTATACAGAGAGAAAGAAAGAAGAGTAAATAATCTTAACTCCTGGAAAACACAAAGGAAATGGATTAGTTCAAACACCTATGAAAAATATACACATACACATCCGGATTAATGTATAATTAGTATATTATAATATATATATAATACTTATATGTAGCCTTCAATATAATATATAATAATAATCTGCACTATAGAGAATCACCCTAGTATAAGAAAATATTTAGCCTTCAGATATATATATATATCTCTGAAGGCTACATAACAAGAAACAGTGCCAGACAGAAGAGCCTCCTATGGTTTGAATGAGAATGTCCTCCATAGGCTCCAAGTATTCAGATATTTGTCCCCAGTTGGTGGCACTGTTTTGGGAGGTCATAGAAGGTGTGGCCATGCTGGAGGAAGCTTGTCAACGGGGGCAGGCTTAGAGAGTTCTTAAAGCCTTGCCAATTTCCAGTTGCACTCTGCTTCCTGTTCCTGCTTAAAGATGTGAACCTCTGCTTTCTGCTCCTGCTCCAGCACCTCCGGCCACCATGCTTCCCTGCCAGATGGACTCCAATTCCCCTGGAATGGTGAGCTCAAATAAACTCTTCCTTTTATAACTTCCCTTGGTCATGGTGATTCTATCACAGCAACAGAAAAGTGACTAACATAACTCCTTTCAAGATGTTGGTAATGGTAGTTCAAGGAACTCTCAAACTCACACAGACTATTGCCACAGCCCTTTGATGCCTCCAAGAAGTTGAAAGTAAGACCCTTTTGCTGAAGATAGGACATACTTTGGACACCAGTCTTGGAGTAATAGAGCTGGAACTGACCTGAAAGCCTCACTATGCAAGCCACTAAGGGAGAAAATCAACCGATGATCCAACCTCAGCTTTAAAGCCTAATAACCACAATGACTGTCACATCAAATTGTATCAGGGCAGTAGTAGCATTTTTTTGATCTTTTCAAGACAGTGTCTCCCTGTAGCCCCAGCTGTCCTGGAACTCATTCTGTAGACCAGGCTGGCCTTGAACTCACAACGATCCGCCTGCCTCTGCCTCCCAAGTGCTAGGATTAAAGGTGTGTGCCAGCATGCCCGGCTCCAGTAGTAGCATTTTTATCTCAGGTATTCAACAGCTACCTAACTGGACTTAAAGCCCACTCAGTGGGAGGGAACTCATGTGTGGTACTGTAACATTGCCAAATGCACATGCCTGGAGAGGTCACAGAGCCTAGAGAAAACCCCAACACTTACGTTCCTAGACAAATGTAGGTTTATACTATATGTGCAAAGAGGGAATGGAAAGATTGTCAGAGCCAAGGAGGAGGTACATGGTCATATGGAAATATAATCTTACAAACTCCTGGGACCTTGCTCATATGAACCTAGAGCAGTGGTGTCAGCATGCACAAGACTCATGCAGACTCAAGCAGAGAGAAACCAGCATAGAACTGGGGAAATGTCCAGCAGACCCCAACCTTAGCAGAACTATTAGCAGCTGATGGCTGCTGGGTAAGGGAGAGTTGATCTTCTTTAAGGAAGAGACTCTAAACAGGCCGGCTAGATCACAGTGGATGAACTTGCACTGAGGGACATCTGGGTGCAATAACTTGACTTGATAGGCCTTAACATTTATGACAGAATGTGTGAAATCTGGTGGGGTGGGATAATGGGGGGACTGGGTGGGGGTGGGGGGGATAAAGATGATTAAGATGCTTTGTATGAAATGCACAAAAATTCAATAAAATATGACCATCACGACCATCATGAAGTTGGCTTCATAACAGATATATAAGGATGGTTCTAGAACATCATTTTTAACTATTCAAATTTATATTCCAAAATAATGTAAACCAACCCATCTTCAAGCAATTCTGTAGGACTACAGCTACACTCACACCACTGCTTCATGACACACTCTGAGACAACCACTAGTGGGGTTTGGTGGTGTTTTGTGTCTGTCCTGCAAACTCAGGCCTGGTGCCAAGATGGAATCCAGCATCTGAGCACAGTGCTATCTCCATCTGAAAGCTTCCCTTGGCTGACTGCCCATTGGTCTCTATCAGACGGGAAGCAGCCATCGCTTTGGGCTTTGTACTAACAACACAGAACTTAATTTTCCCATCCCTGAAGTAGCTACTCTCTTGTTTTCTTCCTCAAGCAACTTCTGCTAACTGGATGGAGACGCTGCTGGGCTGCGGAGTTCCTAATGAGCTCATCAAACATGGGATACCTGGCCAAGAACCAGCCCTCAGGGGATCTGAATTCTGAGCTAGTGAGTAAGCCCTTGAGCCCTCAGCTTGTGTACTTTGGGAATCCTAATGAGCATGTCTGGCTAATGACCAGCTCCAATTTAGCAGAAATTATCTGAGTATCATAGTGAGCATGGACTTCTGACCTGGCCCTCAGTGGCCGGTTCAGCAGTTGCAGCTTCTAAAGTTTGAAGTTTCTGTGCCAACACCCACTGCAACATGAAGCCTCACAGTCCATAGGCCCAGATGAGGAACTCACTCTTCCACCTGCCCAAGTTGTCCAAACCCTGGGCTCTAAATATCTTTGTATACACATGGTCGAGAATCAGGGAACCTGAGCCCCCTAAAGTGTTCATTTAGTCAACGTCCTTCAAACACAGAGCAGGCATAGACAAAGCATGATTTTGTAATCTGTGTGAATTTTTTCATGTCAATCACAAAGAGAAAAACTTTACAAAAAACAATTAGGAAGGAGTTTTCAACCCCACGTTAACATTTATTATGAAAATAGTTGTGTCTGGCAGTGCTGGCTGTTCAGAAAACAGCCCTTTCCTCTATTACCTGACAGGTAGCCGCTCATCCAAGATGGAGACCCCAAATCCCGTGTGCCAGCTCTCCTGGCTCACTTTTGTGGGTGTAGCCAATGCCACTGTGACTGCTGAGAGTTGGGAGAGGGTCACCTGGGAAATGCTTTCCTCCAGGTCCAAAGTCAGAGGGCTCTGTACAGAGCATAGAGTGACTCTCTGCAAGGCAGAGGGTAGAGTGACTCTCTGCAAGGCAGAGGGTAGAGTGACTCTCTGCAAGGCAGAGGGTAGAGTGACTCTCTGCAAGGCAGAGGGTAGAGTGACTCTCTGCAAGGGCAGAGGGTAGAGTGACTCTCTGCAAGGCAGAGGGTAGAGTGACTCTCCGCAAGGCAGAGGGTAGAGTGACTCTCCACAAGGCTACCATCATTTCCAGCATCCACTCTGTGCACACTATTTGACCCATGTCCCATCATCATCTAATCACCAATGTATTTTTTAATTTCTTTTTATTAATTTTATTTATTTCTGTATGTTATGAATGTACTGTCTGCATGCAGGTCTGTGCACCCGTGTTGTGCAATGCCGCGGAGGTCAGAAGAGGGTGTCGGATGCCCCTGGAACTGGAGTTCTCCTGGAATTGGAGTTTTCAGACGGTTTCTCTGCCCCATGTTGGTTGTGGGGGACCGAACCCGGTTCTGTTAAGAAGCAGTCGGCGCTCTTAACTGCTAGGCCATCTCTCCAGCCCACCATATATGTTTAAAAGAAGCAAGATACAGTCTCAGTATCACAGGGCCAATTTCTTTCTTTCTTTCTTTTTTTTTTTTTTTTTGTCTTTTTGAGACAGGGTCTCCCTTTAGTTCCAGCTGGCCTGGAGCTCACTATTTAGACCAGGCTGGCCTTGAACTCACAGAGATCTACCTACCTCTGCCTCCTGAGTGGTGGGATTAAAGACATGTACCACCATGCCTGACTACAGTGCAATTCTTTATCACACATGTCAAAATATGGATTGTGGTGGTTTGAATGACAATGTCCCCCATAGACTTGGAGTATCTGCATGCTTGGGCCCCATTTGGAGGTGACTCTTTGGGAGGGGCATGGAGCCTTTAGGAGCTGTGGCCATGGATGAAGCATGTCACTGGGGGTGGGCTGTAAGCATTTATTGTCTTGTCCATTTCCAGCTTTTTATCTCTGCTTCCTGTGGTTGGTTGAAGATGTGAGCGCTCAGCTTTCTGCTCTGGCTGCCTCTGCTGCTGTGCATCCCCACCAGAATGGACTCTTACCCCTCTGGACCCATAATCCCTAATCAAATCTTTCTTCTATAAATGATCTTAGTACTTTATCACAGCAACAGAAAAGTAACCAATACACAGACCATGCGGAAATATGAAACCTAGGCATGTGAACACAGGCTCTGAGGAGGGGTGTGGGAAGGAGAGGGAAGATGAGGTGCTTAGCAAAGGCTTGTTTCGTATTTCTTACTGCTCTGTACTTATTGACTTCTCACTGTGTGTGTGTGTGTTCCTAAATAAGATAAATAAAGCACCAATACTGTTGTTTTAGTAAATATGAGCTACTCAGAAGCAATCACATTTGGTGGCAACCCCACCACCAGCAAGCCCTGTGCTTGGATAGGCAGCATGCTTGTGCACCCCAGATCCTTCTCCTCTATCTCCCTCCTTCTCTACCTACCTCTCTCCTCCTGTCCCTTCCCTTCTCCCTCTCCACTTCACCTCTCACCCTTTCAGATTTCTGCATGCAAATGGATAATTTTTTACATGGCTTATTTAACCAATTCCCTATTTGTGGATTTATCATTTCTTCCTCATTTCCTCATCTTTCCTGGAGGACTCAAGGATTGTCACTGTGCAGCAAGTCCAATGATTTCTAGAGAAGAGATTAATAGCCATTAATGGACAATGTCATGGAATTACCCGAGGTGCCCATCAACAATTGAATGGATCAAGAAAATTCAGAGTATGTGAACAAGGGAGTCTTATTCACCCATGAAGAAGAATAAAATTGTGCTCTTTTCAGGAAGGTGTGTAGACCTAGAGACCATAAATCTGAGACAAATAAGCCAGTCATAAATGCAGTATTGTATGTTTTTCTCTCATACATAGACAGGTAAAAAAGGGAAGAGAAAGGGTCATAGAGGGGATGAACATGATTGAAATACATTGTATGCATATTCAGAAATTGAATAACAAGGTCCATTGTTATGTGCAATTAATGTATGCTAAAATGCTCACTTTTAGAGTCTTGTCACCATGACCCTGAAATTTCCTGGAAAAGTCAGATACATGTCATAACTACGTACTACTCAGGGCAATAAACTTATAAAGGTAAAACACTTTATATTTGTGACCCTGGTAGGGGCATGTACCCCATCATAGAGTAAATCTATTTAAACTCCTCCTATATATGTATATCTATATATTCTAAGAAGCTTATATAGTAGTGTTCTAGTTTGTCTTCCATTGCTGTGACAAAACAGTCTGACCGACACCAACTTGGGGAGGAAAGAGTTTATTCAGCTTACATCTCCTGGGTCACAGTTCATCACTTAGGGAGCCCAAGGCAGGAACTCAGGGCAGGAACCTGGAGGCAGGAGCTGAAGCACAGGCCACGGAGGAATGCTGTTCACTGGCTTGCTCCCCTGGCTCATGCCCAGCCTGCCTTTTTATACAGTACACAACAACCTGCCCATGGTGGCACCACTCATTGTGGGCTGGGCCCTCCCACACTGCTTGACAATCAAGACAATACTTCACAGATGTGGCCACAGGCCAATCCAATGGCACCAATTCCCCAACTGAGGCTCCCTCAACCCAGGTGTGTCAAGTTGACATTAAAGCTATCCAGCACAAGTAGCATGTTCCCATATGACTTTGTCAAAAGGCCTTTAGTGTTTCTTAACCTTCCCCATGAGCTCTCTCTCTCATGGAACCCCAAGGGCGTTCCATAGACCCTCAAAGAAAAAAAAGGAGAAATCAAGCTGTTACTTACTTGGAAGTTTACTTTTTATTGGTGCTATGCATGCTACTTCAAGAAAAAAGGAGTCATCAACCTTAGCCAGCTGTGAATCCTCTGAGCTGCAATAACAACTATCCTGGCAAGGCACACCCATGGGCAATAGTGGCAGGAGTGCCGTGGGAGTAACCACCCACTTTCTGATTGGAGTTCATCTCAAAGATCAGTCCTTGCTGTTGCTTTCTGCAATGGTAGAACCCTCTTCAGAAAACCTTTACCTCTGCTTGTGTGTTGAAGTGTTTTCCTCTAGAATTTTCAAAATCGTGTTTCATGTTAAAGTTTTTTATATATTTTGAATTGATTTTTGAATGGAGTGTGATTTCATTCTGCATGTGGGCATCGAGCACATGGCTGAACAGGCTCCCTCTCCAATCATTCATGTTTTTGACAACTGTGCCAAAAATCAGGTGGCTGTGGCTATGTAGACTTATTTCTGAGACCTCTGTTCAATTCAACTGGTCTACATTTCTGTTTGGTATCGTGCCATGCTGTCTTTGTTACTATGGCTCTGCGGGATAATTTGGGAGCAGGTGTGGTTATGCCTCCGGCATTGCTCTTGCTACTTAGATCGCTTTCTATATTTGGGATCCTTTGTGCTTCCATATGAATTTTTTTTTCTAGTTCTATGAAGCATGTCACTGGAATTCCAATGGGGCTTGCATTGAATCCAGGGTTGACTTGGTTGTTGTACCCATCTGTCCATGAACTGGGAGGTCTTTGCATGTTCTAGTGTCTCCTTCCATTTTTCCAGTGTTTTAATTTTCTATTGTTAAAATTTTCTATCTCCTAGTTTTATTCCCAGGTATTTTTTTTTCTTATTGTTAAATGAGTTTTCTCCTGTTTTCTTTCTCAGAAAGTCCATATTGGTTTATAGAAAATCTGCTGGTTTTTTTGGGGGGGGGGCTGGAGAGACGGCCTAGCGGTTAAGAGCGCCGACCGCTCTTGCAGAGGACCTGGGTTCGATCCCCAGCACCCACATGGCGGCTGAGAACCGTCTGAAACTCCAATTCCAGGAGAACTCCAGTTCCAGGGGAATCCGACGCCCTCTTCTGACCTCTGCGGCATTGCACGACACGGGTGCACAAACTTGCACGCAGACAATACATTCACACATACAGAAATAAATAAAATAAAAAAAAGAAAATCTGCTGGCTTTTTTATGTTGATTTTGTACCCTTCTACTTAACAGAGTGTTCATCAAATTTCAGTGCTTTCTGGTGGAGTCTTTAGAGACCTTTAAATATAGAACCACATTGTCTCAAAAGAGTAATAATTTTACTTTTAAAAAATATCTTATAGCTGGGCATATTGGCCCACACCTTTAATCAGAGCACTTGGGAGGCAGAGGCAGGTGGATCTCTGTGAGTTCAAGGCCAGCCTGGTTTACATAGTGAGCTCTAGGCCATCTGAGACTAAAGGGAGATTCTGTCTCAAAAATACCAAAAAAATATTTTGTTATTTTTATTTAATGTCTATGAGTGTTATGCCTGCATGTGTGTAAGTGCACCTGTGTCCTGCAGTCCCCAAGGAGGACAGAAGAAGGTGTCAGATGCCCTGAAACTGTAGTTACAGACTGTTCTTAGCTGCCATGTGGGTGCTGGTATTCAAACCTGGCCTTCTGCAAGAGCACCCAGTGCTCTTAACCACTGAGCTATCTCTCCAGCCCCCATAATTTTACTTTTCTATTTTATTTGTACCTCTGTTAATTCTTTCTTTTGAATTATTGTATTGGTTAAGAATTCAAGTACCAGAGCAGCATGCATGAGTTAGAGAGGCTACCAGCAATACACCAGCATGGTGGCCAAGTCAGGTAAGGTGGACCTGCATGGGCCAAAGGAGCAAACCCCACACACAGCCCCCACCCCCACTCAAGCTGCTGGTGCTGTGGTAGGGATGATCCAGCAGGGGCAGTGTTAGTGATTCTAGGTTGCACAGCCAATGTTGGCAGGAAGCAGAGCGTTATATTAATATTTGAGATTAACATATTAATATTTGAGATTAACACCAGAATCCAAAATGAACAAACAAAAAATCCACATGCCAAAGACACAATGAAAAAAAAAAACAATACGGGAAAACTTCATAATAATAAATCCATACCAAGCTCTACCAGTCCTATAGAAGATCCCTACAATAAGATCTCCCTGGAAGGAAACCAAGACACAGATCTTAAAAGAGCAATTGTAGACATATTCAAATAAATCAAAGAATACAAAGAACAAATCAGAGAACTAAGGGTAAAGAATGAAAACCTCAGGAAGGAAAAAGAAAGAAAGAAAGAAAGAAAGAAAGAAAGAAAGAAAGAAAGAAAGGAAGGAAGGAAGGAAGGAAGGAAGGAAGGAAGGAGAGATAAAGTTCAGAAAGTATTAGAGGGAGAGAATGACAAACTCCTGAAGGAAGTGAAAACACTGAAAAGATCCCAGTCTGAAACTGACAAAAGAAACTGACCAGTGAAGCAAGGAGCCACAAGAAGAGAATGACAAGCTCCGAACAGAAGTTGAAATACTGAAGAAATCACAGGATGAAATGAAAAAGGAAATTGAACATGCATCCAATCAACAGGAAAGGATGAGAAAAAAGCCTCAGAAGCAGAATGGATGAAGCAGAAAAAAAGAATATCAGACCTTCAGGATAATGCAGCACAACTAGAATACTCAAGTAAAGATTATGAAAAAATTTTAAAACACAAGAGTGGAACAAGCAGGAAATGTGGGGCACTGTGAAAAGACCAAATCTTGGGGCTGGAGAGATGGCCTAGCAGTTAAGAGTGCTGAATGCTCTTGCAGATGACCCAGGTTCGATCCCCAGCACACACATGGTGGCTGAGAACCGTCTGTAACTCCAATTCCAGAAGAACTCTAGTTCCAGGGGAATCTGACAGCCTCTTCTGACCTCCACAGCATTGCACGACATGGGTGTCCAAACCTACATTCAGACAGTACACCATATGCATAGATAAATAAAATTTTTAAAAAAAATTTAAAAAAGAAAAGACCAAATCTCTGCATCGTGGGGATAGAGGAAGGAGAAGAATCCCAAGACAATGGTATTGATCAGATCTTCAACAGAATAATAGAAGAAAATTTCCCCAAACTTTAAAAAGACAAACCCAGGGCTGGAGAGATGGCCTAGCGGTTAAGAGCGCTGACCGCTCTTGCAGAGGACCTGGGTTCGATCCCCAGCACCCACATGGCAGCTGAGAACCATCTGAAACTCCAATTCCAGGAGAACTCCAGTTCCAGGGGAATCCGATACCCTCTTCTGACCTCCGCGGCATTGACCCCAAACGGGTGCCACAGACCTGCATGCCAGACGTAACTTCTACTACACATACAGAAATAATGAAAATTCAATTAAAAAAAGTCTTAACCTTAATTAAAAAAAGACAAACCCAGAAAATAACAAGAAGCCATAGAACACCAAAATAGACAAGACCAGAAAATTAAATCCCCCTTACCATATCATAGTTAAAATGCTAAAATGCTCAAACAAAGACAAAATACTAGAATAAGCACAAGAGAAAAAACAAGTTTACATATCAAGGGAAAACGCCATCGGAATTACAGCTGAAACTATCTCAGTGCCAAACTATGAAAGCCAGAAGTACATGACCAAAGTGACTTCCAGTGCTAAATGACTTTAAGATGCAAACACAGATTACTAATACGCCAGCAAGAAAATAGTCAAAGATTATAGTTCAGAAGGTAGAAAGAAAAATGCTTTTGTGACATAAACAAATGAAAGAATACACTGTCAAAAAAAACCCAAACTTCAGAACATCACTTGAAGACAACTCCCAAAGAACAGAGGAAGAAGAGCAAACTATCCCAAACACACTAAAGAATAGAATAAACAAAGCATAACAGAGTAAAATAAAACATAGAGCCAAGAATGCAAACAAAAATATAATGTGAAAGGAAGCAACACCATTTCTACAATATATACCTTAAATATTTAATGGCTAAACACTCCCCAATCAAAGCACATAGATTTGGCGAAGGATTAGGAAACAGAATCCATCATATGCTGCCTAAAAGAAACCCATCTCCCCCTCAATGACAGACACCAACTTAGCGTGAGTGAAAAGGATGGAAAAACTATTCCAAGAAAACTGATACCAAAAAGCAAGCAGGAAGTGCTATTCTAATATCAGACAACATAGACCTCAGAGTAAAATTACCCAGAACGGAGAACAAAAAGGCAATTACATTTCCTTATCAATCGGAACAATTATCCAGGAACACTTCAAAAACTTAAATGTTTATGCACCAACCTCAGGTGCATCTAACGTTGTAAACACTACTGCTCCGGACCTCAAAACACAGATTTATCCCAGCACCCTAATAGTGGGGGACTTCGGTACCCCACTGCGCCCCCTTTGGATAGATCAACTAGACAAAAAAAATAACAGAGAGATCATTGGCACTGAACAATACACCCACCAAATTGGAACCCTCACAGATATCCACAGAATATTCCACTCAAACGCCCGCGAAATACTTTCTACTCAGCACCTCATGGACCCTTCTCCAAAATCAAAACACTACTGGGGACCCCAAAAGAAAAAATCTCAACACAATACAAACGGATAGAACTCTTCCATGCATTCTATCAGACCAGTGGAATTAAAGCTCAATATGAACACCAGAATAAGGCCCTACTAGCCACAAGAAAAGGGAGACTAAACAACACCATTATGCATAATGAATGGGTCAGGGGAGACATAAAGAACCAAATAAAAGTATTCATGAACTAAACAAAAGACAATACCGCACAACAAAACCTGTGGGATATTTAAAAGCAGTCTTAAGAGGGACATTCCCCCCCCCCCCCCCCCCCCCCCCCCCCCCGCCCCCCCCACCCCCCCCCCCCCCCCCTCCCCCCCCCCACCGCCTGGGCTGCCCAACATTAAAGGAAAACAGGAAAGGGAACACATAAATGATCTAAACACTGCATCTAAAAACACTTGTAAAGACAAACAACAAATGAACCCCTTAAACACACCCGACAGGAAGACAGACCTAACAAAAATCCGAAGCAGAAATCACTGAACTATAAACAAAGAAACAACCAATACAAAGAATCAATGAACCCTTGGGTGGAGAGATAGCTAGCGGTTAAGCGCGCCGACCGCTCTTACAGAGGCGCCGGGTTCGACTCCCCGCACCCACATGGCGGTAAGAACCGTCTGAAACTCCAATCCCGGAGAACCCCAGTCCAGGGGAATCCGCATACCCTCTTCTGACCTGCGCGGCGTTGCACGACACGTGGTGCACACACTTGCATGCAGACCATACCTTTCAACACCCCTCCCGAAATAAATAAAAAAATTAATAAAAAAAAAAAAAAAAAACGAATCAATCACCCCAAAAGCTGTTCTTTGAAAATATAACCAAAATCAACAGCCCTCTAGCCCCGTTAACAAAAGAAAAGAGAGAGCAATTCCCAATCAATAGCCATTCCTGATGAAAGGGGAAATATCATAACAGACATTGAAAGATTCAGAACAATCATACAGAATACTTCAAAAACCTATACTCCACTAATTTGAAAATCTAAGAGAAATGGATGAATATCTGAAATCCTGGGCATAACCAAAGCTTACCAATAAGAGATTGACAGTTAAACAGACCCATTACTAATATTGAGGAAGGAAGGAAATTGAAGATGTAATAAAAAAAACTCAACTAAACAAAAATTCAGGCCCAGATGGTTTCACTTCAGAATTCTATAAAACATTTAAAGAGGGTCTTAAAACCATCTTTACTACTTGCAAAACTGTTCAGAAGGATAAAACAGAGGGAATTTCTCCAAATTCCTTCTGTGAAGCCCAGAGCATCACTCTACTACCAACAGCAGGCAAAGAGATACAAACCAAAAAAGAAAAATTATAGACCCATCTCCATACTGAACCTATACACAAAAATTCTCAACAAAAAAAAAATAAAAAAAAAAAAAAAAAAAAAAGATCACCCATCATGACCAAGTTGGATTCATACCAGAGATTCAGGGATGCTTCAACATATGTAAATCAATAGCTATCATAAAAATCACTTAAAAGATGAAAAGACAAAAACCACATTGATCCATCTCAATTGATGCAGAAAAAAACTTCAACCAAAATCCAGTCTCCCTTCATGCTTAAAGTCCTAGAGGGAATTGGACTGCAGTGAATGCACAATTCTTTCCAACATGATCAAAGCCATATATGCAAACCCAATGCCAACATCATCTTAAATGGAGAAAAATGAGAAAAATTAGAAGAAATTCCCCTAAAGGCAGGGACTTGGCAAGGCTGCCCCGTCACACTCCTCTTCATATAGTGCTGAAATGCCTGCTAGGGCAATAAGGCAAGAAAGAGAAATAAAAGATTTATAATTGGAACAGAGGAAAGGTAAAACTATCCCTTTTGTACATGATATGATGTCTACTTACGGGATGCTAAAAAACTCCCACCCAGAAAACTCCTAGAAAACAAATTGTTTCAGTAAGTGGTAGGATACAAAATTCACCTATAAAAATTAGTAGCCTTTCTTTACACCAACAATAAGAAAATGGAGAAGGAATATAAGGAGATCTTCCCAATCACAATTTTTTTAGTCTCAAAAAAATACCTGGGAACAAACCTAACCAAAGGACACCAAAAAGACCTCTCCACAAAAAAAATTTTCTTTTCATTTTTGATGTGTATGAATTTACTGTCTGCATGCAGGATTGTGCACCTGTGTCATGCAATGAGCGGGATTTCAGAAGAGTGGTGTCAGATTCCCCTGGACTGGGAGTTTAAAGCTGGTTCTCAGCCACCATGTGGGTTGTTAGGGACGAACTTGGGTCCTCTGCAAGAGCAGTCGGCACTCTTAACTTGCTAGGCCATCTCTCCAGCCCTACAACAAAATTTTAAAACCCTGACGAAGGAGATTAAAGGTGACATCAAAAGATGGCAAAACCTCCCTGCTCATGGATTAGAAAAAATTAATATAGTAAAATGTCAATTTTACCCAAATATATACAGATTCACTGCAATCCCAGTTCAAAATACCAATGGAGCTTCTTCACAAAACTGGGAAAAAAATCCTTAACTTCATACTGGACAAACAAAGACCCCCAACATACTAAACCAAACCCTGAGTGAAAAGGGCAACATAAGGGGGATTTACTTTACCAGATACAAGCCCTATATATTAAGGGCTCTAGTCATAAAGGGGGGGGGGGGGTGGTTGGGGTGGGGGGAACAGGCCTTGGTACTGCACAAAAACAGCCCTGTTGGCCAATGGAACAAAATTGAAAGTCCAAACTTGAGTCCTACAATTTCAGCCCCTCATATTCAATAAAGGGTCCAAAAAATCTCAATGAAGGAAAAATAGCATCTTAAGCAAATGGGGGGGTTGGCAAAAAACTGGTCACCCATTTGTAGAAAACAAAATTAAGCCCCTACATCTCACCCTGTCCAAAAAATCAACTCCAAGTGGATCAAGATCTCAACATGAAACCCCAACCAAACCCTGACTGGAGGGTATAGAAGAAAAAGTTGACAGCAAACTACAAGACACAGACATTAGGAGAGAAGACTTCGTCAAACATTCACCTGTGCGGGAAATCCGGTTACAGTTGTCAAAAGGGACCTCATTAAAACCAACAGCTTCTTCAATACCGCAAACGGAAAACACCATTAAGGAAAGGTAGTGAAGAGAGAACCCACAGTGTGGGAGGAAAAACCTTCACCACGCCTACATCTGACAGAGCATTAACACTCAGAATATATTAGATACTCAAAAACAACAAAGAAGTAAAGTAAACCAAATGATCTACTCAAAAGATAAAGAGCTGATTAGAGACCCTTCACAGTGAGGAAGTAAAGATAGCTGAGAACCTCTTCAAAAGTTGTTCAAAACAGTGTTATAAATTAAGCGAAAATGCTAAATTAAAACCACTCTAAGCTATCACCTCACTCCAGTAAGATGGCTAAGGATCGAGCAAAATAAAAAATGCCAAAATACTGGAGCAGTTGTAGGGAAAGGAGAACACTCATCTGTCGCGCGCAGCAGTCTCACCAGCAAGAACTTCACACAGACAACAGGATTCTTCTGCAGCAGTATTTATTGTGCACAGCTTTTTTGTGAGAAGGACCCCGAATTGGGGAAGAGGCACTGCTTATCTAGCAGTCTAGAGGGTTCGGGCATGCTCTGGATTGGTGCACAGTCCGATGCCTCACTTGCATGTCCAATGCATGGGCTCTAGCGCAACAGGGGCCAATGCCTCATTAGAATCTAGGTGTGCTGGCTCCAAGGTCATGCGCAGATTGCCCAATGCCTAGGCAATGGCAGGAAACGTAGTGACTCAGGAAGTTGGCACCATCCTAGGGCATGGCACAGCACACACTGTCTGTGTGGTAGGCTGCCAACAGTCCCCCTTTCTAAAATTGGCTGGGAGATTGCCTGTCTTAGGTTGCCCTGCCTCGAGCAGATATACGTGAGGAGAGCTTAGCGTCAGTAACGGAGACAGGCGTAGGTGATAAAGCGCAGCGAGAGAAGGGGGCGTTCAAAAGGAGCTCTCAAGAGTAGACAACCGTTTTGGTTTGCTCCCTGTCTTAGGTTGGTAATACTTGCAGAAGGTTTTACCCATCATTGACTACTTCTCCAGCATCCTAAGCCAAATGTTTGGGGAGGAGCTTGCTTCCAAAGCCGCAAGGGCCTTTGCAATGACTACTTTATCGCATTGATGTTGGGCACGGAGCCTACAAATAATCCAGAGCATAATTATAATCCCCCCACATAGAAATAGGCCAAACCCCACCACCCCTGCCCATTCTTTGAAGAGTGAGATGGCAGCAGCAATCCAGGAAGCCAGTCCTTCAGTAAAGGAGGCGTCCACTCTCTCGAGTTCACGGTGACAAGAGCCATGCGAAGTTGGTTCATCAAGCTGTCAAATACTCCAGTCCAATTACCTAAAAGATAACTGGACAATTGTTTAGACAAATTTGCTGCCCTTGTGAAGTTTTGCTATTGGATGCTGGTCACACATAGACTGGAGTATTTCCATTCGCAGCCAAGTTGGGCCAACTGCCACAGTACATCCACTTATTCTTGGACTAAGTCTATCCTTTGATTTTTTTTACCATACGTCCACCTTTAACTGGCATTCATTGCGGCGAAGGTCATTTAGAAGCCTCCATTTACCTGATCTCTTTTTTATAACGAACACAGGGGTATTCCAGGGAGAATCGGAGGGCTCCAAGTGCTTAAGTTCCAGTTGTTCTTTTACCAACTGATGAACTGCTGCAAGTTTTTCAGAGGATAACGGCCATTGAGGAACCCATATCGCCTCCTCTGTGAGCCACGGTATGGGTATTAAGCCCTCAACAGCCTCTAGGAAAAACCCAGGCCATGTTTATCTAATTTTGGTTCGGTGGTCACAGGCTCAGTTATGCCTTGTTTGAATTTGCCCAGGCCTTTCCAGGGACATATCCCATTTTTATCATCATGTTATGAGCTGGAGTATTCATTTATAAGTTTTAGCCCTTATTGTTTCATGATATCCCTTCCCCAGAGATTAATGGGTAGGGGAAGGATGTAGGGGATAAATTCCCCTTGTTGTCCTACCGGTGCCTTCCACTTCAATGCCCTAGAACTGATGGCGGGTGAGGATTCGTACCCTAAGCCCTGCAAAGAATGTGCGGCTTGGTCACAGGCCAAGCTGTGGCCACCCATGTGTAGCTATTATGCTTTATCGGCTCCAGATCTCGGAGACCATCAAACCTTTTTCCTTCATTGAAATTGTTAGTGTAGGTCGGGGGGCGTTGTCAAGGCTAGCTATTACATAAGCCGAGTCAGTACCAGTCGAGGCAAATCCACTATTCCCCCTGTTTGTTGTATGAGATGGAAATAATTTGTGGCAACTGGGGATAATGAGGAGCTGAGCAATACGGTTTCCAGGAGAAATTGAAAAGAGTCCCCTGGGGAATGAACACATTATTTTAAGCTCGCCTGTATAGTCTTGGTCAATAACCCTGGGGTAAACTATGAGGCCTTTGAGGGTCACAAAAGAGCGACCCAGTAGTAAGCCCACAGTGTTGTCTGGTAGCGGGCCATGAAAGTCAGAGGGGACAGGGTGTATTCCCATCTGTGGGGTTAGAACTACTCTGGTGGTGGAACGGAGGTCCAGTCCTGTGGAGCCTGAGGTGGCTCTCCGTGGGTGTTCACAGGCGATTGTGTCCAATGAATGCGAGTGTGGGGGTCTCCATATGTTCGAGGGCCCTGAAGACGAGGGCCCCGCATCTCGTTTTTTGAATCCTCTAGAGGGCACCCTTTGATATCTTTTACCAAGCCGCATTCATTTGCCCAGTGTTTTCCCTTTTTGCACCTAGGACAAAGCCCAGGTACTCTTATGTTAACCTGGGTAGTACACTCCTTTTTTATATGACCTGGATTTCCACATTGGAAACAAACAGGCGACTAGATAGGTCTAGCTTGTCTCTGTCCTTGTAATATGGTTGCTGCCAGCCCAGCATTGGTGTCTTCCTTCCCAATAAGAAGGTCAGACATGACGCGTGCGATGATACTGTGAGGTAAGGCGGGCATTAGGAAGCAAGAATAGGTACTAGCCGGCGCGAGAGCTGGAGAGGGGGAGGGGACCATGGTGGAAAGAAAGAGGGAGAGGGAAGGCGAAAGACCGAACGGCTCTGATCATAATAGGCGAAAAGAGATAATTCGAGGACTAGCATAGAGTGCGACTAATAGTTGAGGCGTTCGAGGTAGACAGGGGAGGTGTAAATTACATACAGGGATGAGCAGATAGGACGCACTGGAGGTGCGGGGCTCCATAGTGTGGGTGGGGAGGGAAAAGGACTGGCTCGTCGAAGCTGTGCAAGGGAAAGACTGAGAGTGGCGGCATACTCATAAACTCATTAGGCGTGAGAGAGATCCCCCGGTACACCAGCACGTGCTGAGAAGAATACAGGGCGTGATCACGATCATGATTAGGCCTACAGCGAGATTGAGGAAATGATGCCTATGAGAAAAGCGCGTAGCATGCTAGTTTGCAGATTAATAAAACAAAGATTACATTTTTGTGTATAGTAACAGAAGGCGGCGGGAGCAGATAGCACCCGTGATAACTGACGGGGGCGTCCAGAGAGGAATCAGAGGGCACTTAGAGACCCCGATATACGACGGAGGCGAGCGAAAAGATCGAACTAGGTCGGTAAGAGGAATGGAGTAACAGGGAGGAGCGCAGGAGAAGATATAAAGAGAGGAGGAGAGCGAGAATGGCGGAGTATGACAAGCCAGCTAATCCCAACCATTCAGGAGCGACGAGTGGACGCCCAGGTGTGTTATTAACGCTAGCTGTTTTTTTTTCGGGCGGCGCATGGTCGGATCGAACGCGCAGTAATAGACAGCGTTGAGGGGTCCCCTCTATCTCTCTGCATGCCCTCAACTATGATTGTAGGCCTTTTGTCTTAGTGGGGGATGATGGCGCCCTGTATTCCTTAGTGCATTGTTCAAAATGAGTTGCTCTATAAGTGTGCATTGCCTGTTCCTGGTCCCCAAAAATCCTTCCCGCAGCTTCCAATAGTCTAGCAACGAAGTCAGAAAAGGGCTCTACTCGGGCCTTGAATTTTTTTTGTTAAATTGCCCGAGACTTCTCCCTTATTTGTTAATGCTTTCCAGGCTCACAAAGCTGCAGTTGATATTTGGCTCATAGACCGCAAGCGGGAAGGCGGTCTGATCAGCAGACATGTTCCCACTGACCAGTAAGCATGTCGAATGTCCATCGGGCCACCTCGCCTCAGCTGTAGCGTTAGAGCGGGTTGTGCCTGACAGGCATCGTGCCAGAGCACCTTCCATTCTAGATATTGCCCCATGGTGAGGAGGAAGCCTTTGCTACATACTGCCAGTCTGTAGGTGTCATGGCAGTGCTGGTAGTCGCTCTACTTGGGACACAGTGAAAGTTAGCATTAACTCCATAAGTGCAGACTAACTCCGCTAATTCTTTAACTTGCTTGTGCTCTACAGGCTGATGGCCAGCGCTCACCATCAGCATTTTCTATAACTAGGGAACATTTGCCTCATGGTTGTCACACTCCATGAACAGAAGGAGTTAGAGCATTTCCCAGGCGGCATAAAGCAGAGGAGCGAAGGCAGGGTAGCGGGAGAGCTATGGGATTCATCTACTTTCAGTTTAACCTGTCCCTATCCGCGAGTGGGGTGAAAGTGTCATTTTGTACCGGGGTTCCTCCTCTATCCTCCTCCTCAGATGGTGAATAGTTTCCATTAGAATCTGAATCACTTAATGTCAGGCTTGTAGGTCTCCAAATGGGTATAAGGTACCTTTATAATGACACTCGCTAGCATCCTTTTTTTAGAGGCTTTTTTCTTTGAATGCGCATCTAACCTTTCACTCCCGTTCTGTTTCTGAAATGCTTTCCTGAAGGTCCGCAAGGGTTTTTGTCCTTCCCTAATTTTTTTTACAGTTTTGATCTCCAGCAAGAGAGAGTAACACAATGGTACAGACACATTACAACAGGCCACTTTAAATAATTAGCAAGCTTCCAATCGCCTCTAGTCGTCAGAGAAAAGCATATCTTTCAGAACTAACTTTAAAATTACAACCTGAGCGCAGTTCTGAATCCACCTTCAGGAAGTCGAAGGGTCCTCTGGCGCCAGCAATGTCAGGTTCCCGGGCAGGGCTTTCGGCACCACTGTCGTCCCGCGCACAGGTCTCGCTGCAAGAACTTTCACGCGGGACAACAGGAGTCTTTTGCAGCAAACTTTATTGTGACAGCTCTTTTGTGTAGAAGGACCCCGAATGGGGGAGAGGCACTGCTATATATAGCAGTCCAGAGTGTTAGGGTATGGCTCTGGATCGTGCACGTCACGATGCCTCATTTGCATGTCCCATGCATGGGCTCGTACGCACAGGGGCCAATGCCTCATTAGAATATTAGGTGTGGGCTCAAAGTCATGCGCAGGATTTGCCCAATGCATCGGCAACGGCGGGAATGGCTTGTAGTGATCTCCGGAAGTTGGCGCCATCTTTAGGGGCGTGGTTTGCGGCACACATGTTTGTGGATAGGCTGCCAACACTCCTCCATTGTGGTGGGATGTAAACTCGTACAACCACTATGGAAAGCAGTCTGGAGGAATCCAATTTTAAAAGACTCAAGCTGGGCATGGTGGCACACCACCTTTAATCAGACTTGGAGGCAGAGGCAGCGAGGCAGGCAGATCTTTGTGGTTTCAAGCCAGGCTGGTCTACAGAGTAAATTTCCAGGCAAAGCTGGGGTACAGGGAGACCCGTCTCCAAAACAAAAAATAAAAAAAGACTCAAATGAGCCTACCAACTGACCCATCATACCACTCCTGGGTATTATACCACAAGAACTCATCCTAGTCCAAGTATACATGCACATCCAACTTTATTGCAGCTCTCTACAAAATAGCAAAGAGCTGGAAACAAACCAAATGCCCTTCAACAAGAGTGGCTAAACAAATTTTGTAAATCTACCCAATGGAGTCTCTATGCGTAAGGAAGATAAGAAAGATGCCATCAGAGGTATTAATGGATGGAAACTCGAAGCATTATACTAAGTGAAGTAACAATCTCCAGGGAAACAGCAATGGTTTCCCTCATTTGTGGTGCAATGCAAATGCCCTAGTTGAAAGGCAAGGCTGGACAGTGTTGAGTGTTTATTTCTTTTTTTAAAGCCAATGTTTTATGAATGCTCTTGTGATGTTAATTTCTTTTTATTGGAAAGCCAACTGTTGCTCGTTAAGTGTAATCTTTAAAGGCCTCTAGAATTGACCTACCCTTTTTTTTATACTCTGTAATTACTGTTGTGGTAGGAAGTGTATGTTCATATTTCAGAGTATGTCCAGAAGTTACTATAAAATTAACGGGAAAACAACTATGATGCCAAAACATATTTTGGCATTAACATACGGTTTATTCTCGAGAGATCATAATTTTATACATATGTGATGTTATATAAGACATGATTTGGAGCAAGTACAAAGGGGAGGGTACAAAACACAACATAAGGACTGGGTTAAAGAACTGACTGATACAGTTAAAATTCTGCCCAAAACAACAAGCTCTGCAGAAAAAGTCTTTGAAAGGACTGAGAGAAAGATGCAAACATGTATGGCAGAATGCCTGAACTGGGGTTGGGCGTGGAGGGCAGGGAGAGGAATGTATCTAATTGGCTGAAAATAGATGATATATGGAACACACCAAAACATCAATAAAGGGGGTAGATAAAGTTCCACAGTTTGACATAAGTGGTTTAAGAATAAATTGCTGAACTTCTGGGAAAACTTCAAACACTTTATGATTATACTCAAAAATTTATTCTGTAATTCTAGATTTTTTTTAATTTCATCAATATTTTGAAATTATCGTATATGTATTATATTCTCATAATAAAAAACTAGATTTACAGTACAAAAAAAAAGACAAATATTAACAAAAGAGTTAACACAAAAATATATATCTACAAAAAAGAATTCAAGTAATATATTTAATAGAAGGGGAGAGATGGCACATCCCTGTCTTGTTCTAGATTATATGAAAGGATTCAATAGAGAAATACTTAGTGATATGTTTGTTAACACCCATTATTGTGCTGAGGTCTGTTCCATGTACCCCCAGTTACCTCAAAGATTTTATTAGGAAATGTTGAACTTTTTCAGAGAACTTCTCTATCGCTATTTAGATAAGCACACAGTTTCAGTCCCTAGATCTAGTCATGTGTTGTGTATTATCTCTTTGTTTGCATCCCTAGAATGGACCTGAGCTGAACATGGTGTACGATGTTTTTGTTGCATTGTGAAATTCAGTTTTCAAATGCTGTACTGACTAATTCTTGCATCTATGTTCCCTTTGAAAGTTGCTTTACAGCTTTCTTGTCCCTTTCTCTACTTTAGATAATGTTGAATATAAACGGCTGCACACGAACAAAAGTTTGGTCGGTTCCCTTCCCTTCCCAACCTTCATATTTAATGAAGCCTTTTTGAGAAGCTTTCGGATGTAGTGATTCTTTAGAGAAATCTGACAGGATTCAAGCAGCTGGTTCCTCCCAGCCCTGGGTTTCATATCAGGAACTCAAATTCTTTTCCAATGTTCATTCTATGTATGTTTATTATGATCTTGCTGTGTCTTCATGATTTATTTTTGATATGCCATTTGCATCCAGGGATTCATCCATCTCTTCTTGATTTTTCCCATGCATTAGAAGATAAGCTTTCAAAGAATCTCCTAATTCTGCTGTGGATTTCACTGTATATATTTGCGATTTCTTTTTTTTAAATGAAACACATTTATTACTCTTTTTAAAAATATTTTTTATTTATTTATTTTTTATGTCTTATGAGTGTTTTGCCTGCAAAAATGATACTGTACTTTTACCATGCAATGCCCACAGGGGCTAGAAGAGGGTGTTGGATTTCACTGGAACTGAAGTTAGGTTAGGGTTTAAAAGACGGTAAAAGACGGTTCTCAGCCAACCATGTGGGTCCTGGGGATCGAAACCGGGTCCTCTGCAAAGAAAACATTGGCCTTTTGTTGCCGCTCTTAACCGCTAGGCCATTCCTCCAGCCAGCGCCTTTCTCTTTTATTTATTGGTTAATTTGGTTTGTCTTTGTTTGCTTTGTGTCGTGTAGGTTTGTTTGATCATCTCTATTTCTTCAAATATAATATCTCTTCGTTTCATTTGATTCTTTATATTTTTGTCTCCATTTCATTAATTTTTGCCTGGACCTGATATTTTTTTTATCACTTTTTCCAAGCTGCTAATTTTGCTTAGCTTCTTATTTCCTTCTAAGAACCTTTAGGTTTTTGGAAACATACTGTGCCTTTGCTGTTTCCAAAGTTGGTAATTTGTGTTTTCATCTTCATTTTGTTTCAAGTATTTTTTTAAAATTTTCCTTCTCAATAATTTAATGACTTACTGATCACTAGGGAGTGAATTGTTGAATCTCCATGTATTTGTGCTGTTTCTTAATTTCCAGTGCTACTGATGTATATTTTTTCATGCTCAATTTTTCACCCATGTTCCTGACTTTATTGTCCAGGTCTTAAATTAACATACTTACTTTGTCCATCTGCCTGTCTGATGGCATTAATTACCTTTTAGTAATTAATGTAAAATTGGACTTTCTCGAATTCTTTGTTGGGCACTTCAGTTATTTCAGTGTCTTTGGACTCAGTTACAGAGTGGTGAGCTTTAGAAACAGTCACATGGCCTTGCTTTTTCATGCTTCTTGTGTTTCTGGATTCGGACTTTTGGATCTGCTGGGATCAACAGATCTTCTGATTTTGAGAACCATCTGAGCAAACAGTCTTCTCTTGAGTTGTCAATCCCCAGTGCCATTCAGAGTGCAGAAAATGAATTATTGAAACAGCAACAACATCAACAAAACACAAACTAGGCCTACAAATACCCATTAATAGAAAACCCACTTAGGTTAACTCTTACGCCACACAATGGTCATTTGAAAATTTAAAATGAACAAACCTAATGTGTGAGAGGGAGAAGAGAGAAATGATGTTAGAAATAACAAGGCAGGCCTGGAGGGAGACATGGCTCAGCAGTAAGCTAATAACTGCCTCTTGCAGAGGGACCTGGGGTTTTGGTTCAATTCCCCGCACCCACAGGGTAGCTATAAGAACCAATCCTTTAAGCGGAGTGTCGGTTGGCGCATGCCTTTATCCCTAGCACCTACGGATGCAGAGGCAGGCAATCTCTGTGAGTTCAAGGGCCAGCCTGGTCTACAGAGTGACGTCCAGCCAGCTGGGGCTACGGGGGAGCCCCTGTCTCAAAACAAACAAATAACTAAAAAATAAATAGAAATAACTAACAAAGCAAATTAGAGAAATAGTAAATCATGATATGAAATAAAGGCGCGTGCCATGCAAGGAAGGAATTGAAAGGAGGAACAGGAAAGGGGCGAGAGGAGAGAAAGCTAAAGCTGAGAAGCTACGAGAAGCTTAACATAAGGTTTTTTTTTAATAAGTTTTAAATAGGTTAAATAAGGCACAACGAGAGAAGAGGATAAAGCAAAGAAAAAAATGATCAGGAATGGAGAAGAAAAGCAGGGAGGAGGACTACCCAAAAAGAAAAAAGGAAAAACTGTAAATGGAGAATTTAGATTCAATTGTAGGAAAAGGATTAAGATACAAATTTTTATTTAAATAGAATAACGTAAAAAAACAATAATAAAAGGTAATAAAAGTGGAAACGCCAAAGTGGAAATAAAAGAAGTGTGGATTTTTTTTTTTTTTTTTTTTTTTTTTCTCTTTTGAGACAGGTTTATCCTTTAGTCCAGCTGGCCTGGGGCGCTATTGGTAAACCAGGCTGGACCTTGAACTCAAGAGATCCGCCTGCCTCTGCCCTCCCGAGTGTTGGGATTAAAAGTTTATGTGCCACCATGCCTGTCAAATAAAAAAATGTTTTTTAAGTGACAGCAGAACATTAAGGTGGCTATTCTGGGTGCTTAGCCAGTGCGGTGGAGGGACGGGCTGGTGGTGGTGGAGACTGGCCCTCCTCACGGCAATCAGCCCAGTGCTGAGGCTGGGCAGGGCAGGGTCATTGTGCACCAGGACTACAATCAGTTTAGAGTCTTCCCCTCTTTGTTTGCCTGGCTAGAGCTGTTGTTGGCTGCTCCTAATGTTGTGGCCTGTGGACTGGGAAGGTTCTCATCTGCCCTAGAGACGCTTCAGTTTCTGTAACAAACATGACCTGGCCAAGCTGATACACCCCTGCTCTCAGGGCCATCAGTCTCCCATAGGAGCCTCGGGTGATGGGGTTTGCTCATCGCCACAGAGGTGGGGCTACCAGATGCCATTTCCGTCACATCGGAGCTCATGGCGACCTCTCCATCTCCGGCTCCCACAGCCACTACCCACCCAGGCACTGTGTCTGGTGTTTTCAGGATTCCTGAGCTGTGGTTATTCCTTGTTTGTGGATCCCCAGGGAAGCTCAGTCTCAAAAATAGACCCCTCAAGATGGTGCCTTCTTATAGCACCCTGAGGTGTGGGGGCTGCAAAGTGGGTTTCATCTCCAGTGCCTGTCATGCAGGAGGTGTCCCTGTCACACCAAATCTCTTCCCTGGACAGAGAGAACTGTGAGCTGGTCCTGCAACAGGGATGCTAATCTGTTTCACCAGAGCCAATGTGCAGACATAGGCCCAAGTCCCCATGCCGAGCACCACAGGGCAGGAGCCGCAGCTGTGATGTCCTTCTCATGCACGGTCCTGGAATGCAGGGCAGAAGCTGCAGCTGTGACATCCTTCTCACGCATGGCCCTGCAATGGCCTGCAGCGCAGGCACTGCCAGCTGTGTGACATACTTCCCTTCCTAATGGCTGGGCACTGGAAACGCAGCGGCAGGGAGCAGGAAGCTGCAGCCTGTGACCATCCTTCTCAAGCATTGGGCTGGAACGCAGGGGCCAGGAGATGCAAGCTGTGGACGTCACCTTATCATGCAACGGCCCTGGGATTTGTAGTTGAGCAGGCACTCACCTGTGACAACATGTCCTTCTCATGCATGGCCCTAGAATGCAGAGCAGGAGCTGCAGCTGTGACATCCTTTCTGCATTGCCCGGGAAAACCAGGGCAGGAACCTGGAGCTGTGTTGTGATTTTTGTGTTTTTTTGTAACTTCTCATGCACGGCCCTGGGACAGGGCAGGAGCTGCAGCTGTGATGTCCTTATCATGCAACGGCTCTGGAACTCAGGGCAAGGACCTGCAGCTTTTGTGAGGTCTTTCTATACATTGGCCCTGGGAGGATTGAGCAGTGCAGACGGAAAAACTGATGCTGCTGCTGTGACATCCTTCTCATGCATGGCCCTGGAACGCAGGGCAGGAGCTGCAGCTGTGATGTCCTTCTCATACATGGCCCTGGGACGCAGAGCAGGAACTGCTGCTGTGATGTCCTTCTCATGCATGGCCCTGGGACGCAGGGCAGGACCTGAAGCTGTGATGTCCTTCTCATGCACGGCCCTGGAACGCAGGGCAGGACCTGCAGCTGTGATGTCCTTCTCATGCATGGCCCTGGAACGCCAGGGCAGGCCCTGCAGCTGTTGATGTCTTTCATTGCAACGGCCCTGGAAACAACAGGGCAGGAGCTGCAGCTTGTGATATACTTCTATGCATGTGGACCTTTCAGCCACCATCCCTGCCACANAAGCCAAATGTTTGGGGAGGAGCTGCTTCCAAAGCCGCAAGGGCCTTTGCAATGACTACTTTATCGCATTGATGTTGGGCACGGAGCCTACAATAATCCAGAGCATAATTAAAATCCCCCACATAGAAATAGGCCAAACCATGCCACCCCTGCCCTTCTTAGAGTGGTCAGCAGTAATCCAGGAGGCCAGCTCCTTCAGCAAGGGAGGCGTCCACTCTCATCGAGTTCACGGTGACAATAGCCATGCGAAGTTGGTTCATCAAGCTGTCAAATACTCCAGTCAATTACCTAAAGATAAACTGGACAATTGTTTAGACAAATTTGCTCCCTTGTGAAGTTTTGCATATGGATGCTGGTCACACATAGACTGGAGTATTTCCATTCGCAGCCAAGTTGGGCCAGCTGCCACAGTACATCCACTTTTCTTGGACTAAGTCTATCCTTTGATTTTTTTACCATAGTCCACCTTTTAACTGAGCATTCAATTGCGGCGAGAGGTCATTAGAAGCCTCCATTTACCTGATCTCTTTTTTAAACGAACACAGGGGTATTCCAGGGAAGAGATCGGAGGGCTCCAAGTGCTTAAGTTCCAGTTGTTCTTTTACCAACTGATGAAGCTGCTGCAAGTTTTTCAGAGGATAACAGGCCATTGAGGAACCCATATCGCCTCCTCTGCGAGCCAAGGTATGGGTTAAGCTAACAGCTTGAAAACAGGCCTTTTATCTAGTCGTTCAAGCAGTATGCCTTTGAATTCGGCTTTCAGGAAATCATTAATCAGTAGGCTGCATAAGTTTTAGCCCTATGTCTTATCCCTTCCCCAGAGTAATGGTAGAAGGTGTGGAATTCCTGTGCTCGGTGCCTCCATCAATGCTAGACTGATGGCGTGGATTCGCTAACCCTAAGATTGCGCTGTCCAGCAGCTGTGACCTGGAGATTATGCTTACGGTCCGACTGGACATATCCTTCTGAATGGTTGGTCGGGGGCTTCAAGGTGTTTATAACCGATCATCCTCGACAATACATCCCTTGTTGGAGATAATTTTGAACTGGGATATAGGACTGCATAGTTCAAAATTGAAATCCCCTGGGAATGACATTTTAAGTGCCTAGCTTGTCAATCCCTGGTACTTGAGGCTTAGGTCAACGAATATAAGCCCCGTTGTCTCAGAGGATAAGTAGAGGGGAGGTATCCATCTAGTGGGGTAGAACTCTCCTTTGTTGAACAGGTCCTCCGATGCCTAGTCCCTGGTTACAGCGATGTGTCCACTGAATCATTGAGTTCCTATGCGAGGCCTGAGATGAGGCCCGCATTCGTTTGAATCCCTAGAGGGCCTCAGATATCTTTACATGCCGCACATGCCCAGTGTTCCCTTTTGTATGCAAGCCCAGTACCAGTTACCTGGGTAGCCTATTATGTTTTATACCTGGATCCACATTAGGAAAACAGCGCTCAATAGGTCAGCTTGTCTCTGTCCTTAATATGTTGCTGCCAGATGTGTTCTTCCCAATAGAAGGTACTGAGCGTGTCGTGAACTGTAGTAAGCGGCATTAGGAACAGTAAAGGTACTAGCGGCCGAGACTGAGGGGGCAGGGGACCAGTCGAAGAAGCAGGAGAGAACCAAAGCTATCCACGCCTGATCACTTGAATAGTGCGAAAATAGATATTTGCAGGACTGGAGCAACGAGGGAGCTGAATAGTTAGCGGTTCGAGGAGAAGGGGATGTATAAAAACCCATGGGGATGAGACACAATTAGCTCACTGGAAGGTCGGTGGCTCAATAGACCTGGGGTGGGGGAACTAGTGACTGGCCTGAGTGGCACAGAAGACTGACAAGTAGCCGGTTGCGATAGCTCATAAACGTCATAGGCGGACAGAGGTATCCCCTCGGGGTAGAAGCACTCTGAGATGATGGACAGGAGGTATCCAGTCTATGTGAGTAGTGGCTCGTGGTGTTCACAGGCTGATTGAGGACAATGATTGCCTATGTAGAAAAGTGGGTGCATCCATATGTTTGAGACTGAAGATAGCCCGCAAGTTCGTTTTTGTGTAAGTACAGCGCGGGACAATGCACCTAGATCTAGGGCGTCAGAGAGGATAGCACCTTACCCGATATTTACCGGAGCGAGCGAATTCGAACTTTCAGTGTTTTCCCGGTAAGAATGTTGAGTAACATAGGACAGAGCAAGTATCTAAGATGAGCTGAGGAGTTAGCGAATGCCTTTAGTATGCAACCAGCTATTCCAACCATTGAGACGACGAGGGACGCCAGGTGTGATTAGCTAGCTCGTTTTCTCGGGCGGCGCATTCGGTAAGCGCAATAGCCAGCCACATTGAGGGGTCCCTCTATCTCTCTGCATGCCCTCAACTATGATTGTAGGCCTTTTGTCTTATGGGGGATGATGGCTGCCCTGTCATTCCTTAGTGCATGTTCAAAATGAGTTGCTCTATAAGTGCATTGCCTGTTCCTGGTCCCCAAAAATCCTTCCCGCAGCTTCCAATAGTCTAGCAACGAAGTCAGAAAAGGGCTCACTCGGGCCTTGAATTATTTTTGTTAAATTGCCCGAGACTTTCCCTTACTTTGTTAATGTTTCCAGGCTCACAAAGCTGCAGTTGATATTTGGCCTATAGACCGCAAGCGGGAAGCGGTCTGATCAGCAGCATGTTCCCCCTGACCAGTAAGCATGTCGAATGTCCATCGGGCCCCTCGCCTCAGCTGTAGCGTTACAGCGGGTTGTGCCTGACAGGCATCGTGCCAGAGCACCTTCCATTCTAGATATTGCCCCATGGTGAGGAGGGAAGCCTTTGCTACATACTGCCAGTCTGTAGGTGTCATGGCAGTGCTGGATAGTCGCTCTACTTGGGACACAGTGAAGTTAGCATTAACTCCATAAGTGCAGACTAACTCCGCTAATTCTTTAACTTGCTTGTGCTCTACAGGCTGATGGCCCGCTCACCATCAGCATTTTCTATAACTGGAACATTTGCCTCATGGTTGTCACACTCCATGAACAGAAGGAGTAGAGCATTTCCCAGGCGGCATAAGCAGAGGAGCGAAGGCAGGGTAGCGGGAGAGCTATGGGATTCATCTACTTTCAGTTTAACCTTTCCCTATGCCGGCTGGGGTGAAAGTGTTCAATTTTGTACCGGTGGTTCCTCCTCTATTCCTCCTCCTCAGTGGTGATAGTTTCTCATTAGAATCTGAATCATTAATGTCAGGGCTTGTAGGTCTCAAATGGGTATAAGGTACCTTCATTAATAATACCTCGCTAGCATCTTTTTTTAGAGGCTTTTTTCTTTGAATGCGCATCTAACCTTTCACTCCGTTCTGTTTCTGACATGCTTTCCTGAAGGTCCGCAAGGGCGTTGTTGTCCTTCCCTAATTTTTCTTTACAGTTTGATCTTCCCAGCAAGAGAGAGTAACACAATGGTACCAGAGACACCCATTACAACAGCCATTTAAATAATTGGCAAGCTTCCAATCCTCTAGTCGTCAGAGAAGAAGCATATCTTCTCAGAACTAATTTTAAAATTACAACCTGAGCGCAGTTCTGAATCCACCTCGGAAGTCGAAGGGTCCTCTCAGGCGCCAGCAATGTCAGGTTCCGGGCCAGGGCTTTCGGCACCAACTCGTGTCCCGCGCAGAGTTCTCGCTGCAAGAACTTTTCACGCGGGGACAACAGGGAGTCTTCTTGCAGCAAACTTTATTGTGCTACAGCTCTTTTGTTAGAAGGACCCCGAAATGGGGGAAGAGGCACTGCTAATATAGCAGTCCAGAGGTTCGGAGTGTATTGGCTCTGGATTCGGTGCACCGTCGATGCCTCATTTGCATGTCCAATGCATGGGCTCGTAGCGCACACAGGGGCCAATGCCTCAATTAGAATATTAGGTGTGCGGGCTCAAAGTCATGCGCAGGATTCCCAATGCATAGGCAACGGCGGGAAATGGCTTGTAGTGATTCGGAAGTTGGCGCCACTTTGGGGCGTGGTTTGCGGCACACATGTTTGTGGGATAGGCTGCCACACTCATCCATTGCTGGTGGAATGTAAACTCGTACAACCACTATGGAAAGCAGTCTGGAGAATCCTTAAAAGACTCAAGCTGGGCATGGTGGCACACACCTTTAATCCTAGTACTTGGGAGGCAGAGGCAGGCAGATCTTTGTGAGTTCAAGGCCAGCCTGGTCTACAGAGTAAATTCCAGGACAGCTGGGGCTACAGGGAGACCCTGTCTCCAAAAGACAAAAAAAAAAAAAAGACTCAAAATGAGCCTACCAACTGACCCACTCATACCACTCCTGGGTATATACCCACAAGACTCATCCTACGACAAAGATACATGTTTATTGCAGCTCTCTTCACAATAGTGACGAGCTGGAACCAACCCAAATGCCTTTCAACTAAGGAGTGGCTAACAAAATGTGGTACATCTACACAATGGAGTTCTATGCAGCGGTAAAGAAAGATGACATCATGAGGTAAATGGATGGAACTCGAAGCCATTATGCTAAGTGAAGTAACAATCCCAGGGAAAAGCAATGGTTTCCCTCATTTGTGGATGCTAATGCCAAATCCCTAGTTGAAAGGCAAGCTGAGCAGTGTTTTTGTTATATTTCTTTTTTTAAAGCCAATGTTTTATTGAAGCTCTGTGATTGTTATATTTCTTTTTATCTGAAAGCAACTGTGCTGTTATAGTGTGAATCTCTTAACAGGCTCTAGAATTGACCTACCACTTTTTTTTAGACATTGTAATTACAGCATATGGGTAGAGGGTATGTATTCATATTTCAGAGTAATATAAAATTAAAGGGAAAAATGTGAATGCCAAAACATATTTTGGCATTAACATACGGTTTATTCTCGGAGATCATAATTTTATACATATGTGATGTTTATATAAGCATATTTTGGAGCAATACAAAGGGGAGGGTACAACAACAACATAAGGACTGGGTTAAAGAACTGACTGATACAGTTAAATTCTGCCCAAAACAACAAGCCTCTGCAGAAAAAGTCTTTAGAAAGACTGAGAGAAAGATGCAAAACATGTATGGCAGAATGCCTGAACTGGGGTGGGGTGGAGGGCAGGGAGAGGGGAATGTATCTAAATTGGACTGAAAGATGATATATGGAACACACAAAACATCAATAAAAGGGTAAGATAAAGTTCACAGTGACATAAGTGGTTTAAGAATAAATTTTGCTGAACTTCTGGGAAAAACTCAAAATTGTATGATTATACTCAAAAATATTATTCTGTAATTCTAGATTTTTTTTAATTTCATCAATATTTTTGAAATAACAGGATATGGACTTATTTGCTCATCTAACTGATCTTACCATGTAGGATGAAGACAAATATTAACAAAAGAGTGACACAAAAATATATATCTACAAAAAAGAATTCAAGTAATATATTTAATAGAAGGGGAGAGATGGCACATCCCTGTCTTGTTCTAGATTATAGAGGAAATACTTAGTGATATGTTTGTTAACACCCATTATTGTGCTGAGGTCTGTTCCATGTACCCCCAGTTACCTCAAAGATTTTATTAGGAAATGTTGAACTTTTTCAGAGAACTTCTCTATCGCTATTTAGATAAGCACACAGTTTCAGTCCCTAGATCTAGTCATGTGTTGTGTATTATCTCTTTGTTTGCATCCCTAGAATGGACCTGAGCTGAACATGGTGTACGATGTTTTTGTTGCATTGTGAAATTCAGTTTTCAAATGCTGTACTGACAATTCTTGCATCTATGTTCCCTTTGAAAGTTGCTTTACAGCTTTCTTGTCCCTTTCTCTACTTTAGATATTGGAATATAAGGCTGCACAGAACAAGTTTGGTCGGGTTCCCTTCCCTTCCCACCTTCATATTTAATGCAGCCTTTTGAGAAGCTTCGATGTTAGTTCTTTAGAGATCTGACAGAATTCAGCAGCTGGTCCTCCAGCCCTGGGCTTTCATCCTCAGGAAACTGCAACTTCTTCAATGTTCATTCTATGTCTGTTTATGCTGCTGTGTCTTCATGATTTATTTTTGATATGCCATTTGCATCCAGGGATTCATCCATCTCTTCTTGATTTTTCCCATGCATTAGAAGATAAGCTTTCAAAGAATCTCCTAATTCTGCTGTGGATTTCACTGTATATATTTGAGCTTTCTTTTTTTTTAAATGAAGCATTATCTTTTTTAAAAAATTTTTATTTATTTATTTTTATGTGTATGAATGTACTGTCTGCATGTGGGTTTGTGCAATGCTGCGGAGGTCAGAAGAGGGTGTTGGATTCCCCTGGAACTGGAGTAAAAGACGGTTCTCAGCCACCATGTGGGTCCTGGGGATCGAACCCGGGTCCTCTGCAAGAACAGTTGGCGCTCTTAACCGCTAGGCCATCCTCCAGCCAGTGCTTTCTCTCTTTATTGGTGAATTTGGCTGTAGGTTTGTTGATCATCTTTATTCTCTTCAAATAACTATCTCTTCGTTTCATTGATTCTTTATATTTTTGTCTCCATTTCATTAATTTTTGCCCTGATATTTTTATCACTTATTTCCAGCTGCTAATTTTGGCTTAGCTTCTTATTCTTCTAAGACCTTGAGGTATTTGGAACATAGCTGCCTTTGCTGTGTTCCAAAGTTCTGGTAATTTGTGTTTTCATCTTCATTTGTTTCAAGTATGTAAAATTTTCCTTCTCAATAATTTAATGACTTACTGATCACTAGGGAGTGAATTGTTGAATCTCCATGTATTTGTGCTGTTTCTTAATTTCCAGTGCTACTGATGTATATTTTTTCATGCTCAATTTTTCACCCATGTTCCTGACTTTATTGTCCAGGTCTTAAATTAACATACTTACTTTGTCCATCTGCCTGTCTGATGGCATTAATTACCTTTTAGTAATTAATGTAAAATTGGACTTTCTCGAATTCTTTGTTGGGCACTTCAGTTATTTCAGTGTCTTTGGACTCAGTTACAGAGTGGTGAGCTTTAGAAACAGTCACATGGCCTTGCTTTTTCATGCTTCTTGTGTTTCTGGATTCGGACTTTTGGATCTGCTGGGATCAACAGATCTTCTGATTTTGAGAACCATCTGAGCAAACAGTCTTCTCTTGAGTTGTCAATCCCCAGTGCCATTCAGAGTGCAGAAAATGAATTATTGAAACAGCAACAACATCAACCAAACTAGGCATACAAATACAATAGAAACCAATTACAGGTAACTCCTACGCACCAATGGTCATTGAAAATAAAATGAACAAAATAATGTGTGAGAGACATGATGTTAGAAATAACAAAGGCAGGCCTGGAGACATGGCTCAGCAGTTAAGATCACTAACTGCTCTTGCAGAGGACCTGGGTTCAATTCCCAGCACCCACATGGTGGCTAAGAACCATCTTTAAGCTGAGTGTGGTGGCGCATGCCTTTAATCCTAGCACTCTGGAGGCAGAGGCAGGCAGATCTCTGTGAGTTCAAGGCCAGCCTGGTCTACAGAGTGAGTTCCAGGCCAGCTGGGGCTACAGGGAGACCCTGTCTCAAAACAAACAAATAAATAAAAAAGAAATAACAAAGGCAAAATTAGAAATAGTAAATTATGAAATAAAAGGAGCGGGCCATGAAAGGAAAAGGAAAGGGGAGAGAAGCTTAAATAAGGTTTAATAAGGTTAAATAAGGTTAAATAAGGCAAAAAAGAGAAAAGCAAGAAAAAAATGTCAGGAAGGAGAAAAGGCAGGAGGACTACACAATAAAGAAAACTGTAAATAAAATTAGATAAATGTAGGAAAAGGATTAAGATACAAATTTTTATTTAAATAGAATAACGTAAAAACAATAATAAAGGTATAAAAAGTGAAAACGCAAAGTGGAAAAAAAAGTGTTGGATTTTTTTTTCTCTTTTTGAGACAGGGTATCCCTTTAGTCCCAGCTGGCCTGGAGCTTGCTATTGTAAACCAGGCTGACCTTGAACTCAGAGATCCGCCTGCCTCTGCCTCCCGAGTGTTGGGATTAAAGGTATGTGCCACCATGCCTGTCAAAAAAAAAATGTTTTTTTAAGTGACAGAACATTAAGTGTGGCTCTTCTGGGTGCTCTAGCAGTGCAGGTGGAGGGACGGCTGGTGGTGGCTGGAGCCTGCCCTCCTCCCGGCATCCGCCCAGTGCTGAGGCTGGGCAGGGCAGGGTCATTGTGCACCAGGACTACAATCAGTTTAGAGTCTTCCCCTCTTTGTTTGCCTGGCTAGAGCTGTTGTTGGCTGCTCCTAATGTTGTGGCCTGTGGACTGGGAAGGTTCTCATCTGCCCTAGAGACGCTTCAGTTTCTGTAACAAACATGACCCGGCCAAGCTGATACACCCCTGCTCTCAGGGCCATCAGTCTCCCATAGGAGCCTCGGGTGATGGGGTTTGCTCATCGCCACAGAGGTGGGGCTACCAGATGCCATTTCCGTCACATCGGAGCTCATGGCGACCTCTCCATCTCCGGCTCCCACAGCCACTACCCACCCAGACACTGTGTCTGGTGTTTTCAGGATTCCTGAGCTGTGGTTATTCCTTGTTTGTGGATCCCCAGGGAAGCTCAGTCTCAAAAATAGACCCCTCAAGATGGTGCCTTCTTATAGCACCCTGAGGTGTGGGGGCTGCAAAGTGGGTTTCATCTCCAGTGCCTGTCATGCAGGAGGTGTCCCTGTCACACCAAATCTCTTCCCTGGACAGAGAGAACTGTGAGCTGGTCCTGCAACAGGGATGCTAATCTGTTTCACCAGAGCCAATGTGCAGACATAGGCCCAAGTCCCCATGCCGAGCACCACAGGGCAGGAGCCGCAGCTGTGATGTCCTTCTCATGCACGGTCCTGGAATGCAGGGCAGAAGCTGCAGCTGTGACATCCTTCTCATGCATGGCCCATGCAAGGACTGCAGGGCAGGAACTGCAGCTGTGACATCCTTCTCATGCATGGCCCTGGAACGCAGGGCAGGAGCTGCAGCTGTGACATCCTTCTCACGCATGGCCCTGGAACGCAGGGCAGGAGCTGCAGCTGTGACGTCCTTCTCATGCACGGCCCTGGGATGTAGAGCAGGAACTGCACCTGTGACATCCTTCTCATGCATGGCCCTAGAATGCAGAGCAGGAGCTGCAGCTGTGACATCCTTCTCATGCATGGCCCTGGAACACAGGGCAGGACCTGCAGCTGTGATGTACTTCTCATGCACGGCCCTGGGACAGGGCAGGAGCTGCAGCTGTGATGTCCTTCTCATGCACGGCCCTGGAACGCAGGGCAGGACCTGCAGCTGTGATGTCCTTCTCATACATGGCCCTGGGATGCAGGGCAGGAACTGCTGCTGTGACATCCTTCTCATGCATGGCCCTGGAACGCAGAGCAGGACCTGCAGCTGTGATGTCCTTCTCATACATGGCCCTGGGACGCAGAGCAGGAACTGCTGCTGTGATGTCCTTCTCATGCATGGCCCTGGGACGCAGGGCAGGACCTGAAGCTGTGATGTCCTTCTCATGCACGGCCCTGGAATGCAGGGCAGGACCTGCAGCTGTGATGTCCTTCTCATGCATGGCCCTGGAACGCAGGGCAGGACCTGCAGCTGTGATGTCCTTCTC